>SJXQ01002088.1:19816-125330 GCA_006408695.1 Aepyceros melampus
TATATATATATATATATATATATATATATATAATTTGTTATTTATGATCACTCTGTACTTGAAACCATAAAATGCCTAGAAGAGAATATAGGGAAAAAGCTCCTTGACATTGGTCTTGGCAATGATCTTATGGTTATGACACCCAAAGTACAAGCAACAAAAGCAGAAGTAAACAATTAAGGCTATCACAAATTGAAAAATTTTATAAAATAGAAGAAACTCAATAAAATGAAAAAGCAGTCTAGTGAAGGGAGAAGATATTTCAAACTGTAAATCCGATAAGGGGTTAATATCCAAAATATGCAAAAATTCAAGCAACATAAAACAAACAACTGAACTAAAAAATTGACATGGCCCTAAATAGACATTTTTTTTTCAAAGAAGATATACAGATGGCCAACAGACACATGAATTGATACTCAACATCACTAATCATCAGGGAAATGCAGATTAAAACCACAATAAGTTATCACCTCACAACTGTAAGAATGGCTACCATCAAAAAGACAAGAAAAAACAAGTGTTGGTGAGAATGTGGAGATAATGGAATCCTCCTGCCCTGTTAGTGGGACTGTAATTGGTGCAGCCACAATGGAAAACAGCATGGAGGTTCCTCAAAAGTTAAAAATAGAACTTTTTTCATTTGATTCAGCAATTCTACTTCTGGGTATTTACCCAAAGAAAACAAAAACATTGAGTTGAAAAGATATCATGCACAGCTATATTCATTGCATCATTATTTACAGTTGCAAAGATAATGAAGCAACCTAAGTGTTCATTGATAAATGAATAAATGAAGAAGAAAATGTTATTCAGCCATTAAAAAATGAAATCTTGTCATTTGAGGAAACATGGATTGACCTGGAGGTGTTATACTAAGTGAAATAAGTCAGAGAAATACAAATACCCTATGGTCTCACATACAAGTGGAATCTAAAAACAAACAAAACAAAATGAAAACAGACTCATAGATACAGAAAACAAATGAGTGGCTGCTGAAGAGAAGGGAACTGGGTTGAGGTAAAAAGGTGAAGGGGATTAAGAGGTATAAACCTTTAATTACAAAATAAATTATCCACATGGAGGTAATATAGGAGTATGGTCAATAATATTGCAACGACTTTGTATGGGGCTAGATGGTTACTAGATTTATCATGGTAATCTTTCATAATGTATGCAAATATCAAATCACTATGTACTACAACCAAAACTAATATATTACTCTAGATCAACTATATTTCTGTTTTGTTTTTCCTTTTTTTTATTTTTTTATACAGTGTTTATATTTGTATTTAGAGTTATTATACTACATATGGAGAAGGCAATGGCAACCCACTCCAGTATTCTTGCCTGGAGAATCCCAGGGACGGGGGAGCTGGTGGGCTGCCGTCTATGGGGTCACACAGAGTTGGACATGACTGAAGCGACCTAGCAGCAGCAGCAGCATACTACATATTAATAACATACTACATATTAATAATGTACAATAATAACATAGTTATTTGATATTAAATGATATTCTCCATGTCACACAATACATCCTTGACCTATCTTACACCAAATAGTTTGTATCTCCTGCTTCTCCACCCCTATAATACTCCTCCCCCACCTCTTCACTGGTAACTGTTAGCATGTTCTTTGTACCTGTAAGCCTACTTTTTTGTTATAGGCACTATTGTGTTGTATTTTTTGGTTTCCACATATAAGTGATATCATACAGTATTTGTTTTTCTATGTCTGACTTATTTCACTTTGCATAATACCCTCCAAGTTCATCCATGTTGCTGAAAATGACAAAATTTTCATTTTTTGAGGCTGAGTAGTGTTCCAGTGTGTGTGTGTGTGTGTGTGTGTGTGTGTGTGTGTGTGTGTTTCTCACATCTTCTTTGTCCATTATCTGTTCATGGTCACTTAGGTTGCTTCCATATCTTTCTAGTTGTAAATAATGCTGCTCTAAATTTTCATTTTCATGCATTGGAGAAGGAAATGACAACCCACTCCAGTGTTCTTTTCTGGAGAATCCCAGGGACAAGGGAGCCTGGTGGGCTGTCTCTGAGGTCACACAGAGTCATACACGACTGAAGTGACTTAGGAGCAGCAGCAGCAAACATTGGGGTACATGATATTTTCAAATTGGTGTTTTTATTTTTTGGATACCACTCATGAGTGGTATTGCTAACCAACTATACATCAATAAAATGGTTAACTTAGAAGAAATGGACAAATTTTTAGGAAAGTACAGTTTCCTGAGATGGATCTAGGAGGAAATTGAGAATATGAACAGCCCAATTTCCAATAATAAAGTCAAATTGGTAATTAAACTTCCAACTAACAAATATCCAGGACCATGTGGCTTCCCAGGTGAATATTACCAAACATTTAGAGAAGAGTTAACACTATTCGTCTCAAACTATTCTGAAAAATTGCAGAGGAAGAAACACTTCCAAACTCCTTCTATGAGGCCAGCATTACCCTGGTACCAAAACCAGGCAAAGACCTCACAAAAAAAGAAAAAAAAAAATTACATGCCAGTGTCACTGATGAACTTAGATGCAAAAATCCTCAACAAAGTACCAGCAAACCAAATCTAACAATATATTAAAAGGATCATACTTCATGATTAAGTGAGGTTTATCCAAGGGTGCAAGAGTTTTTCAATATCCATAAATCAGCCAGTGTAGTGCACGATGTTAACAAATTGAGTGATAAAAACCATATGATCATTTCAATAGATGCAGAAAAGACTCTTGATATAATTCCATATCCATTTATGATTTAAAAAAATCTTCAGAAAGTGAGCTTAGAGGGAACATACCTCAACTTAATCAAAGCCATGTATGTTAACTACATTTTAATTAAGAAAAAGAAAATGGAGAAGTGTTAGAGGGTAGGTGTACTTGATTTGGGAGGCCAAAGCTAGGTGGATAGACAAGCTGAACTATAGGTCTGAGGGATGAGAATGCTGGTGTTGAAGGAAAATTTAGGAGGAAAAATAGAGACACCTCATTGATACTTTCTTATAATTTTGCTTTTGAGGTGTGATGTAACTCTAACCTCCACTTCCCTAACAAATTATCAACAAAATAGTAATTTCTTAATACTGCTACTAGGAAGATTTTGTCAGGATATAGAAAATGAAAAGGTATATGCCAGAGTTAGTTGGAATCGTTTCTATCTTCACCTGGCACCAATACTATCTGGGTAACAAAAGAGTTAATAACCATACTTTCACCTTTACAGACAATTAAGGGTACTTTTTAAAGGTCTTCGTATGTTCTATAGCAGGTGGCATAATTAACAATATGGCCAAGCAAGTGATATAAGGAGTGAGACAGGTTGAGTGGAGGGTGCATGCCTCCTCTACAGAGGAGTGCTTCAACTTAGACCTAACAGATGGCTATGGTGCAGTCATGAATATTACAGATCTTCTGACTCTTTCCATAAAAAAGCAAAATAAAAAATGACAACTGGTGATCTAAATATTATGTGTAGTTTTGTAAATTTAAAATCTACCATATTTTTAAAACAAAAGGAAATAAGCTAGCAAACAAAATATAGTGCTAGTGAAACAAAGCAATTTAAAAGGTGGGTCTGCCTTTGGACCACCTATTTATGACTTCTGCCAATATTCCCATTCTTTCACATAAGTAAGTAAGTAAGTAGGTAAAGTCACTCAGTTGTGTCCGACTCTTTGTGACCCCATGGACTGCAGCCCACCAGGCTCCTCAGTCCATGAGATTCTCCAAGCAAGAATACTGGAGTGGGTTGCCATTTCCTTCTCCAGGGGATCTTCCCGACCCAGGAATCGAACCCAGGTCTCCCGCATTGGAGGCAGACGCTTTAACCTCTGAGCCACCAGGGAAGTCACATGCTACAAGTTAAAATTGAGAAGCACTGGTATATATACAGCCTAAACACCTCAGACTAATGTTTTCTGGGTAACTGTATGACTTTGGGAAATTAACTCCTTTCTATACTTTAATTTCCTCGAAAGTAGGAAAAATCATTCTCCTTACCTCATTGGATTTTGGTAACGATTAAATAAATGCATTGTTATCTTCATTCACTTCTCATACATCTTCTAAAATCATTCAAAGTCTATACTTGCCTTTAGTTAGTCTCTAACCAATAGGGCCATCACATACCAATAGTCATGCTGCTTAAGAAGGAAAAAGTATTTTTAAGCCATATCCCTAGCCCTAATCAATAACCAAGATTTGTTGTTGTTGTTGTTGTTGTTGTTGTTTTTACCCCCTGTTAATTTTTTTATTATAGTTGTTTTACAACATTGCGTTATTTTCTGCTATACAGCAAAGAGAATCAGGCCTATGTACACATATACTGCATCTTTTTTTTTTCTTTTCAACTTATATTTTTATTGAAGGACAATTGTTTTACACAATTTTGCTGTTTTCTGTCAAACCTCAATATGAATCAGCCAATACATATATCCTCTCCCTTTCAAAACTCTCTCCCATCTCCTGCCCCATTCTACCTCACTAGATTGATACAGAGCATCTGTTTCAGTTTCCTGAGCCATATAGCAAATTCTGGTTTGCTATCATTTTACATCTGGTAATGTAAGTTACCATGTTATTTTTTTCATACATCTCACCCTCACCTCCCCTCTCCCCATGTCCATAACTCTATTCTGCATGTCTGTTTCTCCATTCAGTTCAGTTCAGTTCAGTCGCTCAGTCGTGTCCCACTCTTTGCAACCCCATATATCGCAGCACGCCAGGCCTCCCTGTCCATCACCAACTCCAGGAGTTCATTCAGACTCACAGCCATAGAGTCAGTGATGCCATCCAGCCATCTCATCCTCTGTCGTCCCCTTCTCCTCTTGCCCCCAATCCCTCCCAGCATCAGAGTCTTTTCCAATGAGTCAACTCTTCACATGAGGCGGCCAAAGTACTGGAGTTTCAGCTTTAGCATCATTCTTTCCAAAGAAATCCCAGGGTGGATCTCCTCTTTAGAATCAACTGGTTGGATCTCCTTGCAGTCCAAGGGACTCTCTAGAGTCTTCTCCAACACCACAGTTCAGAAGCATAAATTCTTCCGTGTTCAGCTTTCTTCACAGTCCAACTCTCACATCCATACATGACCACAGGAAAAACCATAGCCTTGTCTAGACGGACCTTAGTCAGCAAAGTAATGCCTCTGCTTTTGAATACACTATCTAGGTTGCTCATAACTTTTCTTCCAAGGAGTAAGTGTCTTTTAATTTCATGGCTGCAGTCACCATCTGCAGTGATTTGGAGCCCCCAAAAGTAAAGTCTGACACTGTTTCCACTGTTTCCCCATCTATTTCCCATGAAGTGATGGGACCAGATGCCATGATCTTCATTTTCTGAATAAGCTTTAAACCAACTTTTTCACTCTCCTCTTTCACTTTCAACAAGAGGCTTTTTAGCTCCTCTTCACTTTCTGCCATAAGGGTGGTGTCATCTGCATATCAGAGGTTATTGATATTTCTCCCAGGAATCTTGATTTCAGCTTGTGCTTCTTCCAGCCCAGCATTTCTCATGATGTACTCTGTGTAGAAATTAAATAAGCAGGGTGACAATATACAGCCTTGACGGACTCCTTTTCCTATTTGGAACCAGTCTGTTGTTCCATGTCCAGTTCTAACTGTTGCTTCCTGACCTACATATAGGTTTCTCAAGAGGCAGGTCAAGTGGTCTGGTATTCCCATCTCTTTCAGAATTTTCCACACTTTATTGTGATCCACACAGTCAAAGGCTTTAGCATAGTCAATAAAGCAGAAATAGATGTTTTTCTGGAACTCTCTTGCTTTTTCCATGATCCAGCAGATGTTGGCAATTTGATCTCTGGTTCCTCTGCCTTTTCTAAAACCAGCTTGAACATCAGGGAGTTCACGGTTCACATATTGCTGAAGTCTGGCTTGGAGAATTTTGAGCAAAGAATTTTCCACACTTTATTGTGATCCACACAGTCAAAGGCTTTAGCATAGTCAATAAAGCAGAAATAGATGTTTTTCTGGAACTCTCTTGCTTTTTCCAGGATCTAGCAGATGTTGGCAATTTGATCTCTGGTTCCTCTGCCTTTTCAAAAACCAACTTGAACATATGGAAGTTCACAGTTCATATATTGCTGAAGCCTGGCTTGGAGAATTTTGAGCATTACTTTACTAGCGTGTGAGATGAGTGCAATTGTGCAGTAGTTTGAGTATTCTTTGGCATTGCCTTTCTTTGGGATTGGAATGAAAACTGACCTTGTCCAGTCCTTTGGCCACTGCTGAATTTTCCAAATTTGCTGGCATATTGAATGCAGCACTTTCACAGCATCATCTTTCAGGATTTGAAATAGCTCCACTGGAATTCCATCATCTCCACTAGCTTTGTTCCTAGTGATGCTTCTTAAGGCCCACTTGACTTCACATTCCAGGATGTCTGGCTCTAGGTGAGTGATCACACCATCGTGATTTTAGGTCTTAAAGATATTTTTGGAAAGTTCTTCTGTGTGTTTTTTGCCACATCTTCTTAATATCTTCTCCATTGCTGCCCTGTAAATAAATCCCTCACTACAATTTTTCTAGATTCCATATATATGTTTTAGAATACAATGTTTATCTTTCTTTTTCTGACTCACTTCCCTCTGTGTAATAAGTTCTAGGTTCATCCACATCATCAGAACTGACTCAAATGTGTTACTTTTTATGGCTGAGTAATATTCCAGTGTGTATATGTACTACAACTTCTTTATGCATTCATCTGTTGATGGACATCTAGGTTACTTCCATGTTCTAGCTATTGCAAATTGTGCTGCAATCAACAATGGAATATATGTGTCTTTTTCAATTTTGCTTTCTTCTGGATATATTCCTATGAGTGGGACTGGTGGGTCAAATGGTGGTTTTATTCCTAGTTTTTTAAGGAATCTCCATACTGTCTTCCATAGTGGCTGTATCAATTTACATTCCCACCAACAGTGCAAGAGCGTTCCTTTTTCTCCACATCCTCTCCCGTATTTATTGCTTGTAGATATTTTGATGAGGGCCATTCTGACTGGTGTGAGATGATATTTCATTGTAGTTTTGATTTTCATTTCTCCAATAATGAGCGATGTTGAGCATCTTTCATGTCTTTGTTAGCCATCTGTATGTCTGAGTGAACTCTGGGAGTTGGTGATGGACAGGGAGGCCTGGTTGCTGCAGTTCATGCGGTCGCAAAGAGTTGGACACAACTGAGCAACTGAACTGAACTGAGTGAGTCCTGGCTTTCTGCAGTCCATAGGTTTGCAAGGAGTTGGACACAGCTGCGGAACTGAACTATGAAATTCTTTTATTTTTATTTTTCAAAGGCTTCCCTGATAGCTCAATTTGTAAAGAATCTGCATGTAATGCAGGAGACCCTGGTTCAGCTCCTGGGTTGGGAAGATCCTCTTGAAAAGGGATAAGCTACCCATGCCAGTCTTCTTGGGCTTACACTGTGGCTCAGCTGGTAAAGAATTTGTGTGCAATGTGGGAGACCTGGGTTTGATCCCTGGGTTGGGAAGATAAAATTTTATACAATTTTTATGCTTATGTTCCATCTACATTTATTATATTGGCTATATCCACCGTGTTTTACAATATACCCTTGAGCCTATCTTACACATAATAGTTTATACCTCCCAGCTTCCCCCCATATTGCCCCTCTTCCAACTGGTAACCACTAGTTTGTTCTCTTTATCTATGAGTCCGCTTCATTTTTTTCTACTATGAAATTCTTAATTCCCCTGGCTATGCCTACAGGTTAGAAAAACCAATTCTTGATGGTACAATTGCAGAACTGAAAATGCTGAGTATGAAAGATATAAGGACTCCACACACCATGCATGTTATGTGATAATTTGACACTACTGAATTCAGACATGCAGAGTGATGGTAAAGAGCAGAATAAAGTTTTGCAGGATGTGGGAGTTGAAAATAAGTGAGGCCTAAGAGCCAACAACAATAACAACAACAACAAAACATCCCTGGACACCCTATTCCTTCCCATCATATCGCCTAGGAAATCACTCACTGTCACTGAGAACTACCAATTCTGACTTCTACATTTGGTTTTAGAATTTAGGTTCTGCCCTTTCAAAAAAAAAAAAAATTCAAATGTTCTTAAAGGCAAGAATGCATTTCTGTGGGCTTTACTGATTCCAACTTTTAGGATCTTTAAAATATATAATTCAGTTAGTTCAGTCTTTCAATCATGTTCGACTTTGCAACCCCATGGACTGTAGCACACCAGGCCTCCCTGTCCATCACCAACCCCCAGGGTTTACTCAAACTCATGTCCATTGAGTTGGTGATGGACATCTCACCCTCAGTCATCCCCTTCTCCTCCCACCTTCAATCTTTCCCAGCATCAGGATCTTTTCAAATGAGTCAGTTCTTTGCACCAGGTGGCCAAAGTATTGGAGTTTCAGCTTCAGCATCAGTCTTGCTGAAGAAAATTCAGGACCGCTTTCCTTTAGGATTTACTGGTTGGATCTCTTTGCTGTCCAAAGGTCTCTCATGAGTATTCTCCAACACCACAGTTCAAAAGCATCAGTGCTTTGGCACTCAGCTTTCTTTATAGGCCAACTCTCACATCCATACATGACTACTGGAAAAACCATAACTTTGACAAGATGGACCTTTATGGGCAAAGTAATGTCTTGTTTAATAAGCTGTCTAGGTTGGGCATAACTTTTCTTTCAAGGAGCAAACATCTTTTAATTTGATAAGATTACATAGAGGTTTTTTTTTTTTCAGCATTACTGTATCATCTGCCAGTAGTGACAAGATTGTCATTAGAAATGGAAATTACATCCAAAAGCAATTAGACTTCTAGATGATGCAAGTATCTAAGAGGTTAATCATACTATAGAAGCATAAGTGGTATCATTTTTCTAACCGTTTAAATTGAATTTTATACCAATGTTAAAATTAATTGGGTGTTAGCTTGAGGTGGTTAAAGGTCCTTTGGGAATTTGTTGTAATGGTTTTACTAAAAACTGCTTCAAACTCTGCTGAGTTGTTGCTGAAAAGCGTGATGCTGGTAGCTGTCCAATAATCTATGGCTGCTCTTTCTTGCCTGCTTTTACTCTCCTTCTGAAGCAGGTTAGCATTCAAGGTGGTATGGAAAAACCTGCATGTGTGCTAGATTCTTTGTTTCTTTGCCTTTTCTTTTCATGGAGAAAATGAGTACCTCAGCCATTCAAACCGTTTATATATTCTTACTGAACCACAGTATGGAATTATTTTGAAACTTAAATGAAGCAAACTGTAAAGTGTCCCACATTATTGCACGTGCATCCTTTGTACTTCTAAAATAAAATTTCTGTAGTCAAATATATAAATAAGTAGATAAGTAAGACAAATGAGGAGACAGTGTTTACCCTCTGTTCCTGCTTTCGGATGTGGTTATATGATGACATGATGTGGGATGATATGATAGCCAGTGACCATGAGAGAAAAAAACTTAAGACAAAGGTCTTCCTTCTGAGTATGATCATGTGAAAGGACACAAAGGGCCCAGATCCTCGTGGATATCATTGAAGCACTGTACCAACTGTGGAGGAGCCTATTTCAAATTTCTTGTAATGTGAGGGAAAAAAGCCACAAACAAATGAAAAATCAACCCCTATTGGTTGGATTGAAACAAATATTTTTATTTATTTTTTAAAATTTACATTTATTTATTTTAATTGGAGGGTAATTACTTTACAATATTGTATCTGTTTTGCCATACATCAACATGAATCTGCCACAGGTATACATGTGTTCCTCATATTGAGCCCTCCTCCCTCCTCCCTCCTTGTACCATCGCTCTGGGTCATCTCAGTGCACAGCCCCAAGCATCCAGTATCATGCATCGAACCTGGACTGGCGATTCATTTCATATATGATATTATACATGTTTCAATACCATTATTCCAAATCATCCCACCCTCTCCCTCTCCCACAGAGTCCCAAAGACTGTTCTATACATCTGTGTCTCTTTTGCTGTCTCGCATACAGGATTATCATTACCATCTTTCTACATTCCATATATATGCATTAGTATGCTATCTACGTTGGTCATAACTTTTATTTCAAGGAGTAAGAGTCTTTTAATTTCATGGCTGCAATCACCATCTGCAGTGATTTTGGAGCCCAAAAAAATAAAGTCTGACACTGTTTCTACTGTTTCCCCATCTATTTCCCATGAAGTGATGGGACCAGATGCCTTGATCTTCGTTTTCTGAACGTTGAGCTTTAAGCCAACTTTTTCACTCTCCTCTTTCACCTTCATCAAGAGACTTTTTAGTTCCTCTTCACTTTCTCCCATAAAGGTGGTGTCATCTGCATATCTGAGGTTATTGATATTTCTCCCGGCAATCTTGACTTCCAATCTTATATTTGGAAATAAGCCTTATAAATAAGTGTGTGTGTTAGTCGCTCAGTTCCATCAGACTCTTTATAACCTCATAACTGTAGTCCACCAGACTTCTCTGTCCATGGAATTCTCCAGGCAAGAATATTGGGTAGCTATTCCTTTCTCCAGGGGATCTTCCCAAAGTAGGGATCAAACCCAGGTCTCCTGCATTGCAGGCAGATTCTCTACCATCTGAGCCACCAGTGGAAGTGGAAGTGAAAGTTGCTCAGTTCAGTTGAGTTACGTTCAGTCGCTCAGTCGTATCCAACATTTTGCGACCCCATGAACTAAAGCACTCCAGGCCTCCCTGTCCATCACCAACTCCCTGAGTTTACTCAATCTTGTGTCCACTGCGTTGGTGACGCCATCTAACCATCTCATCCTCTGTTGGTCCCTTCTCCTCCCACCTTCAATCTTTCCCAGCATCAGGGTCTTTTCCAATGAGTCAGTTCTTCGCATCAGGGAGCCAAAGTATTGAAGTTTCAGCTTTAGTATCAAACATTCCAATGAATATTCAGGACTGATTTCCTTTAGGATGGAGTGGTTGGTTCTCCTTGCAGTCCAAGGGACTCTCAAGAGTCTTCTCCAGCACCACAGTTCAAAAGCATCAGTTCTTCAGTGCTCAGCTTTCTTTACAGTCCAACTCTCACTTCTGTACATGACTACTGAAAAACAATAGTTTTCACTAGGTGGACCTTTGTCAGCAAAGTAATGTCTCTGCTTTTTAATATGCTGTCTAGGTTGGTCATAACTTTTCTTCCAAGGAGCAAGCATCTTTTAATTTCATGGCTTCAGTCACAATCTACAGTGATTTGTTTCCACTGTTTCCCCATCTATTTGACATGAAATGGTGGAACCAGATGCCATGATCTTAGTTTTCTGAATGGTGAATTTTAAGCCAGCTTTTTCACTCTCCTCTTTCACTCTCATCAAGAGGCTCTTTAGTTCTTTTTCACTTTCTACTGTAAGTGTGGTGCCATCTTTTTATCTGAGGTTATTGATATTTCTCCTGGCAATCTTGATTCCAGCTTGTGTTTCTTCCAGTCCAGCATTTCTCATGATGTACTCTGCATATGATTAAATAAGCAGGGTGACAATATATAGCCTTGACATACTCCTTTTCCTATTTGGAAGCAGTCTGTTGTTCCATGTCCAGTCCTAACTGTTGCTTCCTGACCTGCATACAGATTTCTCAGGAGGCAGATCAGGTGATCTGGTATTCCCATCTCTTGAAGAATTTTCCAGTTTGTTGTGATCCACACAGTCAAAGGATTTGGCATAGTCAATAAAGCAGAAGTAGATGTTTTTCTAGAACTCACTTGCTTTTTCAATGATCCAGAGGATGTTGGCAATTTGACCTCTGGTTCCTCTGCCTTTTCTAAATTCAGCCTAAACATCTGGAAGTTCATGGTTCACATACTGTTGAGGCTTGGCTTGGAGAATTTTGAGCATTACTTTGCTAGAGTGTGAGCTGAGTGCAATTGTGCAGTAGTTTGAGCATTCTTTGGTATTGCCTTTCTTTGGGATTGGGATGAAAACTGACCTTTTTCCATCCTGTAGCTGCTTGCTGAGTTTTCCAGATTTGTTGGCATATTGAGTGCAGCACTTTCACAGCATCATCTTTTAGGATCTGAAATAGTTCAACTGGAATTTTATCACCTCTGCTACCTTTGTTCATAGTGATGCTTCCTAAGGCCCACTTGACTTCACATTCCAGGATGTCTGGCTCTAGGTGAGTGATCACATCATTGTGATTATCTGGGGCATTAAGACCTTTTTTGTATAGTTCTTCTGTGTATTCTTGCCACCTCTTCTTAATATCTTCTGCTTCTGTTAGGTCCACACCATTTCTGTCCTTTATCGTGCCCATCTTTGCATGAAAATTTCCCTTGGTATCTCCAATTTTCTTAAAGATATCTCTAGTCTTTCCCATTCTATTGTTTTCCTCTATCTCTCTGCATTGGTCACTGAGGAAGGCTTTCTTATCTCTTTTTGCTATTCTTTGGAATTCTGCATTCAAATGGGTATATCTTTCCTTTTCTCCTTTGCCTTTTGCTTCTTTTCTCAGCTATTTGTAAGGCCTCCTCAGACAACCATTTTGCCTTTTTGCATTTCTTATTTTGGGAATGGTCTTGATCAGTGCATCCTGTACAATGTCAAGAACCTCTGTCCATAGTTCTTCAGACACTTTTGTCTATCAGATCTATTTGTCACTTCCACTGTACAATCATAAGGGATTTGATTTAGGTCATACCTGAATGGTCTAGTGGTTTTCCCTACTTGCTTCAGTATAAGTCTGAATTTGGCAATAAGGAGTTTATGATCTGAGCCACAATCAGCTCAGTTGTGTCCAACTCTTTGCGACCCCCTGGACTATACAGTCCACAGAATTCTCCAGGCCAGAACACTGGAGTGGGTAGCCTTTTTCTTCTCCAGGGGATCTTCCCAACCCAGGGATCAAACCCAGGTCTCCCACAATGCAGGTGGATTCTTTACCAGCTGAGCCACAAGGGAAGCCCAAGAATACTGGAGTGGGTGACTTTCTCCTTTCCAGTGGATCTTCCTGATCCAGAAATTGAATCAGGGTCTCCTGCATTGCAGGGAAAGCCATTAAGTAAGTAACTTTGGTTAAACGAGGCCATAAATGTGGGGCCCAGATGTGATAGGATCAGTGTCTTTACAAGAAGAGACATCAGAGAGTCTCTCTCTTTCTCTCTCTCCCTGCCATGTGAAGACACAGAGAGAATGCAGCATCTAGAAGCCAGGATGAGAGCCTCACCAAAAACCAAAACAACTGTGTCCAGAAGTTGGTCACAGAAGTTGCCCCGAAGTGAAAGAAATTAATTTCTGTTGTTTAAGCCACCAGTATGTGGTATTTTGTGATGACAACCTGAGTAGACTAATATCATTAGTTATTATCCTATGAACTGACCTTAATTTCTTAAGAATAAAATGTTTACCCAGAGGAAGGGATAGAAGTCTCTTTGGGAACCACATTGTCACTTAGAAAGAGGAGGGTACTAACATTATTTGTGCTTTTACCTATTTGTTAGGAACTAATCATTGCAAATACACTAGGTAGGAAGCTGTGGGTTAGAGGGCTTGTGCAACTTGGTAGGTCACAGGGCTAGTAAGCTGAGGGCCCCCATGGGATATGCCAGGTTTGCTGGGCTCAGAAGCCAGGCTGTACCTGTTTTCTCTGCCATCTGCACTATCCTAGCCCACATTAGACTGAGTTCTCACCTTCCTTGTCTAACATATTACTTTTGCTGCAGCAATTAAAACCACTTCATAAACTGGGGAAGGTTTTTGAGAGCATTTACTGAGATATAGTGGTTATATGATCCCAATTTTGCAGGCGTAAAGAAAGAACAAAAGAAAACACATACTGTATATCTTGCATTTTTTAAAAGCCTGGGGGAAAAAAGACTGGAAAAGTGACATCAGATAGTAAGAGCATCTTTGTTGCTGTTGTTGTTTTTCTGAATAGTAGGATAATGAGTGACTTTATTTTGCTTTTATATTTTTTTGGACCCTTTTATTTTACGTTCTCAATTCTTGTATTCAGAAAAACAATTTTTAACGACAAAAAGCAGGCTACACCGTCTTCTTTCTGTGGCATCCGTTTGCTCTGTGCCAGCACAGGGTGTCCACGGCTCCTTGACTAAAAGCTTGGGCATCATGGTTAGGGCTTGGGAGGACCACAGAGAAAAGTCAGTGGCAGGAGCTGACCCTGAGCAATCCCATTACAGAGCGGTGGGGGCTGGAAGAGATGCTGACACGGGTTCAGTTCCAAACCTAACTGGGAAAAGGTGAAATGATTACCATCTGGAGTTGCCCGTGACAGGAGGTGAGGGGGGGAGGTGGCCTGCCGCAGGGCTCCAGCACAGGGGTCCCCTCTCTGTGCTCCTGCCCTTCCTCCGAACTGTGACGCAGGAGAAAGAGCTAAACGTCTCTGTGACCTTCGGATGACCCAGTCACTCTGACAGGGTGGCCACCATCCAAGTGACATTTCCAAATAATGAACTGATCCACAGACACTGGATCATATCTTTGTAGATCTATCTTTATCAAATAGAAAGAAATGAAAAGCAAATTTTCTGCCTGTGTTCTAGAGAATGTGTGGCCTAGATGGGTGGTATTCTCTGTGGTTATCTTGGCAATAATCAGCTCTTGTTCCCTCTTATATCTTCTGAAGTGCCATTTTTGGCAAAAGAGCCCAGGAGAAATAGTAGATATTGAGGAAAAGGAAACAGTAGGGTTCCCACCCACCGCCCCCACCCAACTCTTTCTTTCTGTGTTTCATAATGAAAAGCTGTGAACAGTAGAGAGCTAGGATTTCTTGAGAGAAAATGATGATGAATGAAAGATTCTTATAAATGCTAGAATATTCTGGAGGTGATCTGGCTGATTAGAAAGTGAAAAGGCTATTGTATTTTTCCCAGGGGGCAGTGACCTGAACAGGGCAGAACTTCTGGAAGGATTTACATCTGTCCTAAAAGCCTTTGTGCAACTCTTTGTCTTTTGTAACTCTGTCTATCTTTGCCTCTAGTTTCAGTAACTCTTAGAAAGCAGAGATCCTATTCCGTTTATCTATTTGCTTCTTTAGCAACTATTATTGAGCATGTTATGTGAACAGCTCTGTGCTACCCATGGAGGGGATATACATGTGTGTGTGTGTGTGTGTGTGTGTGTGTACAATGAATACATTATACATGCATTCATTATATATTTTACGTCTGTATATGGTAGACTGAGTGGTGCTCACCAAAAAGATAGGCCCACGTCTTAACACTTGTTGTGCGTGTGTGTGTGAGCCACTCAGTCATGTCTGACTCTTTGCGACCCCATGGGTACAGACCCCTGGCTGTAGCCTGCCAGGCTCCTCATCCATGAACTTCTCCAGGCAATAATACTGGAGTGGGTTGCCATTTCCTTCTCCAGGGGATCTTCCCAATCCAGGGATTTAACCCAGGTCTCCTGTATGGCAGGCAGATTCTTTTACCACTGAGCCACAAGGGAAGCCCCTAAAGTGAAGTGAAAGTCACTCAGTTGTGTCTGACTCTTTGCGATCCCATGGACATACAATCAATGGTAGACTGAGTGGTGCTCACCAAAAAGATAGGCCCACGTCTTAACACTTGTTGTGCGTGTGTGTGTGAGCCACTCAGTCATGTCTGACTCTTTGCGACCCCATGGGTACAGACCCCTGGCTGTAGCCTGCCAGGCTCCTCATCCATGAACTTCTCCAGGCAATAATACTGGAGTGGGTTGCCATTTCCTTCTCCAGGGGATCTTCCCAATCCAGGGTTTAACCCAGGTCTCCTGTATGGCAGGCAGATTCTTTTACCACTGAGCCACAAGGGAAGCCCCTAAAGTGAAGTGAAAGTCACTCAGTTGTGTCTGACTCTTTGCCATCCCATGGACATACAATCCACGGAATTCTCCAGGCCAGAATACTGGGGTGGTTGGCCTTTCCCTTCTCCAGGGGATCTTCCTAACCTAGGGATCAAACCCAGGTCTCCCACATTGCAGGTGGATGCTTTACCAGCTGCAGGTGGATGCTTTACCACCAGCTGCAGGTGGATGCTTTACCAGCTGCAGGTGGATGCTTTACCAGCTGCAGGTGGATGCTTTACCAGCTGCAGGTGGATGCTTTACCAGCTGAGCCACTGGGGAAGCCCTAGCACTGGTTAGGTATATGCAATTTTGAGTAATTTCTATCTCCAGTGGAGGTGATAGTCTATGTGTTCTCACATATTCTCTGTTCTTCACCGATCATAATCCTCACTACTCCTTATTTCAAATATGTGTTTAATGCCTGTCTTCTTTGATGAACAATTATGTCCTATTGTTCCATGAGATCAGGCATTGTTTCATCTGCCTGTGCACTGATGCACACTCATACATATAATATATACATATGTGCATATATTATAAGTGTGTTAGTTTCCCAGGCACTCTGACTCAGGAGCCTCGACTTTTCACCATTATACCTCATTGCTCGTTAGTATGTGGAAAGACTAGCAGTATGACTGAGCCTGGCTTTGTAGGCAGAGGCAGCAGGCAAGGGCTTAGTACACTGTGATATGTACAGTAACTACACCTTACATGAATGATTCCGTGCAAGTTCACAGCTTAGCCTGAAAAAGGAGAACTAGAGCAAAGAGATTGCTGTCTTCAGCAAATGACCTTAGCCTGCAGTTCTGCAGAAGCAGATGCTAAGACCAAGACTCTAACAGAGATGATCCCAGAAAAAACACAGGTAAGAGAATTGGGGAAGTGAGACAGGGAAAAGAAGGCAGCCCAGGGAAGAGTTCACTATCAAGCAACTCACACTGTGGGTAGCTGAAGATTAGTCCTGCTGTGGGTCTCTGGGAGCCAGCATGGGCACATCCTGGGGTGGAACTTATCTCCACTGAGAGATAAGGGAGCTGGGCTATTTACACACCAACAGCCATTAGTGTTTTGTTTAGGTCTCTTCACAGGGGACTGAATTTCCTTGCACTTTTGGCCAACCAAGCAGCAGCATAGGCCTTTCAACAGAGAAACACAGGTGCATTTCCCTGGGAGGAACTTATTTGGGCCACGCAGAGAGCACTGAGAACATCTGCCTCAAGGGATTGAAAGGATCCATTTTCTAAGGTTACTGGTCCTGAGGGTGCATGTGGAGAAAGAGGTGGGGCATTATTTCCCAGAAATGCCAAATCCCCAAACTAGATACATTGTTCTCCCAACTTAAACCCAAATTCAGTCCAAAAGCCCACAGCAATGAGTGAAACAATGAGTAACTATTCCTCTCTTTTATTTCTCCTTTCCACATGATCAAATATGATTGCTTATTATGATTTGAACAGTGCTTCTATTTCAGGTAAAATATTTTAGAGAAATAGGAAACCATATTGGGCAAATTGGAGAAGGAAATGGCAACCCAATCTAGTATTCTTGCCTGGAGAATTCCATGGACAAAGGAGCCTGGCAGGTACAGTCCATGGGGTTACAAAGAGTTGGACATGACTGAGTGACTATCATTTACTCATTGTGAGTATGGTTGGGAAAATAGAAAAAGGAGAAGAATCTAAATGTGGAAGTCATCTCAGACACAACTGGCACTGGAAAATTAGAAAACAATTTTTTCTTCTTTTTTGTAGGGGGCAGGTACAGGCAGCTGGGGGAGGGTGTAGTTTCAATCCCAGCATCTCTCTGCATATCTCAAGTCCAGTGGGAGAAGAACTTTGGGCCCTGTGGATCTTTTGAAAACATTTACCTTGGCCTTCCCTGGTGGCTCAGATGGTAAAGAATCCACATGTAATGCAGGAGACCTGGATTTGATCCCTGGGTTGGGAAGATGCCCGAAGGAGGATATGGCAACCCACTCCAGTATTCTTGCCTGGAGAATTCCATGGACAGGGGAGCCTGGCAGGCTACAGTTCATGGGGTCACAAAGAGTTTGACATAACTGAGCAAATAACACTGTCACTTCATAACAGCATGAAAAACTGTGTGGAAAATCATTACCAAATCCTCCTGAGGGAGGACATGCTCGTGACAGGTCCAGGGAGGGAATAGATCTCTCTGTTCTCCCACTGGGCAGAGGGGGAGGCAGTGGGGGCAGAGGTCTCTTGCTCCAGGAAACAAAGCCCCACTGAAATGAATTGTTTGGGGCAGCAGGGAGGGAAATCTTTTCTTTACCAAGCCAAGAACCCTCAATATCTGTAGAAAGGAATCTCTAGAGATAAAATGAAAAAACTCCACATTTTTGGAAGTAGTAACAGAAGTGAGCAGTCTCAGAAGTTGGTCCTCAAATCAAGGAAGGGAAGCCCTGGGAAGAGTTGAAGGTGAAGTTGTTGGAACTGCCAAGTGCTGCCTAGCGATGGCAGCAGCTCTGAGACCATCTATCATTGCAGGGGAGTGAGGGTGGCAGACAGAGCATCGGTGCAGTTGTGCGGGAGCCTGGAAGATTAGAGGAGCCTTCTGGAAGAATCAGGGAGCAAAGAAACTGGAGCTATGCAGTCCTCACCTGGTGGCAAAGATGATGCCCAAGACTGTCAAGGCAGTGTAAATGAGTGTTTCAAAGTTGGTATAAAGTATATTCATAGGAAATCTGAAGTATAGCAAGGTCAACAGAGGTGGCAAGAATACACAAAAGAACTACACACAAAAAAGATCTTCATGACCCAGATAACCACAATGGTGTGATCACTCACCTAGAGCCAGACATCCTGGAATGAAAAGTCAAGTGGGCCTTAGGAAGTATCACTATGAACAAAGCTAGTGGAGATGATGGAATTCCCGTTGAGCTATTTCAAATCCTGAAAGATGATGCTGTGAAAGTGCTGCACTCAATATGCCAGCAAATGTGAAAAACTCAAGAGTGCCATAGGACTGGAAAAGGTCAGTTTTCATTCCAATTCCAAAGAAAGGCAATGCCAAAGAATGCTCAAACTACTGCACAATTGCACTCATCTCACAAGCTAGTAAAGTGATGCTTGAAATTCTCCAAGCCAGGCTTCATCAATACATGAACCGCGAACTTCCAGATGTTCAAGCTGGTTTTAGAAAAGGCAGAGGAACCAGAGATCAAATTGCCAATATCCACTGGATCATGGAAAAAGCAAGAGAGTTCCAGAAAAACATCTATTTCTGCTTTATTGACTATGCCAAAGCCTTTGACTGTGTGGGTGACAACAAACTGGAAAATTCTTCAAGAGATGGGAATACTAGACCACCTGACCTGCCTCCTGAGAAATTTGTATGTAGGTCAAGAAGTAACAGTTAGAACTGGACATGAAACAACAGTCTGGTTCCAAAGAGGGAAAAGAGTACATCAAGGCTGTATATTGTCACCCTGCTTATTTAACTCATATGCAGAGTACATCATGAGAAATGCTGGACTGGATGAAGCACAAGCTGGAATCAAGATTGCTGGGAGAAATATCAATAACCTCAGAAATGCAGATGACACCACCCTTATGGCAGAAAATAGAGGAACTAAAAGGCCTCTTGATGAAAGTGAAAGAGGAGAGTGAAAAAGTTGGCTTAAAGCTCAACATTCAGAAAACTAAGATCATGGCATCCGGTCCCATCACTTCATGGGAAATAGATGGGGAGACAGTGGAAACAGTGACAGACTTTATTTTTTGGGAGCTCCAAAATCACTGCAGATGGTGACTGCAGCCATGAAATTAAAAGACACTTGCTCTTTGGAAGAAAAGTTATGATTACCTAGACAGCATATTAAAAAGCAGAGACATTACCTTGCTGACAAAGATCAGTCTAGTGAAAGCTATTGTTTTTTCAGTAATCATGTACAGAAGTGAGAGTTGGACTATAAAGAAAGCTGAGCACCGAAGAACTGATGCTTTTGAACTGTGCTTTTGAATCGATGCTTTTGAACTTTGAGAGTCCCTTGGACTGCAAGGAGATCCAACCATCCCATTCTAAAGGAAATCAGTCCTGAATATTCACTGGGAGAACTGATGCTGAAGCTGAAACTCCAATACTTTTGGCCACCTGATGCAAAGAACTGACTCACTAGAAAAGACTCTGATGCTGGGAAAGATTGAAGGTGGAAGGAGAAGGGGATGGCAGAGGAAGAGATGATTGGATGGCATCACCGACTCAATGGACATGAGTTTGAGTAAGCTCCGAGAGTTAGTAATGGACAGGGAAGCCTGGCATGGTGCAGTCCATGGGGTCACAAAGAGTCAGACATGACTGAGCAACTGAACTGAACTAAGGTCAACAGGTCCAGAGATGACTGTCATTAAAAGATGGTTTATGGTCTTCCCTGGCGGTCTAGTGGTTGAGATTTTGTCCTTGCAATGCAGGGGCCTTGGGTTCAATTCCTGGTTGGGGAAGTAAGATCCCATATGCTGGGTGGTGCTGAAAAAGAAAACATGGCTTGTTACTTACAGTTCCCATGAGGAGGGGGTGTGTACATCAAGGGCAGGCTGTGGGGGTAGCACGTGAAAAGGCACCAGGTTTGGTTAGAGGACAAAAGGAGAGAGAGAAAACTGGTTTCTGCAGGGAGGTACAGGCAAGGCAGAGTAAGCAGGCTTGAGATTGGCCAGTTCGAATGGTTTCAGTGGACTCGGGCACAGGACTGTCCCTTACTGTCTGGACCCTGTCCTGGGGTGATTAGTACAGGTGGTAGTGGCCTGGAGTGTGAGAGTCTGATAAAGGAGGTGGCTGGGATATGGGCTCTAGAGTTGATGGTGTGTATCTTGAGAAATGTGTTCCCGAGTGAGTCATTCCTCTTTAGGAATTAGCTAACTCTAGGAAGGGCAGTCTTTGCACAGTCAGCAGGCCCCAGAGCTCAGAGCATCCAAATAGAGAAAATAAAAGACATGGTTAATACCACAAGCCAGCTGGAAGGTGGTGAGCACCATTTTTTCTTTTTCTTTTAAAAGCTTTCATAAAGGTTAAAACACTTTACATTTTAAGTCATGGCCCCTGTTTCACCACATAGACCAGCCCTCGTGTATCTACTCCTAAAGGGAAGTGGTTATATTTGTCCCAAGCCTCACTTGGAAAGGATTTTGAAATCTTTCTCTGCAGAAGGCCTCATATTCATAAGTACAAAACCTTATTCATTGATAATAAACTTCAATGGAAATTTTTAATCATGTTTTTAAAAGCTGCTGTTTCAAAGCAATCTAGTAGAACCAAAGCCTTCATTATTTGAGAGATGTTTTTATGCAGAGTCTGTTGATACCACACTTTGAAAGCGAATTAATGATGAGCCTGGGTAAGCTGGGTATTCACAAAGATGTCAGGAGAGTTCCCCACTGGAACCATCTTACACTGTGGGATAAAGGGTGTTCCTGTCGCAACCCCGCATGAACTCTGATTCCCCTTCTTTCTCTCTCTTTTGGGTGGCCCTGCCAAGAAGAAGCCAGTCAAAAACTTACACATCACTCTGTATTTCACTATATAGCACTATTGTTACTGCCATTTGAATATTAATTTTCTAGAATCAGATGTCAATGCAACTGCGTACATGACACCAGGGAGGGTATGAAGGCGTGAGTGGTTTTCTACCACACATGGATTCCTGAGTTTGATCAAAAATAAACAGCAATAAATACAACATATTTTTAAAAAGAGAGAGCTTTAAATCTCAACTGACTTTGGTTCTTGGGCTTATGAGAACAGCTTGGTCTCTGAATCACTGAGTGAGCTCTCAGGGAGAGCTGAGCTCTTGGAAGAACCAGCACATGAGTTTCAAAGCCAGGGCTGGCTCCAGGAGCTCAGGGTATCCTGGTGCAGTACAGTGTCCAGAAAATGTAGCCAAGAGCTCAGTTGTGTCCAAAGGGTTGATTCTAGCGCTGGAAAAGTTCTCTCAGGTCATCTAGTGCAAAGCAACTCTTCAAATCTGGGCCTTGGGTTCTGTGCTAATCCTACCCAATTTTAGCCTGTCTGAGGATTGCTGATATGTAGATGGACTGTGCTTCGTGGGGACAGTTGGCGTTTACTGTTCCATGATGGCTTCCTGCCACCACCCCTGGACTTGCCACGGGCTCCTACTCCTGTTGACAGTATTTCTATAAATTCAGTTAACTCTAGTGTGATGTGGTAAAAGGTACAACTCGTGCCATTCACAGAAGAGAACGTTCTCATCCTCACTTGTTCAAAGGCAGAGCTTGAAAGGCGATTCTATTCTGCTTGGGCCTTTTCAGCCAGCTGGAGTGGCCTGAGTGCCCACAGGCCCGGAAATACAGCCCCTCCAGGTGTTTATGATATCACTCTTTATAGAAATAAACAAAAAATAGACAGAAACCAGAGGTTGCTTTCATTTTAATTTTGTCATATGAAAAAAAATTCTATCTACTTTCCCTATCATGTTACAATAAAAGTAACACCTGAAATGTGAATACTCTCTGAAGTTTTCTAATTTACTCACTCTCTGGAGAAAATGTTGGCAGATTGCTCGGCTAGGTAGAAAATATTGACCTGTTTTTCTTGAGTGTTTTCCAGGTATCCTAGGCATTCTTTTAAGCCCTGACGTGTGCTATCTCATTCCCCCCCTCCCCCTTTTAAAATTCTTTGATGGCTTCAAACGGTCTTTTGTAGTGGTGGCAATTTCTCATTTCTGTCACATCAGATCCATCGACAGGGCCTTGCCCAGGGCATTGTGTAGATAGGGATCCTGACATGAACCAGGGCTCAGCTGGAAGGGTGCCTGATTGATTAATAATGCCTGTCCCCAGAGCAGCTCTGTGGCAAGGAAGTGGGATGGGATGGGCGGATATTTGCCACCCCACCGTTCTCCAAAAAAGTTTCAAAGTCCTCAGTGGGAGCTTAAGGCACTTGACAGTTCTTAGGATGCCTTCCTAGACTCATCTCTTTTCTTTCCACTCAGTGCCAGTGCTTCTCCAGCTATAAAAGATACATGAATCTCCAGGGTTCTTATTAAAATGCAGATTCTTATTCAGCAGGTTTGAGATTCCCCATTTCTATCAGCTCCCAGATGTTGCCAGTCCATGGACCACATTTTGATCAGCCAGGCCGCTTACCATTAAGTTCTCAGAAACTGCAGTATGCTTTTACTCATCAGTTAATAATGACTGCCATTTATTATTTACTAAGTATGAACCCCTGTGCTAAGCATTTTACATAAATCATCTTATTTAATTCTAACCAAAAACCTCTTAGATAGATAACTGTGTCATCATTCCATTTTACAAATGAATAAAACCAGACTCAAAGGTTAAGTAACTTCCTCATGTTTAGAGGACAGCAAGGGGCTTGAACACAGTTCCCTGCCACAAATCGCTCCTTGGTGGCTCAGTGGTAAAAAATCCACCTGCAGTGCAGGAGACCTGGGTTGGATTTTCCTGGGTCAGGAAGATCCCCTGAAGAAGGAAATGGCAACTCACTCCAGTATTCCTGCCTGGAAAATTCCAATCCATGGAGTCACAAAAGAGTCAGACACAATTGGGCGAATAAACAACAACAAACTCAGCCCACAGTTAGTAGTATTAGCATCACTCTGGAAGCTTGTTAGACAAGTCCAGCCTCAGGTTGTGCCCTAGACTCTACTGAATCAGAATCTTCATTTTCTCCAGGTCCCAGGTAATTTAAATACACATGAAAGAAGTAAGTAGTTCTATTCCAAACAACCAGGACTTCTCAGATTTTTCTCATGCTGTTTCTTTCAAAATAGAAAGTCTTGAATCACAATTTTTATGATGCCATTTCAATCAAGGATTATTTTTTAATATTTTGCAGTTTTGATCATACAAATTTGACCCAAAGGGCATTTTTTACTAGGTTGCTGAGCAAATTTTTGGCTTGGCTGAAATAATCTACACAAAATAAAACTGACAATGGCTAAAGATGCAAGTGGTAAAACTTCTTATAAATGAAAACCTGCCTAATGGGTCGTCCCATGTCAGTCACGTTGGATACTGCAAGAATTGGCTCAGGACAAAAACTAGACTTGGTTGAAATAATCACCATGAAATAAAACTGTCAACAGCTAAATTACACATGGCAAGATACAGATTAAAAAAAAAAGAAAAGAAAAACTGAAAGAAGAATCAAGTCTTTTTAAAAATGAAACCTGCAAAGTTGGTCCCAGAAAGCTGAACTTGGTAGAAAGAGTGACCTCAAAAAGAAGGCTCACAAATGCAGAGGTTACTCCTCCAAACTCCTCTTCTTGTTGTCTATTTGTAGACAAGAAGAAATCCTGATTAATGATTCAATATTAAGTTCCCTGTGCAGGAATTAGTATCTATCTTATTCACTATATATTCCAGCATATGCAGCAGAGCCCAGTATATAATAGTATCTCAGTTAAAAATGTGTTGCACAAAATCTTAAAATGTACAGGAATACAATCTGATTCAAAAAATTCAGTAGAACAAAAATGAAAATGGAAAAAATATTTTTAAAAGTCTGAATGTGTGGTATAGAATTTCACCAAAGAAGTAAAGTGATTTAACGACATTTGATCCAAAGAATGATTTTCAACTGAGAAAGATTTCATGAGATGATTCATCAGTGTTGGCAAAATTTGGATAAGAAATTCATAAACATGAGCTAAAATAAGCTGGAAGGATGAGCTCATACTGTCCACCTGGTTAAATGGTGGAGTCAGAAATACAGAGCAAAGCAGCTGCGTGAGAAAAATCGGCATTCTTTCCTTCTGGCAGTAAATCTTAATTATCCTTCAATGACTAACTGAAATTTAACATCTTTCATTAGGATTTTTTTTTTGATCCAAAGAAGGACATGTTGTCCTCACTGCTTTCACCCCTACCATTTTGACCCAAGGACATGTTGACCACACCACAGAGCCTACTGAAATTCATCAAAGTTGAAAAGAAGAGTTTGAGCACAATAAGAGTATTTTCATAATAGAGCAAGCTTCCAATACCTGGGAATTGCTTACAGTTTTATTATAGTTTAGCTGAGAAATAAATTCAAACTGTCAAACTGTTACTCAGTTCATTATATATGTTACTAAAGATAATATATAAAATATAAAGTGTTAAACAATTACTGCCTAAAAAGTCACCCTTGTTCATAACATTGAAAGCTACAAAAGTTCACCAAAAGTAAATAATACAGTATAAACATTCAATTAAAATAGTCCGAAGTTGAACTATTGATGGAAGAATGAAAACGTCTTTCGAAATTTAAATCTGAATAATTGAGCTCAGGAAATGGAACTAGATGAAAATGATCAAGAATAAAATGTACAGAGTGATTCAGTACTTACACTTTTAAGTATGTTCCATAAAGACATAAACAAAATATAAAAGAGTTATATCCTAAAATGTTCATTTAGAAGTTATTTATAAGAAAAAATTAGCAAATCCTGCTAAAGATGGAGTATATGGGGAATATTAAGTAAACGATGTCACTTTCTCTTGATGGTTGACGGCCATTTCCCAGAGCAGCAGCTCTCTGCTTATGTCTGATCATTTTTATTTGTATAGTGATGAAAATAATATTTTCCCCATTCTCCTTAACAGTTTTGCAAGATGGCATTTTTGTGGGCAGTTGTGTGATGTCTCCGAGTGACAGAGCCCTGGAAACACAAAGGCTTCTGCTACTGCTGTTTCATCTCCAGGAAACCAAACACCAAAGCTGTGTCGAGGGCTTGAGTCAGGGCAGTACTGAAGGATCAAAATATAATTTTGGAGCCTGCCTAGCATGCTGGGACCTAAAGGTGGGAGGTGGAAGGAGTGAGAAATATGAAACACTATACACTGAGTAAAAACTGAGCATCCTGTCTTTCTCGATTTATTTAATCATTCATTCAGGAAGCATTTCTTGAGTGTCTACTGTGCACCAGGCATTGTTCTAGACAATGTTCTAGCTTTAGAACATCAAATTCAGAGACTGAATGGTGAAGAAAAGAGACAAAAGTTGCTGCTTTTGTGGAGTTTACATTCTGGTAGAGAGAGAAAGTCAAAAAACACAGAAGAATATTTGGGGACGCTAAGAACTTCTTTCCAGTGTAGACCAACCCAGAGACACACTTTTATTACACATTAAAGCCCTTGGTATTCTCAATATTTTTAAGAATGTAGAGAGGTCCAGCAACCAAATAATTAGAGAATTGCTGGCCTAGACAATCCTTTTTTAAGCTCCCAAGAAGTCAAATTACTGGTTTGAGACCTGCAGGTTACTGAAGGCAGCTCCCCTCTCTATTCTGAATCTATCTCTAAACCTGGAGAACAGTGATTTTGATTTTTGCTGGTAAAAGTATTTTTAGTAAGTCTCATTTATCACTTCATGGACTTATGCCTCTTCCCATGGGGACTCTGCTTCTATTGTAAGATAAGGAATTTTGAATTCTCATGTCATTGTCCAATCTCAATTGAACATTGTTTTCTCTCTTTTCAAAGTCTCAAGCATCCCTGTGATGCTGTTCTTACCATGAAGCTGTACAAATATTTATTGAATGTCTCCTATGTGCAAGGGTTTCCCTGATAGCTCAATTGGTAAAGAATCTGCCTGCAATGTTGGAGACCTGGGTTTGATCCCTGGGTTGGGAAGATCCCCTGGAGGAGGGGAAAGGCTAACCACTCTGGTATTTTGGCCTGGAGAATTCCATGGACTGTACAGTCCATGGGGTCAAAAAGAGTCAGACATGACTGAGTGACATTCACTTTCATTATGTGCAAAGTGCTTGTCTAGGGAGATAGGGAGACAGCATAATGAAGGAGATGCTATCCTGTTCTTGGAGTTGGTAGTTCAGTCAGAAAATATAACGTGTAGTCATCCTTTTGTATCCAGGGAATCAGTTCCAGGAAACCCCATGGATACCAAAATCTGTGAATGCTCAAATCCTTTATATAAAAGGTTTAATATTTCTTTATAGTTCATGCCCATTCTCCCATAGACTTTTACTCACTAGATTATGTATAATACCTAATACAATGCAAATGCTATGTAAACAATTGTCAGCTTGGGGCAAATTCAAGTTTTGCTTTTGGGGACTTTCTGGAGTTCTTTTTTTCTGGATAGTTTCCATGTGTGTTTGGTTGAATCTCTGGATATAGAACCCTCAGATATGGAAGACTGACTGTATTTATTGAACACTTACTCTGTATCAGGTTCTGTGCATTTTACATGTGATATTTCCATTGTATTATCACAATTCTCTGAGGTTAGTACTAGTCTCTCCACTTTACATAGAAGGAACCAGGTTAAGAAATTAAGAAATGTGCTCACAGTTACCATACCCCTACTTGATCTTGGCACCCTCACTAAGATCCTTTCTGGTTTTCACCAATGCTGTGTGTCCCTTCCTAAGTTTGGTGTGTTGGAGTGTTAATAACTTGTAGCTACAAAATTCTTCAGAGGATCATCTGTGGGCCACCATAGCTGCAAGGCCTCCCCAAGTGCTCAGGAGTTTACTCCTGAACCTCCACCCATGAGCTGATGACTAACTAAGGTTCAGGTACAAAAGCCCAGCTTCTTTTAATTCTGGATAAACTCTGGGGTGCAATTCATACTTCAGAGATTTCCAGGGATCAGGCTGAGGCTGGTCTTCAACTGAAATTAGACCCTTGCTTAGCTTCTTCTCCCCTAGTCTGATTCTCAAAATTCACCATTTTTTGGAGACGTCCCTGGTAGTCCAGTGGTTAAGACTCTGAGCTCCCAGTGCAGGGGCCATGGTTTTGATTCCTAGTTGGGGAACTAAGATCCCACATACAGAATGACCTTGAAAAAAGAACCTGAGAGTTCTTTGTTGATAAATCACTTGAACTTGAATCTTTGGCTCACTGTCTGCTTCTGGGAGATGCTGACTAAAGCCAGTTATCTGCCTAAGTGGCAGAAATCAGGATCCGAACCCAAGGCCAACTGACTCCAGCACATGTAATTTTAACCAGCACGTGTTCCCAGTTTATTGGTGTGGGCTTGTTGGCAAGTTAGCCTACCCAGATGTTAAGGCTATATAATCGCATTTCTTATTCTACCACACACAAGGCTGTTTCTTTTCATCCTGAGGATATGTGTTCTTGACTCCCTTGAAATTCTGCACAGAGAAGAAAGTCACAGTAAGACAGGGTGTCAAGCTTATTTAAAAACCAGACAACTGAAAACAAGAATGATAGACATTTCCTTGCTTCCTCTTCTCCCCAACCTAAATAAAAATAAAGGAAATAGTGACAAACTCTTCTTTCCTACTACCATGATGAAAACAGGTAAGTAAATGGAGAAATAATGTTCCATGGGCTCCATCCAGAGGATCAGCAACAGTTAAGAGTGTCATAAGCTGTCATGACCTCTCTCGAGAAGCAGCAGCTGCCTGGTGTGTGTGAGTGTGTTGTGTGTGTGTGTGTGAGAGAGAGAGAGAGAGAGAGAGTGAGAGAGAGATCACATCATCATCATTGTGCTGTGGTCTGCCTTCTGGTGTTGAATGCACTAGCTGTTACTCCCCAAGGCCCTTGCCACCCCTTAGTCCAGTCCCTGAAACTCGAGTCAGGGTGACTGCAACTACCCATGCATTGCCTTTACAGAAAATCCTCTGGGCTTGACTGTTGGTTGCCCTTCTCTATTGTGGGGTCCTTGAGTTTGTCTGGTGTTAAAATTCACAGGAGGCATAGGGACATGTACCCTCAAAGCAGCGTTAATATCAAAGACATTTCTGTGAAAGGGGCCCTTCTCCATTATTACAAAATTGCTTATTTTTCTAATTAACGAGGGATAAGGTGGTCCACTAGGGAATTTTGGCATGCAGTTACAGCATTTAAATACATATGCTAAGTGAGAGGCTTGAAAGACCTTAGATTAATCCAGTTCTTGTGACATCTGGGGCTGGCATGGGGGTGGGAACAGCTAGTTTAAGTGCTGACTTTGGAAAGAGCCGTTCTGTTGAAATTTGGAGCCTGGGGCTCGGGTCACAGCTGCAGGCTTGAAGTATTTTACCGAGCTACACTCAACTGAAAAGTTGACAGTCCATCCATTGACGTTACTTGATACATATTCTCATCCCTCTAGTATACCTTTCCTTCTCTCCTCCTCAACAAACAGTATCTTGTATTTTACATGAAACGTTGCATACAGACTTTAAGGCACAGTCTATTTTTCATTTCAAGGAAGAATAAGCCCCAGTGAGGTCTTCCTCAGTGCTCAGAGGTAATGAATTCACCTGCAATGCACAAGATGTGAATTCAGTCCCTGGGTCGGGAAGATCCCCTGGAGAAGGAAATGGCAACCCACTCCTGTACTCTTACCTGGGAAATTCCATGGACAGAGGAGCCTGGTGGGCTACAGTGCATGGGGCCACAAAGAGTAAGATATGACTTAACAACTAAAATAGCAACAACAAACAACAAAGCCCCAGTGAGAACCTCATTGGGGGCTGGGTTAGGTACAGAAAACACCTCACTGATCCATGCTCCTTTTAGGTTAGACTGAATGTAGTTCTTTTCCTCCTCATGGATAGCAGAGCAGTCTATTGCATTTCAAAGCAAATGTATTTGTAGAAATGCTACGAATTTGGTACCTCTGCTCTGCAAAGTTTTCTATAGCAGATATTGGCACAAAAGTTGGGAGGAACTCACCAGGAACTACTAAGAGCACAAATGACTCTAGAGTTAGAGGCCACACTCCGACAACTTCCCTTTTTGTTTCCTTCTTCACTCCCTGTCCTTCCTTCTCCAGTCTGAAGATACAGATTCATCAGACTCCCCTGAGGTGGGGATGATTAATGACCAGTCTGATCTTGGGAGAAACTAGACTTTGCTATATATTTCAGCAGAGAACCCCAGTAAGATTTCTAATATTTACCCTCCAATTTATGGAACTGAGAAATATTTACACCATCTCTTGACTGATTGATTGGAGTAGTGAAGTCTTTCAGAAGAGAAGCTTCCTTTCATGGTGGCATCACTGTGCTCTGTAATAGATGGTGTTCAGGTCTGATTTTGTCTCCTCTTCCCCCTTGCATTTTATTTCCATCTACTGGAGAGAAGAATCTCTTGAACAAAATGTGTGTTATGATCTTATTACCTCTGAACACACTGTAGTCTTTTTAGGGCCCAGGACTGGGCATGGTAGATGCAAAAACAACATAGAGAATGGGAAAGTCTTCTGGCTTAAAATTCACTTGGAGGTTTGCATTACCCATATAATACCAACTGCCTCCAGAGGTGGATTTCCACCTCAGCTCAGAGACTAGACACACATATAGAGACTGAGCAAAATCCAGAAGTGGGGAAACTTGGTTTGCCTCCCACAGCCCCTCCACTTCCCAACAAGCGTCCTGCTCTTCATTTCCTTTCATTTTTTCCTGCTGCCTGCAAAACCAGTGATTCTGGTATTAGGTATGGTTGGATTTGCAGCTCAGTGTCAATGTATTTAGTTCAACATGTTAATTTTTCCTGTATTTGTCTTAGTTTTAATTAGGGAAGGAAAAGTTCTGCCCTCTTAAAGACATTGTAGGGAATCTGGGAGGTACTGAGGACTCAGAAAGGAAACTTCTTCAGAAACCAAGAGAAACATCATCTGAAAATGCCTCAGCTCACAAAACTGAGTTTAGGACATCTGCTTTTGGCCCATTCTCATTAACCACCATGTCCCTAGAGACTGATTTTCCTCCTAATATGGTGAAATATGCCAAAAGCAAGTAAATTCTCCTGTGGGATTTAAAGGATTTAACTGAATCACATGGAAAGTTACCAGATCTTCTCAATGATTTATGTGGTAGAGGCATGGTTCTATTTGGATGAACTTCTTGCTGTATCACAGGAAAAAGAAAGTATTCAATATATATTCACCAAAAGGTTCCAAGGGCCCTGCCTTGAAAAAAGACACATTTTGTTCTAAAAGTTAGCTTAGAAACGTATAAAAAGAAGTCACATTTTTATACTGAATTATCACATTGACTTTTTTCCCCCATTGGTACTATAAAGTCACTTTTCTTGTTAGTGCATCATTTAATTGCTCATGAATTTTAAAAAGGTGTATAAGTGTGATCTTAATCTAAGTGTTAACACCTTGGGTGGAAATGTGGAGTCCCTCAAATTTATCCTAAACACTTAAAACACATGAGAAAAATTTTAGAAGCTGAAAACCACATGGGGATGCTGGGTCCCAGATACATGCCCTTGTGCCCTCAAAAATCTACAGCATCTCTTAAAAAGGATTATTTCTATTCCCTGCCCTGCTTTAAATGGAATAGCAGTAATGAATTCTGCTGGGTTCTGCTCACATCTCAGTGACCCTAGAAAAGTCTGCAGGAAGTATACTCCTCAATCATACATTTAGTTGCCTTGTACCTCAAAGACTCCAGATAGCATGTGGTATTTTTCAACAACTACAGCAAAATTGCTAGAGAATCAGGAAAAATATATACAACTTTTTTTTTTCAAAGGTGTCTTCAACTGGACAGGCAAGAATTATTAAAGAATTTTACATAATAATAATAATAAGAAGAAGAATGACCTTTTTTTGCAAAGAACAGATTTGGCAGAGGAGGGATCCAGATGGAATTCAAATAATCATGGTGTGCTCTGCAGTCAGCACGTGCCTCATGTTTCATAAGTGTTGGGGAAAGTTACAGGGTCACCCGGATGTGTCCATCTAACAAGTTCCTGTTCAGCAGTATCGTTCACACCATCTGAAAACCAGCAGTGGTCTTGGGAGGAAATTTGGGTGCTTATTTGACAAACCTTCCCATTTTAGAAATGAAGCTTGAAAAATACATTTGACCTTTGGAACAAGGTAGGGGCTAAGGGAACTGACATTATGCCCAATCAAAAATGTTAGAATAATTTATAGCCAGCAGTCAACATATACATGATTCCTCTATCCATATATGTGGTTCCACATCCATGGATTCAACCAACTGTAGATTGTGTAGTGCTGAAGAAATTACTGATGGAAAAAAATCCTTCTATAAGTGGATCCATGTAGGTCCACTATGATTTTCAAAGGTCATCTGTATTAGGTTTAGAGATCATTTTGAGAAATTGATTCAAGACAAGTAAAAAGGTACATACCTATCATATACACATCACTTTCTGTTCCAGGGTTCTCAAAACTCCAGGTCTAGAACATCATTATGGGAGAGTTTTTATTTTAAAAATATCTATGATAGACAGGAGGAAAGAAATAGGATTCTAACCTTGGGCAGAGATATAATTCCTTTAACTAGTGACCAGTTAATCCAACTCATCAGAATAACATTTGTCTCACTTTTAAGTGGTTTATAAACAAGAACCACGGGAAATGGCATTGCTAGGAACTTCTCAGAACTGGAAACAGAATAAAATTGGCTCCAGAAACAAACAAATATAACATACACCAAATTCAAGTTTTAAATGCTATTCAAGCCAGAGAGACAAAGAAGGAAATGCTGATTACTTGGGAGAGAAATGGTGGGAGGGGGGTGGGGGGGGGCAATGGAAAGGGAAGACCAGATGTTCAATTTTCAACATCAATGTTCCTGAAGCCAAGAATATATTGCTGACCCAGGCGTGATAAAATGTGCAGGGATTTCCAGCAGTCCACAGTCAGCTGACCTGTTTAAGGAGAAAAACAACAATTGAAAAATAATAAAGTTAGGCTGTAAATATAAATTTCTTATCTGGGATTCTGGTTATTTATACCTCAGAATGAATAGCTGCATAAGGATCTTATTGTTTCTCACTGGAACAAGCTTCAAGGCCAGGGAATGCCTTGACATCATAAGGTTATCAGAAGAAAATGTTGTCTTTTTGTGAGATAGACTGACATGGATTGTATTCAATAGCCAATCTGACATTGATCAAGATGCTATCAATTATATCAAAAACAAATAGAAATCTTCATCTTATGGCTGGATATGTGGCAGTAATGTTCTCCTTCCAAAAACTGATGAAATTGAATGTTGTTTGTTTGTTGCTTTTCATTGGAACCATTTTATAAGTTTGTTGTTGCTATTGAAATAAAATGATTTTACCAATAACACTGAGTAAGCTGTACATTGCTTTCATCAGCTGACATTTTGTACTTTTGGTTGCCTAAAGATACTGTTTAAAACTTTATAATCTGTCCCCTTTCCTTTTGACCTTGCAATTACCAAACAGAAGAAAAATGGCTTTTATAGGGACATGAATCCAATCGAAACTCTGCAAGATTGGAATCGTTTAATTTTTGGAGGTTGTGTTCTATCCAAAAGCCTTCTGTGGTTTGTGTACCCCAAGAATGATTTTCTATCCAAAACATATTTGAAAGAGCAATGGATAAAAGCATATTCTATGTTTCCAAGAAACCTAATCTGGTCCAGCAGTGGAGAGTCTATAATCTTTTCTTCCACCATTCTTTACAAAACAGGCTGGTAGAAAGTTTGTTTGAAAGCTTGTCTACATGAAAAAAATGTCATTGCATTAACTAAGTCTCACAGCACAAGTTGTCTATTTCATGTCAGGCTTAAAAAATTACATCACAAATACGTTTTTTTTTTTATCGAAATATACAGTTTATGTTTTTCAATACCAAAGAGGGAGAAATTAGATTATTTTCATCAGAAGTAATTCTGCAGTTTTTCCTTTTCCCTCGACTCAAGATAGGCAAAAATATTTTTGCTATTTTCTTAGAAAGAATGACCTCAGTATCAACTGACTTGTTCCAGAAGACAACCTCAATAAATACATGGTATCTTTGTGTTGAATCTAGTTGTTGGTTTAAACATTTTATAATCCAAAAACATCCTAGCTTTCTAAAGCTTGAAAGTGAAAGTGTTAGTTGCTTAGTCGCTCTTTGCAACCCCACGGACTGTAGCCCACCAGGCTTCTCTGTCTGTGGAATTCTCCAGGCAAGAATACTGGAGTGAGTAGCCATTGCCTTCTCCAGGGGATCTTCCCAACCCAGGAATTGAACCTGGGTCTCCTGAATTGCAGGCAGATTCTTTATCTCTGAGCCACCAGGGAAACCTTCTAAAGCTTAGATCTGTTTATTTCTACCTTAACCTGCTCTGCCTTCCCTCCAAACAAATTTAAGCCCTATCTGATAAGTTAAACAAAAATGTTAGAGATCATCTGGGACTTAGAGATTTCAGCATGGACTTCAAGGTGATAAATACTTGTATTAGTTTTGTTCTGTACCCTAAATTGGGCTAGTTCCTGATTGAAGAGAGTGTTCGATAACCATTTGAAAGACTCTAGGGAATTCCCTGGTGCTCCAGTGATTAGGACTCTGAGCTTCCACTGCAGAAGGTGTGCACCCTTCTCTCGGGAAACGTTAAGTAATGAAAATTTCTTTCAATGGTGTTATCCTGTTTGTGTCATCATTCAGCCACCACCCTAAGTTAAAAGCCTGTGGGTACACATTTGACACCCACATTGTCTCCAGTTCAAGAGAAGTGTCCCGAGCAGTGTAAACCAATGAGACCATGGCTCCTCTTTGGCATCTACAATTGTTTAAGAGAGGGCACAAGAATGAGTTGACCTAGTCATACAAGCAGGAATGATTTGCATCCCATGTTGGGGGAAAAATGGCATTTTTTCTTTCTCCTGCTGATTGTGAATTAGGAATTGTATGAACACTCACTGCTATAGACAGCGATCTTGTAAGTAAGTGTTAGTCACTGAGTCGTGTCCAAGACTCTTTACAACTCCATGGGTTATAATTCTCCAGGCTGCTCTGTCCATGAAATCCTCCAGGCAAGAATATTGGAAGTGGGTTGCCATTTCCTTCTTGCCATCTTGTAACCGAAAGGCAAAACAGCTGTGGTACAGAACCTCTGCTGAAAGTCAGAAGAGCTGAGGGTCAGAGCTTAGAGCCTGACTGATCATCAGTGCTTAGTGTGTGTTAACTGAGCAACAGCCTGGGTTCTGTTGAGTTGGAGAGGAACCCTCATTTGAATCCGCACCAAAACGACTCTGGGGCACTGGCCAGTGAGGGCTGGAAGGGCTACTCTATTTCCCGTATATTGTGTAAGGAAAGTGCAGTTTTATCATCTGATCAGCCTTAAGTGATTGTTCTCCTCAAAACCAAAACTCAAGTACAACTGGGACATTGACCTCTGTAATCACTGCCTGTAGTCATAATTCATTTCTATCAAAAATACTGCCTTTTCTGCCAAATTGTGGAAATTACAATCTTGAAGAGTCTGGCCTAAAGAAGTATTTTCTCAGAGATAGTATTTTTACTGTGAATTTTGTCCATGATATTGTACAATAACAACAGTCAAAATCGTGCTTCTGGTCATAGAGTATCATTTAAGTATCTGCTAGCACCACTGCAAGGTGACTCTTCCAATTCAAGCTCTCATTGGGGCTGTGATAACAGAGATGGAAATTTTTGCTGCTGGCTAATGCTTAGCATATTAGATTTAAGCTTCCAAGCATTCCTGTGAATACAGTTTTGCCAAAATGCAGGCATGCACCCATGAATACACATACACACTTTTTTTTTTTTTTGAGAAAACAAGCCTAAAAAACCACATAAAGGAGGAAGAAGCACACTCTGACAAAGCATGAAGTCTTGCTTTCTTCTTGCCTTTTGAAAGCAACAATGTTGTTTGAAGATGTGGGATGAGAACAGGGAGTCCATCCAAAGTGATGCCCTCCTCCCTTTTTTTGCTGGAGTTCTGAAATTCAGAGACTAATATTTAAAGTTTGGATAAACGGCTAAAATTGCATGCTTTTGAGTCACAGGACTGATTGTTGCGTGATTTTGTTGATGATCTGGTTCATCTCTTAACAAGACTTTTTTCAGTCCTTCCCTCTGGGCAGGTTCTAGTACTCTCCAGTAGGATCCAGGAATGTCTCCACAGCCAAATGCCAGCCTGGGTTCTGTACTAGACTCTACCCGCTCTGTCATCATTCAGGGCCTGAGAAGAAGTCCAAGTCCCAGTTAGGGTTAAATGTAAAATCCTCTCTGTTGGTACAATTCATTAAAAGACAATTCGCCTATAATAGCTACTTAATGTGTCTGCAGTATATTTTCACCATAGACAAAATCAATAGAGGCAATCAATAAAAAGAATTATCACAATTTCCTGACAACTCCATGGTGGCAGCAACTGGGAAGCCACAGGGAAGGGGCGGGTGACTTTGCAGGGCTGCCCTTGGGGAGTGGCTGTCTCCCAGGCACTGGCAGGCAGTCTAGACTGGTTATCTCCAAGTGCCAGCCTCAGGGCTCCCAAGAGAACTGCCCACGGTCCCCTCCCTACTTATCCAGTAGACCATTACCTTGATCTCCTACTGAACACCCTGGCTCCCAGCCTTTCCCTGGGTGGAGACGGGATGGGGTGAGGCCCCGAGTCTGGACTGTTTTGATTTTCATTCTTGTTAACGCAACCAGGAAACTCTTTAGAACAAGGGTAGTCAATCGCTGACTCAGGTTGAGGGAGGTTGCCCTGTGCAGTTATAGCAGAACAGACATATTCTTTCACTCCTGAGTTCTCCTGATTGTGTGTTTGTCTTCACCTATTTCATCCAAGCACAAAAGTGTTAAGCAGTCTTACAATCTAATATAAACGGAAGAGGAAGTCAAGGTCCTGGGCCAGGACATGTAGGACCATTTAGTGGCTATAACTGAGTGGCACAAAAGGACATGAAGGGGAAAAAAAAAACAACCCACCAAAACTCAAAAAGGATTCCCTGCAGGGTCTTGGTGAAGAGGAAAAAGACACTCGTTCCTGGCTATGTATGCCTTTTTTGTTCCTGCTCACAGAGCCAAGTTTATTCAGGTAGTAAAGATGTCCAAGTGTCAAGGAAAGTCACCCTTTTCCAGGTAACCCTGCAAAAATCCTGTCATGGATTTCAGTTTCCATTTGCTTTGGGATGCTAACCTCAGCCCCCTTTGCAGAGGAGGTGGTGTGTTCAGACCAGTGACTTGTAAAGGGAAGTCTCCCAAGATAACGGGACAGAATCTCCTCTGGCGAGAGCCATTAGAGTTGTTCTTTCCTTCTTCTTGTGACCTTAGTGTGGAAGCTCTATTGGTGGTGTTTTTGCCACCATCTTGCCATATTGGAGCTTGGAGGCAAGGTCAGAAGAAGTGCAAAGGTACAGAGCCAGATCCTCTGGGACTCCTCTCCAGAATTCTGGTTGCGTGAGAGAATCAAATACTTTCATTATTCAAGACACTACTGGGAATTCTGTTCATTGCAGCTGACCAGACCCTACTGATCCGGATAGGTCCTGTTATTGTTTCTATCGTGTAGGTAGGGACAGCTGAGGCTTCCCGGGTGACACATTAGTGAGAAGCACTGCTTGGACTGGAATCATCCTCTTTTTGACTCCAGACTCAGAACATTTACTCCCCCTCATAGCAATTCTCTAATTTCAGCTGAGATCCTTGTCAAAAATGCAGATTCTCTGCTTCAAACCAAAAGATTCCTCTCAGTAACTCTGAGGTCAGGTGGTAGGAAACTCCATAAAGCCAGCAGTACAGGTGGTTTTGTTAGGGGAAGTGCACTGATTGAGACCGCCCACCTTGGCCAGGCACCATAGTAACCATTTGTTTTAAACAACTTAAGAGCGTGAGTTGTTTTACAACAGGAGATCCTGATAGGGAATATGGAACTAATAAGCCACTAAAGCCACCACCAACCGGAAGAGTCCGGGAAAGGTCGAAAGGAGACACCGCGTGTCCCTCCACTTCCCAGAATCCCTCTCGCTAGCATCCATCTTGGCTGAGCGATGCGTGCATCACCAGGAAAGAATGATTGGCTAGAACTAGAATGATTGGCCAAAGGCCACCCAGAAACTAATCCCATCACCATAAAACCCGAGACTGCAAGCCACGCAGCAGAGCAGTTCTCCTGGCTTCCCTTACCCTACTGCTCTCCACCCGGGTGCCCTTTCCCAATAAAATCTCTTGCTTTGTCAGCAGATATGTCTCCTCAGACAATTCATTTCTGAGTGTTAGACAAGAGCCCAGTTTCAGGCCCTAGAAGAGGTCCCCCTTCCTGCAAAAGTTCTGGGGCAAAGGCTTCCTGGATCCCCTTTTAAGACTCATTGCCTATGTTATTCAACTCCTCAACCAAGTTCATTTCTTTCCAAAGCCCACTCTTCGTCCCATCAGTTTGGGCTGACCTCACCATAGCATCCACACCTCCCTTCCTATCCATCACCCTCAACATGAGAATAATTTCAGCCACGGGTCTAGCTTCACAAAAAACATTAGGTCCCAATTCTTTGGGCTTGGAGGCTGAAAAGTGAGAACATTTAGGAAGGAGGAGTGAGACAGTCTCCTCTCTTCTTAAGCAGTATTTTTTTCACTTGTCAACTGGACATCCTGGTGGTCACAGATTGAAACAACCAGCTCTAAGCCTTACTTAGTCAGCCAGCTAGCCAGCTTATTACTTGGATGTCAACTCCTTGAACCACAGAGAACAAAATGATCACAAGTCTTTTGGGGGAACATGTAGAGAAGGAGTGGGGAGAATAATGCATCATTCATTTTTGTCTCCAAAGAAACCCATGTGGTGCACTGTTATTCAGCATAGATCAGTCTCTGGCTTTGCCTGAGAAACACAGTCCAAACTCAATATTGTAGGAAGCTGTGAAACCAAACTTTTGAATTTTTCTCAAGAATTTCATTTTTAATAGTAAAAAAAATCACCAAGCCCATGTGTCCCATAAAAATAAATGAGTGTTTTCACCCTTGAACCAATAAAGCAAATCAAAGTTGGAAGCCACATGACGCTTGTTGTGTAGCTCATCCAGGCTACTCAAGGGCTTGGAGACTCAGTCATTTTGTGTTTTGCAAATGGGGGAAACTGAGACAGTAACAGGTCTGAATCCCAGAGTGTGACCTTCAGAAAGTTGCCTGCCAGCTGTTCTATTCTGGAAGAGCAGCTCTCCAGAGAGCTGGAGAAAAGCCCAGATTCTGTAGCCTGGCAAGTTGCAGCCTAGCCAGCAAGCTCGCTACATTTCCGGCTGAGTCCTTCTTACACCTAATGACCTGTTGCAGGGAGTCCTGTTGCATCATGCCTTTATGCATGCTGCCCCTTCTCGCTGGAATCCTCTCCTGCTTCTTCACACACAGCCAGCGCCCACTCACCCATCACTCACTCATCACCAGAAGCTGCTAGGCCACCTGTGTGGCAACACTATTGGGCCCTACTGCAATACCTGGCCGCTCGATGACATTTACGCGTTCTCGTGTGTCTGGCCATCCCACCACCTCCCACCATAACATATATAAAGCATCTCAAAGACTCGGTCCTGTTTAATTTATCTTTATGTTTCCAGGACAGGCCACATAGAACAGACGCCCATTAAATGCTAGTTGAAGGCATAAGTCAATGAAACAGTGTAGACACGGGGTAATGTGAGCAAAAAGATGACACCCTCAACCCCTCTAAGAAGTCAGAGGATGAAACAGGAAGGATGCAGCTCATTCAGCTTTCTGGTAGGCTTTTCCCAGGGGCTGTGTCTCCTCTCTTGGTCTATGGAATGTAAACACTCAGATTCCTTTCACTGATAAATAACTTCTTCCATTAAAAAAAAAAAAAAAAGAAGAAGAAGGAAAACTGACAGTTACTTGGGGGAATGGTTTCTGCTAGGTCGCTAGGAACATGTTTGTGGCTGTGATGGGTACTTGGGCAATGATACTACAGGCAAGGCTGGGATCACTTAAGGCCTGCCCCATTTGTGGCGAGACTTTTTTTTTTAAGCTTTTTCTTCTCTTGGGAGGAAGTCACACCCGGCAGCCACTGTCACGCTATGCTGAGTTTAGTCGTGAATGAGAAAACCCAGGGTTTTAGCAAATCGCCCCTCTAGCTCCTTCAGTACAAAGGCTGGGAACTGAGTAAGAGACCTACTGCGGCGAGAGGGGTTTTCCCTCCAGCGGGCAGGTGTCAGCCTCCCCACCAGGGGGCTGGAGTCAGGCCTGGCTCAAGTATTTACCCAGGCCCCCAGGCCCCCAGGCAAGGCGGCCCACTGTGATCCAGGGCCGCCCTCAGCCTAACCTGGGCTGTCCCGAGCCTTTCCTGCCAAGGCTCCATAGATTGTGCTGTGTCTAAGCCACATCTTCTCACAACAGGTTCAGGCATTTGAATTTTCAGGGTGGGAGACTGGGAAATTGGCAATGGGTATGATGAGAAAAGCCTGGAGATGGAGTTGGAGAGAAGGTTCTGCAGAGTGAACTCTGTCCCCTTAACTGAGGCACCTAGTACCAAAGAAGAAAAGAGGGGGATAAAGGAGGGAATCAGCCTTCATTAAGGGCCTGGTCTGGTGGTGCTGTTTAATATGTTATTTGATTTTAAACGCCCAAGTACCCTTGAGAACCATATTATCTAACTATCCATCTATCTATTATCCACTGTACACATATGGCAAAGCTGAGAGTAATAGATCTATAGTTAGGATGGGAATATGGTTCATCTGGGGCCCAGCCATGAACCAAGCATAAGCAGTAGGAAATTTATTTTTAAAAATAAAAAAGAATTACCCCTGAACAGTTTAAAATCAGGACCTGATTTTTGCATTTCTTTAATGGCCTTTCTCTAACAGGTGTCAATATTTTTAATCCTTATAAAGCTTCCATTTTGTAGATGAGGAAACAGACTCAGAGTGGTCATGTCACCTGTCCAAAGTCACATGACAAAGGACTTGTGGAGTCAGAACACGGGCCATCTGGAATCCTACATATTGAATTATTATTTCACTAGATTAATTTAATTTAATAAATAAGGCAGAGAAGAACACATATCTGTATAAAGGAGCAAGAGACAATGAGAATGAACTTCTAGACTCTGATGAACCATTAGGAAAATAATGTCCTCCCCAAGATGCTGAGTGAGATAGGGTAGAATCCACTTGATTCAGAGGATGAGTAGAAAGAGGAGAAGACTCTTGAGAGTCTCTTGGACAGCAAGGATATCAAACCAGTCTAACCCTAAAGGAAATCAATCCTGAATATTCAATGGGAAGACTGATGTTGAAGCTGAACTTCCAGTACTTTGACCACCTGAAGCAAAGAGCTGACTCATTGGAAAAGATCCTGATGCTGGGAAAGATTGAGGGAAAGAGGAGAAAAGGGGGACAGAGGACAAGATGGTTGGATAGCATCACCAAATCAATGGACATGAGTTTGAGCAAACTCCGGGAGATAGTAAAGGACAGAGCAGGCTGGTGTGCTGCAGTCCGTGAGGTTGCAAAGAGCTGGACATCACTTAGAGGCTGAACAACAGCAACAAGAGGAGAAGGAGCAGAGAACAGATGCAAGCACTTCCTGTTGGAGGTTGGCGCTGCCTAGAGGTCATAGTGACCTCTCATTTTTCCCCTCCAGATCTTGAGATAAGTGCAGGCTCCCCCCAAACTGGGATATTTTAAGCTCCTTTGAGGTGGTTTTAAACAAGCACACAAATTCTTTGATACTCATCCCATCAGGAGGGGAATGTCTATGTACCCATCCTTTGAGCCTACATGGGCTTCTGATTTGCTAATAACTAAAAAATGCAGGAAAAGTGACTGCAAGAGTTTTGAAGTCAGCTCAGAAAGGCAACACAGCTGCCACCTTTTTTTTTGTTGTTGGGACGCTCATCTTTGGAACCCCAAGAAATGTGAGAAATTTGGTTCCCACAGGCAGAGAGACCCTAGATCATGTGTTCTGGCCAAAAGCCCCAAGTGAGGTCCCAACAACAGCCATAAAGTCACCCCCAGCCCCCGTGCCCACCCCATCTTTTTATCTTCCCAGTCCAGGCCCCAGTTATCATGGGGCAAAGATAAACTATGACGGCACCTCATCAGAATACAGGTGGACTCCAAGAGCACAATCAAGTCATTTATGACAAAAAGTCATGGAGTGAATTGTTGCCCAGCAATAGTAACCAGAACATCAAGTCACTTCATTTATTTTTAGGGGAAGCCCATGTTCCTTTCTTTGCCTCCCATGCCAACCTCTTACTTTTCAGTGAATTCTGTGGATACAAGTAGCGGCTGTCTTCTGAAGATTGCACAGGCTGATCTCATCCTTTGATGAGGGTGATTAGAAGGGCAAAGATGAGCCAGCTGCTTTGCAACTGCCTCTCCTAGCCAGGCTCTCAGGCCCTGCTCTCAGCCCCTCTCCATCCTTCACTTCTAGCTGACAGCTCCTTACCTCCTTCTCTGTGCATCTCCATTTGGATGGCAGATACTTTTCAGTCCACTGATCCCCCAGGGCAAAAGCTTCCCATCAACTCTGAGCCATTTCTGCCATTACTCCATTCACCACACCCTGGGAGCAGCTATGGACTTTTTGTGAAAGTGGTTGGAATGGAGCTGCCTTAGCGGGTATCTATGTAGCTCAGGTTCTACCCCACTGGCATAATTCCGTGGTTGTTAAAATTCTTCAAAGAACAAGATGAACTCATTTCTCTTAAATTAGTGCCTGGTAGGAGAGCTCTCATTTTCCCAGAATAAAGTTCATTATGGTACCCCCACTGCAACTCACAATTAGCTACCCTTTCAATCAGGAAACAGAGAATAAAGTTCAGGTCCAAATGAGATTTTTCATGCTCTCTTTTATTTATTTATTTATTTTCTCAGTTGACTCTGGAATCTAGCATACATCCAGCATGGCATAATGGGAAATTTTTAGAGCTAAATAGATCGATGTCTTCTCTACTCACTGGCTAGTGACTTTATCAAGTAGTCTAAATCCTCTGAGCCCCAGTTTCCTTATCTGCAGGATAGAGATGCTAATTCTCACCCAAGGTTGCTGTGAAGCTGGATTAAGATAATATTGATAGTCAAGTTGGCTAGTTGAAAAATTCTAAGGTCTAAGATATTGTTATTTTTCTTGTAGTTATTGTTTGTGGTTCCTCTTCAGCAAATCCTACCAAATCTGCTTTTCTACTGAAGCCAAAATCTGGCCACTTCTCATCACCTCCACTGCTCATCACTTGGTCCAAGCTATGATTGCCTCCATTTGCATGATTGCAACACATTCCTATCTGGTCTCCTGGTTTCATCCCAAATTGATGCCTTTTCCCCCTCCATGCAGCAGCCAGAACAATCCTGTTCAATCTTGTCGTGTTACTCCCAGGCTCCAGAAGCTTCAATAGCTTCCTTTCTTACTCAGAGTAAAGTCTTTTACAGTGACCTACGAGTCTATGCAAGACTGGACTCCTATTACCTCTTTGCCTTCATCTTTCCCTCTTCTTTCTCCTCCTCTCTCCCCCTTTTTTTTTTTTTGCTATTCCTCAAACAGCACACATCTGCCCTAGAACCTCTGCATTTTGTTTCTTGGCCAGAGAATGCATGACTTGTGCCTTTATCTCCTTCAAACCTTGATTCAAATGTCCTCTTCTCATTGAGATCTTCCCTAACCATCCTATTTAAAACATCCCCAGTGCCTCCTTTCTGACTTGTTTTTTATTACAGTTGATTACCTTCTAACATACAATTTATTATTATTTTTTTTTAATTTGGCTGCACTAGGTCTTAGTTGCGATGTGAAGGATCTAGTTAGTTCCCTGAGCAGGGATGGAACCTGGGCCCCCTGCATTGGGAGCAGGTCTTAATCATTGAACCACCAGGGGAGTTCCAACAACTGGCTTATTTATTTATACTCATGATCTATTTCTCCTAACTAGGATCTCTGCCAGCTGAAAGGAGAGATTGCTCTTTGGTTGATTGCTATCTCCAGTGCCCCAGACAGCAGCTGTTACATAGTAGACCCTCAAGTATGAGGCTGAATTGACCATGGACCACAGAAACAACTTACTTGGTTGCTGGTTAATATTTTATTTTAATGAGGATGACTATGTGCATCTACTACAGCATTAATAATTTTGTTTGAAATCGTTGTCACTGTGCACTGTGTTGGGTTTGATGAAAGACTGAAGTAAGAATCCAGCTGAAGTTAGAGAATGCCAGAATAATAGGACCTAGACATTTTTCTGATTGTTGATTCAGAAGGCCCCTAAGAATCAAGTGTGGAGTCTCATTTTCAGCAACAGATATATAATTTTCAGAGCCTGGTGCAAAATGAACATGCAGAGTGGCCCCTTATTCAGAATGATTAAGAATTTCAAGACTGGGATAGCAGAGCATTGAACTGAGAGTGGGCCCTTCTGAGCTCAGGGATCTGTGTCACTGCATGGATTGCACCCATGTGATGCTGGTCCTACTCACTTTTTTACATCTGTATATGTTTTTTGCATCCAATGAAAACAGACGGTTTGTTAGAAGGTTTATTTACTTAGTGAACTTTAGCCACCTAATATCTCTTTAAATAGCCATGAAGCTGGAATAGTTAAGAGTATCCATTCTGCCTGAGGTCTACTGATATTTAGGCTTCAGAATAATCCACTTTTGTTTTATATTAGATTATGTGACAGCCTTCATGACCCAGATAACCACGATGGTGTGATCACTCACCTAAAGCCAGACATCCTGGAATGTGAAGTCAAGTGGCCTTAAGAAGCATCACTACGAACAAAGCTAGTGGAGGTGACGGAATTCCAGTTGAGCTCTTTCAAATCCTAGAAGAAGATACTGTGAAAGTGCTGCACTCAACATGCCAGCAAATTTGGAAACTCAGCAATGGCCACAGGACTGGAAAAGGTCAGTTTTCATTCCAATCTCAAAGAAAGGCAATTGCAAAGAATGCTCAAACTACCACACAATTGTACTCATCTCACACACTAGCAAAGTAATGCTCAAAATTCTCCAAGCCAGGCTTCAACAGTACATGAACTGAACTTCCAGATGTTCAAGTTGGATTTAGAAAAGGCAGAGGAACCAGAGATCAAATTGCCAACATCCGTTGGATAATCAAAAAAGCAAGAGAGTTCCAGAAAAATCATCTATTTCTGCTTTATTGACTATGCCAAAGCCTTTGACTGTGTGGATCACAACAAACTGTGGAAAATTCTTCAAGAGATGGGAATACCAGACCACCTGACCTGCCTCCTGAGAAATCTCTATGTAGGTCAAGAAGCAACAGTTAGAACTGGACATGGAACAACAGACTGGTTCCAAATCAGGAAAGGAGTATATAAAGGTTATATATTGTCACCCTGTTTATTTAACTTATATGCAAAGTATATCATGCAAAATGCTAGGCTGGATGAAGCACAAGCTGGAATCAAGATTTCTGGGAGAAATATCAATAACCTCAGATATGGAGATGACACGTCCCTTATGGCAGAAAGTGAAGAACTAAAGAGCCTCTTGATGAAAGTGAAAGAGGAGGGTGACAAAGTTGGCTTAAAACTCAACATTCAGAAAACTAAGATCATGGCATCTGGTCCCACCACTTCATGGCAAATAGGTGGGGAAACAATGGAAACAGTGACAGACTTATATTTTCTTGGGCTCCAAAATCACTGCAGATGGTGACAGCAATGAAATTAAAAGACGCTTGCTCCTTGCAAGAAAAGCTATGACCAACCCAGACAGCATATTGAAAAGCAGAGACATTACTTTGCCCACAAAGGTCCGTCTAGTCAAAGCTATGGTTTTTCCAGTAGTCATGTCTGGATGTGAGAATTGGACTATAAAGAAAGCTGAGCACCAAAGAACTGATGCTTTTGAACTGTGGTGTTGGAGAAGGCCTTGAGAGTCCCTTGGACCGCAAGGAGATCCATCCAGTCAATCTTAAAGGAAATCAGTCCTGAACATTCACCGGAAAGACTGATGCTGAAACTCAAATACTTTGGCCACCTGTTGTGAAGAATTGACTCATTGGAAGAGATCTTGATGCTGGGAAAGGTTGAAGACAGGAGGAGAAGGAGACGACAGAGGATGAGATGGTAGCATGGCATCACTGACTCGATGGACATGAGTTTGAGCAAGCTTTGGGGATGGGTGATGGACAGGGAAGCCTGGCATGCAGCAGTCTATGGATTTGTGAAGAGTCAGTCACGACTGAGCGACTAACCTAACTAACTATATGACAGCCTAAGTTTTAGAGCAGTAAGATTAAAAGATACCTAAAATACTCTCCCTATCCTTTGAACAGGTTATAATAGATTATAAACTCTGAAGACAGCGCTGGATGGTGAGACTGGGAATATCCCGGAGCCAGGTAGAGAGGGATTGCTGCTTCTGAAAGAGATAAGGTCATTTCTGGTCCATCATCACTGTTATCCACTGCCTGACCAGCAGCACCAATCTCTGTTTTAATGGTTTGCAGATGTGGTCCAGCCTGAGAGGCACCTGAGAGAAAGTGAGAATGGAATTAAGACACAGTCAGGGGTGGAGGCCAGGCCCCAAAACTCCAGATGCCATCAGGTAATTTTAGCTAATGACAGTGATCCCTGCTAGAATCTGCCTGCTGGCCGATCAGCTCCTGTCCTTGGTTTTATTTTCTCCATCTTTCAAAGGAGGACTGTGGTATTCAAAGGGGGATTGTGTTATTCAAAGGATATTTTTGAATATTAACCAGACTTTAAATATTGCATTTTCAGGGTTTTTTGTTTGTTTGTTCATTTTGTTTTTTTGGAATCAGGAATTGTAAGAAATGCAAGCCACTCAACTGTTTTATTTAAACATTTTCTGGGGGGAAAAATGAAATTTTTGCATATTTTCATTACAGGTCCATCTTGACATCTTAAATTTTAAAATGGACCTAAGGTATCTCTAGATTTTTAGGTAGTTCTAAAGGTGAGATGATTTGGCTACAAAGGATTAAAAAATATTAAATGAAATGAGCAGAAACATAAGTTCAGCATTTCAAGGACAATTTATCACTAAACAAATGCATTTGAATTTATGGAGATCTTTCTTACAAGACTTCAAAGTCTTTTCTTAAAGATAACTAAAATAAATATCATACACTATTTAAAAATTTCTGTGTACAATTAAATCTTAGAGTGAACTGTTTTTTGTGGGTCAGAAGTAAACCGTTTTTATAGGAGGACACATAGCCACACATATTTACAGGGGTAAATTTTCTTCACTTCCATTTTTGTGTTTGATAGGGCTGCTAACATTTCAGGAGAAGGCAATGGCACCCCACTCCAGTACTCTTGCCTGGAAAATCCTACGGACAGAGAAGCCTGGTAGGCTGCAGTCCATGGGGTCGCTAGGAGTCCGACACGACTGAGCGACTTCACTTGCACTTTTCACTTTCATGCACTGGTGAAGGAAATGGCAACCCACTCCAGTGTTCTTGCCTGGAGAATCCCAGGGACGGGAGAGCCTAGTGGGCTGCCATCTCTGGGGTCACACAGAGTCGGACACGACTGAAGTGACTTGGCAGCAGCAGCAGCAGCAGCTAACATTTCAAAGTAGTTTGGCTTGTGGTGTGATTGTTTAAATGTGTCCATTCAACTGTGGACATCAGTTTCACTGGAAGTGAAACGTCCCGAGGTACTTGACTCTGGAACAGACTAAATAATTCAGCCAAACACATTTGGAATTATAGGTTTCTCTCCCTTTAAGTAAATATTCTCATAATTTAACTTTCTGCTTCTACACCAGGTTCTTGCGCAAGTAGAACCGACTTTCACTTTGACCATTCTGATTCAGATATTGTCTAGAGAAGGATGCAGCCTGCTCCAGAAATGGGAGCCTGGAGCGTGGATCACCTTATTTCTGTGCAAACCTAATGGAACTGTTGCATTTCCAGGGATGGCTAACAGAGTGCAAGGCATTCTTCTGCAGAAAAATCAACAAGGAAAGTTGCAAAGAAGCCGAGTTGTGCTATCTTCAGGGTGGTTAGCCTGGTTTCTTTATCTCAACCAGGGGAGATATCTCTGCAAGGCAGTCAGCCCCGACAAAGCCGTGTCCCCACATTTCTGGCTCGTGGTGAAATTCTCCTTTTCTAAGCCCCATTCCTTCTCTTTAGGTCTTCACATTCTTTCCTTAGATATGTTAATGTCCTCTCCGGGGAGCTACCTGGGGCAGCCTCTTAGGAGGGGATTTTAAGAGTCCATGGAATTGGCTTGAGTGTGTGGCCTGACTTCCCCGTTTACAAGTTCTATGAGGGTTTCAGGCAGAGAGTATCATTTCTGGGTCCCAGGTGCCTGACAGGCATGTGAAAGCATTCATCCTTGGATTGTGCTAAATTCAAGGCTGAGCCCCTAAAATAGCCATTGTTTCTAACTGATGAAAATTGATAAAATAATTGATAGCAAGATTGATAAAATAATCAATAATTATAAAATTTATTCAGCTGAATATAAGAAATTGCCAATATTCAACCATTTTTTTCTTATCAATGTAGCAATTTCTTATGGTTTGATCTAACACTGCAAAATGGCTTCAGACATCAATGAAGAGATATTGAAAGGTTTTCATTTTGTCTTTTCACTATGTTCCACATCTTCTAACTTCTTTTCCTGTACCCTGTTTCCTCCTAAGACTACACACACACACACACACACACACACTTGCACTCCTGATATGACTTATTCTTTCTTTTCTGGGACCTTGGAGAGGTAAGAAAACCAGAAGACAATGAGATAACAGGTTTATAGGAATGAAAGGCAGGTCTACTCACAACTCTTGTCCTTTGTTCAGGGACATCCATCCCTCCCATCTCTCTCCCCCAGTTTCTGCCTGAAATCATTCAATTCAGCTTGAAAGCAATGAAGGCTTGAGGGCAGGCAGTTTCTGTATGGAACAAGCTCCAACTCTGAGTCACAAGCTCTGGATTCTGCATCTGGTTTGATTCATCCCGATATGTGATCTTGGATGAGTTACCTAAGCAGAGTGTATTTCAGTTTTCTCATCTGTAACATAGGGACAATCGTATCTACTCATTAAAGTTGAAGGGCGTCAAGTAAGATAATGTTTGTAATGTATCCCAAACTGGGAGCCAAACTCATGTAAGACCAATAAGATTATATTTCAGTCCCCTGGAGCTTCCAGCCTCCATGCCTCGCTGTCTACTGCACGTGGCTCAGAAACCAAAGAGCCGCTTGAAGTGACATGTGGCCAGGGACCCTGGATGTCTCAGTGGGAACCAGGCGGCCGGGTGAGTCATGGCTAGCAGGGTCTCTGCTGCTTTGGGAGAGATAACTTGCAGCTGGGGAGGCTCAGAAGTGGCTTTGCGGCGTCAGTGACATTTGGACTAGTCCCTAAGGATGGTTAGGATTTAGACACGCCCTCTAGGTCGGCAGGGTCTCATTAAACCTTCTGCAATGATGGAAATGTACTCTAATCTGTGCTGTCTGAGATGGTAGCTCCTGAGCACTTGGAGTGCGACTGGTGAGAGTGAGGAGAGAATTTTAAATTTGACTTTAATGAATGTTAAGTAGGCACATATGGCCAGTGGCTAAGTACTGGACAGCTCAAGACTAGCCAGAGGAAACAGCAAAAGTGCGAGAAGCAGAAAATGATGGGAGTGGGCATGGGGTGCAGCCCGCATTTGAGCACAGCTGAAGCCCTGGGTGTGAGGACACTAGGAGTACTAGCCAGAGAGGGATGCACAGCAAACCAGTGGCCAGGGGAACGTCCCAATGCTCTTTGCTGAGCCGTGGAAGCTGGTGAGGGTTGGTGAGAAGAGGAATGACATTCTGTTGCTCAGTTCAGGGCAATGAATCTAGCAGGAGTTGAGGGAGTGTATCTCTCTGACTAGACCAGATAGAAGATGGAAATGGAAGCAATTTGGGAGTGTTACTGCAAAAACTCAGGTGACGCCCTTACTGAGTGCCAGGTACTTAATAAGTGCAAACAGCTCTGCCTGGAATATTTTTGTCACTCTAAGGCAAGTGCTATCAAGAGATCCATCTTACAGACAAGGAAGTGAGGTTTATCATTGGCTAAGTTAAAGTCCCAAAGTAAGTACAGAAAGAAAAATTTTAACTCAGGTCTGTTGGATTCCAAAGACCACAAAAGAAAGTATTTAACTCCACTACCTCTGGGTCTTCCCTGGTGGTGAAGTGGTAAAGACTACGCTTGCCAATAGAGGAGACACAGGAGATGCTAGTGCAATCCCTGGGTCAGGAAGATCCCCTGGAAGAGGAAATGGCAACCCACTCCAGTATTCTTGCCTGGAGAATCCTCCTGTTAGGTAGTTAGAATAGGGAAAAGCAGTCCAGAATGGCAGTGGCTAAAAGATAAGAGGAAAGCCCGCGAAAATAGAACAAGGGAAGGTCTGAGGACCGACGTGAGGACCTCAGGTAGAACAAACAACAGTCCTGGCTAGCCCAATTTCCATAGGGCAGGCACGAGGGGTGGGGGGAACATATAAAAAGAGGAGCCAAAAGGCTGGGGGTCTCTCCCTCTTCCCCCACCCCCACGCGCTGGGGCGCTCTTCTCTTTGCGTTTTTCGGTGGCCATGCCCTCACGCCTCGAGGATGGATTTTCCTGTTATTATCTAAATAAAATAGAGCTGTAACACGGAGCAGTAACACTGATTTGTCTAAGAGCTATAACATGGTCCGTTTGACACCTGAGCGCTATAACATGGTCTGTCCAAGACCCGAGGGCTGTGACACGCCGAGGGCTTTAATGTCCGTCACTCCAGATCTTTGTTGTGAAGAGACAGAACCGAGGAGTATACCCTCGCCTGACACTCCCGTGGACAGAGTGGAGCCTGGTGGGTTACGATCCATGGGGTCGCAAAGATTCAGATACGACTGAGCACATACCACCTCTGCTTTAGCTCTCCCTTGGGAAAACAGAATAATGAGAGGTGACATAAAGCCAACCCTAAAGGTGAGGACCTGACATTAAATGAACTGGGTGTGGCTCTTCTCAAGACCGAAGAGAGGAACTCTTCTTTCCACATGCATTTCTAAATGGGACTCCCTGTTTTGCTGCCAAGTCTGACCCCTCTCATCTTCCTACTGCCTTGGTGAAAGCCTAAATTAGGTCATTACTGAGCCCATTAGCTTGCCTATTTGTGGGCCAGAAGAGTTATTATCTGTATTTGGGGAGCTCTCCAAGAGCACAGACATTTCTTTCCTGAGATCTCTTCAATTTGCAGGCAATTATCTGATGGCTTTGAAAATTTCTTTTATGGTCTTCTCTTAAGAGGCAGCTCAGTGTGGTGTTACAAGCACCCATTTGAGAACCAGGCTGCCTGGGTCTGAATGCCGGTTTACAGCCTGACTTGGAGTGTGTTTCAGACACCGACGAGTTTTAAGGACTCAGCGAGGAAAGGTACTTAACAGGCTGTGCAAAGCATTTCCTATATGTGTTTTACAAGCATTATTATTTGCAAAACCTGGGCGGAGATGGGACAGGAGTGGCCAAGAAGAGGAAGAAGCAAGTCTCAAAAGGCCACTGGAAAACATTTAGGTGTGAATCAAAAGGAATTGGTCAGAGAGCTAGGTCCTGAAAGGCCAGTTTTCTGAGTTTAAGTTCAGACTCCCCTGTAAAAGAGAAACCTTACAAATGTAAACGCATGCAGAGAAGTTAGGCTGGAAGGGAAAAGGAAACTCTGACAGGTACTGGGAAGAACAGTTTATACATGCGTGGGAGCAAACTCGTCGTCCTTTCGAACAGATGACTGGGGCTTAACCTCAGTCAGGGTCGCGGCGGCCACCTTAAATGCAGCATCCAGGGTTGCGCTCGCCGGTAGCCTCAGTGCTGCCACCTACAGGGTCTGAGAGGCAGGGCGCGCAGCCCTGAAGGCTCCTGGGCGGCAGGGAGCTGGTTGTGCGCTGGAAGGGTAACCTCCTCATAAGCCTTTATTAGCTCATCTCTCCTACAGGTTTTAAGTGATTTTAGCCCTAGACATAAAAATTCTAGGAGATATTTCTAAACATTATTTCCCCAAGGGGGCAATATAAAGATAAAATCAGAGACAGCTTCCCACATGGAAATGCAGAAATGTCACTTTGATGTAGCACCACGTGCCAGGCACTGGTTAGTGGCTTGGCACGTGAAATTGCACTTGATCTAAACAAAAGATGGCATCACTAGTAATATGCCACTTTCAAGGCAAGTTAAGGGATCCCATACAAAATTGATTATGACCCGTGTCACTCCCATTCCAAAGTCCATATGTGTTATAACATGCTGACAAATTATTTTTGCATCTTTCCCAAGTATAAAAGCGCACACAACTGAGTTGAACAAACAGGATCAACAGTCATAAAAGTTTCTGTTTGCACATGGCAGTTGGTGCTTACCTTGAGATTTGAAAACCAGAACTCTTCAAATGAAGATGCAGAGCAGAAATTCTCACATAAGGACTTTATCGCCACAACCTAAATCTTTGTCCATTTGTAAATTATGTCTATTTATTCAAGCCAACCTGAATGAATTTATGATGTGGACTAAACTACAAAACAAAGTGTCCTGTCTTGTTTTACCAACTCGAATTTTTTTTTTTATTAATGAACTGACATTTGAGCACATTTATGCTCTATGTACACTACCAAAGTGATGTTTAAATTGACCATCCAGTGGTACTACAGCGCTTCTCAAACTTTACTGTCCATGCCAGTGCCCTGGGGACCTTGTTGAAATGCAGATTCTGACTCGGGGAACCTGGAATGGGGGTCTCGGTTGTGCATCTCTAACAAGCTCTTAGGTGATGTGGAGGCTGCTGGTCCAGCAAGCACACTTTGAGTTTCAAAAGAATTTGAAGATCTTAAAGTTCTTTTGAATCATCAGAATGTTAGGTTGGCCAATGAGCTTTTTTACTAACCAAATGAAATTTTACTTATTTGCACATTGCTTCTATTTTATTGTTTCCTAGTGCTTTGAGAATCAGTAAACTATGTTTCATCTAAAATGCTTTATCAAAAATAAAATAAAATACTTCCTCAACTAGAACAATGAACTTACCAGAATGTTCTATTCCTTTCCCAGGCTGGATTATAAGGTATTTGTCCTTAGAAACTCTGTGACTTAATGAGGTTTCATCTTCAACCAAAGAGAAATTTAAGCACCACAGGAATTATTTTCCAAACTCTAAAGGAGAATAATGATGATACTAACATAAGAAAAAAACTTGTTAAACTTATTAAAATTAAGCTTTCCACTTGCTTAGGTTTTTCAGTCTGACTCTTTTACCATCTAGGGAATCAACTGTATGGATGTATAGAGCAGTGAGTGGGCCCAGAGACACACAGAAAAACCAAGGAGCACCTCCTCCTGTCTCTCAAATCTGGAGGTCCATTTATACTTATGCTTATCAGAGTTTCCAGATGTTGAAGGGCCAAAAGAAACACACTCACATGTGATACAGAGTAAACACCTATGATAATGCTCAAAGGACAAGCTATTTATAGCAGTAATAACTGACAAACTATTTATAGCAGAATAAACTGACCCATAAATAGAGTGTCATTTACTTCTTTATTTTGTCTAAGGTGCATTGAACGGCATCTGTTAGTATTGTAATAGCTAATGTCCAGCAATCATTTCCATCATACACCTCACTGGGGATGAGAAGTGCAATGAAATGAGATCTTCTGTTTGAAATTGATTTTTTTTCCCCAACATCAATTAAAATATGCAAGAAAAGCATTGAGTTCTCCCTCTATGCTTTCTTATTTATACAAATAAAAAATATATACTTAGATAGTTAAATGTAAATTATTGCCTTATATGTCTGAGAGAATAGAATGTCTCATATTAGAATAGTAGAAATTATGGCAACTTTAATAAGAAGAAAATGAAAGAAAGTTTGGAAATTTTGATGGGAACAAAGTATGCACATTGGAATTTGTCAAAAATGTGCGTTTACTGACTTGTATGCCTTAAGATTGATTGCTAGGTTAACATAGCAAAGACTGACATGGGATTGTGAAGATAAGAGTGGGCTCCAGGGTAGGGAAACAGGCTGCTGCTATCTACTTCCCGTGAACTCAGGGCTTCAGCAAACTAGTATTTCTTCCCTCCTTTGCAGTTTCCACTCTAATGCCCCAAATTTTCTTTTAGTTTTAGTTCTTTAGGTTGAGACTGCTTATAGGAGATGCTGTATTACCTAGGTATTGGTGTATTAACTATGTACTCTAATTATTGCCAATAATATCTATGGTGGCCAGCTTCTGCTCAGGGCCACCGTGTTGCAGGCTTCGGGCAGAGAGAAAAAGGTACTGCTCTTGCAATTTAAGTTTGAAAATGCAAGAGAAGAGCTGGGATCATTTTCTTCAACCCTGGACCAAAAAAATGTGGTCAGAGAGACAGAGATTACAGTTGGCCCAGTCTTGACCACATGATCTTCCTGTTTGCTGGAAGTATGTGTGTTTGTGGGTGGGTGGGATTTGAGGGGGTGGCTATCATTATTTTAAAGTTTAGTTAAACCGTATATTTTGAGGAAGATTTCCCAAAGAAGGTACTTGCTTTTCTGGAAAAAAATTCACATCCATCACAACTTTGGACAAGTTTTTTGAACTCCAGATAAAGAATTCGTATGTTTGTTTGAGAGAGTAGAATTAGATGTTTTCTGATAGCCTTTCCATATCTAAAATCTCTAGTTTTCAGTTACCTTTCTACGTAGCACTTTATGAAATGATCTCATATCCAACTCTGATAAGCAGGCAGAGGTGATGCTATTTCACCCTTTTATTAGATGGGGGAAACCAAGCCTCACAAAGTTAATTAATTGGCCTCAATGATTAGAATGTCAAGTGGCAGAACTAGGACTACATATTGAGTGATTGGACTAGTTTCAAAGAATTCCCTTTGAATGCTACCCACATTAGTGAAATTAGCTTTGTTCATTCTGCAATGACCAATAACTAATCTCATTGGTAGCAAACTACTATAAATTAAGCTAGAGTTGATGGGAAAGTTTTGATGAGTTAAATCTTGGGCACTTGAATTTTTAATTTTGCTGCCTTCTGGGACACACTGAGGTTGTTCATTAATATGATTACTATCTTTCTGATGGGAGGTACTAGAACTATGACTTAGGGAAAGAAAAGCCACTGAGAATTCAAGTTGAAAGAAATTGCATATAGGAAGAGATCCAGGGAAAGCCTGGAGGGAACTGATTATTATCTTCCAGCTCACAGACAGTTGATATTATTCGTGAAGCTTGGAGCAGTCAAATAAGTCACTATTGTTTAAGATTTCCCTAAATAAATATTTACACCACATAATCAATGAAGTCTAGAAAATCAATGGAATGTGCTTCAGTTCTAACAAGACTTAAATTAATTGTATATCTCCTGCATCTACAAAACTTTATTAAGATCATTCTCAGAACTAGCTTAGAGCTCCTAACAGCTGGCTTTCTTTTTGAGCAAGTATTTCAGACTGGTGTATAAAAATTTTAAGGCTAAAATGGAAAATAATCTTTGATTAAAAATGTATAAAATTATGATTCACAAGTCTTAATGCATATACCTTTGGTCTGCCAATTAATAAATTTATCCTCCAGGAAATGAAAATGAATAGTAAAAGTATGTTCACTGAAACATCCCTTAGAATAGTAAAATCAGGGAACAATTTAGATGAAAGACTATTGAAGAAAATTGTGACACTTTCATAAAATAGAATATTACATAATCATTTAAAATGATGCTGCCAAAGAATAATTAGAGACAAAAATATTCACAACAGCAAAACCCACAGAAGCATAATTTCCAGAGTCAGACAACCTGGATCTTGATTCTAGCTCAACCAACCCCCTGTTGCGTGACCTTGAACAATTTACTTAATCTTTTGTACTTAATTTTACTCAGATATGAAATGAGGCTAATAAAGACAGCACTGGGCTCAGAAACCTGTTGGGTGAAATGAATGAGGTAATCTATGTAAACTGCTTAGTGCAGAGCCAGGCACTGTAATAAGGTTATCAAACAGCGTAACTTTTTCTTTCTTCACTAATCTGTATTTCCTACTTTGGGGGCCAAAGTTATGTTAATTTGGTAATGATGAAAATGTAAAAGTTTTTTTTTAATCATTAAAATTGTCATAAATACATATAACATTTATCATCTTGATCATCTTTAAGGATACAGTTCATTAGTGTTAAGTACATCCACATTGTTGTGCAACTTATCTCCAAAATTCTCTTCATCTTGCAAAACTAAAACTCTATACCATTAAACAAAAACTGTCCATTCCCCTCATCCCCCAGTCCCCTGACAACTGCCGCTCTTTCTGTCTTGATAAATTTTACTACTCTAGGTACCTCATATAAAGCAGAACTGTACAGTATCTGTCTTTTCGCAACTGACTTATTTCACTTAGCATAAAGTCCTCAAGATTTATCTATGCTGTAGCCTGTGTCAGCATTTCCTTCCTAAGTGTAAGTAGTATTCCATTGTATGTAACATATTTTGCTTATCCATGTATCTATTAATGAACAATTGAGACGCTTCTGCCTTTTGGCTATTGTGACTAACACAGCTATGAACATGAGTGTACAAATACTTAAAGACTGCTTTTTCAAAGAAAAAATAGTATAAGTTTCCCCAAATTTCCTAAAACTGATAAGGCAACTGATAAGGCAAGTAAGTGTAAACAGGGACCACACAGGTGATTGAAATCCTAAATTTACTCATTTTTCTGAAAGTGATTCAATGCAAATATTAACTAATTAATTAACATATTTAGTTTTTTGTTGGACATTTTGTCTTTGAGCCTACTTATTTCAGAAGATTTTATATTTAGTTGAAAATAACAAGGGGAAAAAAACACCAACAAGGGCTGAAACAAGACAGGCACTGAAAGTCAGAGGTAGTCAGCTCAGGGTTCGTACTGCACTTCATGGTATCAGAGTCTAACCTTCTCTCTTCTAGCTCTACCATGTCCCTAAAGGTTTCCTCCTAAAGGTCTTTTCCTGGAACAATGTGGTTGCTGGCGCTCCAGCAGCATTGTTTCTGTTTCTATTCCAGCTATCAGAAGGAGAAAGGGAAGAAAGAGGTATACATCCCAACTTTAAAGATACTTTCCATTTCCACTCCTTTGCCTGCAAGTTAGTCATGGGATCACTCCATCTCAGAGAAGCTGGGGAAAATGGTGTTTATTGCTGATAAGCCATACACACTACACAAATTAGGGACTTAGTACTGAGAAAGAACGGGAGACTCTGGGGGACAACCAGGATTCTCGGTCTGGAGTCTCCACACATGTTAACTAGCAACTTGGGATATACATCCTTAGGTAGGTAATGTTGAACAGTTTCTCTCTGAGTCTGTAAATAATCTTGAATAATAATTCAGAGATAGTGGTGAGTTTCATGGCTTTATTGATACCTACTTCAAACGAGATCCATTTAAGGTCTTGTAGTAGAGCAATAGGCTTAAGGCATTATTAGCTTAATATTCTGGTGCCTTGGGCTTATATGAGATTCCTTCAACTATCCCCTACTTCAGATAGACCTATAAGGCCACAGCTTTAGTGCCAATGAAGATGGTGATAAGGTTAATTTGGTTTGGAGAGTTACTTCCCAGATGAAATGTAGAGATGAGAATCCGTTCTCAAGGATCATACTCTATTAATGAGCAAACATTTGTGCCTACCTAGTGGGGTGAAATTGGTATCTGATTTTTATAGCTTCCAATATAAAAATAACTTCTTTATTAAGTAATTTAGATGTTGATGAAAATTAAAAAGCATCTTTGAAAAATCATTGCTTTTGTTTTAACTGTAGAACTGGAGAATTTATGACACTCCAATGTGGCTGTTTTGGCTCATGGGTGTTTAAATGAACAAGCACTATGTGAAACAGGCAAAACTCACCCCATCACTCATGATGTACCATCATCCTTAAGGCAGGAATTGGAGTGAGATCAGGTGAATGAGGGTCAGGGAAGTGAAGGGGATTTATTACAATATTAAATAAAAATGAAAAAAAATGCATCAGATTTTATTATTCCAATGCAACTGTGTCTAAAAATGTCTGGTCCCACCATCTTTATTAAAATACCCTGCTTTAAAAATGAATGAACTCTTCAGTAAAAAGAGCCTTGAGGTTACAAACAAAAGAGAAAATGATTGCGTGTGTATGTATATATTGTTGATCAGTTGTGTCCAACTCTTTACAACCTCATGAACTATACTTCCTGCTAGGCTCCCATCCATGGAATTCTCCAGCTAAGAATACTGGAGTGGATAGCCATTCCCTTCTTCCTGACCTAGGGATCGAACCCAGGTCTCCTGCATTGCAGGCCAATTCTTTACTGTCTGAGTCACCAAGGAGAACAGTAGAGAAAATGATTAGTAAGGAAAAGATCAGGTTAGTGACTTAATTCAATTTTAATAAAAATCATTTAAATAAAATAGGCCAATATCACTAGAATGATGCTTTTGTCATTGTCCCCACTTCCCTCACCTCCACAAAAAAGTAACTTCAGAGCCTCCTACTTTGGAATGACATTATTTAGACCTATCTGGCAGAATCTAGAGGATTTCTCATCAGGGTCAATGGTACCCTCTCCTGTCTGAAGGACCAGAAACTGAGCAAACCAGCAGCTGAGCCCAGAAGACAGCACAGTTTAACATTTTAGCCTGGTGACCTAAGAATAAAATCATCTTTCAACCACTGAGTGAAGCTGTGGTCTGTTTTACTTGGTCTTCCAACTTGTATCAGTGGTAGCAGTTCAGTTCAATAGACATATGAGTACCAACTGTGCCAACTCTATAACTTAATTTGTATCTCATTTAATCCAGTGGTCCTTTCCTATATTCTTATGACTCAAGAAGGCAGAACACTTGTGATGGGAAGCATCACGATCAGGAAGCCAGAGGAACTCTTGTTTAAATGGGCTATGCCATTAACTAGCTGTGTGACCTAGGGCAAGCCATTTTCCTCTTAGTCTTCAGAATTCTCATTCTCAAAGGGAAAGGGCAGGAAGTTGGTTAATATGATCTCTAAGATATCTAGTGCTTTAAAAAAAAAGTCAAAAACATCATTTCTACTTTCATCCCAAGAAGAATCATACAGACATTGATATTAAGAAACTGGTTTTAGAAAAGGCAGAGGAACCAGAGATCAAATTGCCAACATCCGCTGGATCATGGAAAAAGCAAGAGAGTTCCAGAAAAACATCTATATCTGCTTTATTGACTATGCCAAAGCCTTTGACTGTGTGGATCACAATAAACTGTGGAAAATTCTGAAAGAGATGGGAATACCAGACCACCTGAGCTGCCTCTTGAGAAATCTGTATGCAGGTCAGGAAGCAACAGTTAGAACTGGACATGGAACAACAGACTGGTTCCAAATAGGAAAAGGAGTACGTCAAGGCTGTATATTGTCACCCTGCTTATTTAACTTCTATGCAGAGTACATCATGAGAAATGCTGGACTGGAAGAAACACAAGCTGGAATCAAGATTGCTGGGAGAAATATCAATAATCTCAGATATGCAGATGACACCACCCTTATGGCAGAAAGTGAGGAGGAGCTAAAAAGCCTCTTGTTGAAAGTGAAAGAGGAGAGTGGAAAAGTTGGCTTAAAGCTCAACATTCAGAAAACGAAGATCATGGCATCTGGCCCCATCACTTCATGGGAAATAGATGGGGAAACAGTAGAAACAGTGTCAGACTTTGTTTTTTTGGGCTCCAAAATCACTGCAGATGGTGACTGCAGCCATGAAATTAAAAGGCGCTTACTCCTTGGAAGAAAAGTTATGACCAACCTAGATAGTATATTCAAAAGCAGAGACATTACTTTGCCGACTAAGGTCCGTCTAGTCAAGGCTATGGTTTTTCCTGTGGTCATGTATGGATGTGAGAGTTGGACTGTGAAGAAGGCTGAGCGCAGAAGAATTGATGCTTTTGAACTGTGGTGTTGGAGAAGACTCTTGAGAGTCCCTTGGACTGCAAGGAGATCCAACCAGTCCATTCTGAAGGAGATCAACCCTGGGATTTCTTTGGAAGGAATGATGCTAAAACTGAAGCTCCAGTACTTTGGGCACCTCATGCGAAGAGTTGACTCATTGGAAAAGACCCTGATGCTGGGAGGGATTGGGGGCAGGAGGAGAAGGGGACGACCGAGGATGAGATGGCTGGATGGCATCACAGACTCAATGGACGTGAGTCTGAGTGAACTCCGGGAGTTGGTGATGGACAGGGAGGCCTGGCGTGCTGCGATTCATGGGGTCGCAAAGAGTCGGACACGACTGCGCGACTGAACTGAACTGAACTGAACTGACTCATTGGAAAAGACCCTGATGCTGGGAGGGATTGGGGGCAGGAGGAGAAGGGGATGACCGAGGATGAGATGGCTGGATGGCATCACGGACTCAATGGACGTGAGTCTGAGTGAACTCCGGGAGTTGGTGATGGACAGGGAGGCCTGGCGCACTTCGATTCATGAGGTCGCAAAGAGTCGGACACGACTGAGCGACTGAACTGGAACTGAACTGGATTCATGATGTATTACTTATTCCATCACCCAAACCCTTTCGAACAGATGGAGGTGGAAATGGTGCTCTCCAGTATGAGATTAATAATGAATACATGTGCAGATTGATGAATACATCTGCAGAAATCTTCGCATTCTAAAGAAATCAAATTTGATTGTTTCTGAGAGGTAGGCACTTACTCCAAGGTAAACATCCTGTTGCTCATCTCAGATGGATCTAAGCGCTGCTCATACATCTCTCATGATCAAGTCTTCCCAGAGCTCCACTCAGCTGACAGAACCAATTATATGACTGTTTCCCATTTTCTTTATGAATCTCCTGTCTCCCTGCTATTTCTCTGCAGCTCCTGGATGGTCTTTCCATCTACTGAAGCTTCTGCTTTTCAATCTCAGCTCCTGTGCCACCTCCTCCATGAAGCTAAGTCTCTTCTTTCTTTAAACTTCCATGCCCTGGTAATTGTAAATAGTGCTGCAATGAATATCGGGGTACCTGTGTCTTTTTGAATTATGGTTTTCTTAGGGTCTTTGCCCAGTAGTAGGATTGCCAGGTCATATGGTAGTTTTATTCCTAGGCTTTTAAGGAATCTCTGTACTGTTCTTTAGTGGCTGTATCAATTTACATTCCCCCAACAGTGCAAAAGGGTTCCCTTTTCTCCTCATCCTCTCCAGCATTTATTGTTGGTAGATTTTTTGATGATGGCCATTCTGACCAGTGTGTGGTGATACCTCATTGCAGTTTTGATTTACGTTTCTCTAATAATGAGGGACATTGAGCATCTTTTCATGCGTTTATTGGTCATCTGTATATCTGCTTTGGAGAAATGTCTGTTTAGGTCTTCTACCTTCTTTCTGATAGGACTGTTTGTTTTCCTAATATTCAGCTGCAGGAGCTGTCTGTATATTTTGGAGATTAATCCTTTGTCAGTTGCTTCATTTGCAATAATTTTCTCCCATTACTGCATTCATTTATAAACATGCTTTATCTCACCTCCTAGACTGTAAGCTCCAAGGCAACATCATCCCTTATCCTTGAGTCTAAAATGCCATGCCTGGTGCCTATCATAGAACAAAACTCACACCGTTATGGAATACTTTCGGCCCTCCCTAGTGGTTAATATCACCATTCCTTTACACTGCTGCTTTGGAAAGTCTGTTTAGTTTTAGGAAACTGGGTTGCTGTAATTTCTCTTGAAGTAACTTTGAATATACTGTTATTAACTGGTATATTTAGTTGGGTTTTTCAGTGCAGATTCAGCATCATAGTTTTACCGGAAGGTGAAGAGAATTTCTCCTACCACAGGCCTGGTTCCCTTTTGATCTAATTGGGTTATATCTTTTATTTTAAAGACGATGAGACAGAGCTTTTTCTGGGTGATAGTGGAACAGGTCTTCATTATCCATAGGTAATGAATGATCTTTGGGATCCATTACCTCTCTCCCACTGCAAAATGTCATCAACAGAGCCAAAGACAGATTTGCTCTCCTTTTGATTTCAGTCAAGAGCTTTTGGGGGTTTGGATGGTATCACACTTAACATTATTGGCTTCCCAGGTGACCCAACAGTATGGCATCTGCCTGCTAAGGCAGAAGATGCAAGAGATGCCGATTCAATCCCTGGATCCGGAAGATCCCCTAGAAAAGGAAATGGCAACCCACTCCTGTGTTCTTGCCTGGAAAACCCCAGGGACAGAGGAGCCTAGTGGGTTATAGTCCAAGGGGTCAAAAAGAGTCGGACCGACTGAACACAAGGTGGGGGGCCCTTAACTTTAAATATAAAGGCAGATCCATATGCTTTTTCTTTCATACTTGCTTCTTTTTTTATTTTTGCTTTTGACCCCAGAATATCTCATCTGTGTGTAGACAGAGGCCAACTGGCAGCTGACAGACTGTCAGTTGCAGGGATGGTGGCAGCAGCAGTGAAGGACTGATAAGCCCTTTGGGGAGAAGGATGCTCTTCTAGAAGTAGGGCCCACTTATCCAGAAGGCAGCAGGGGAAATCACTGGTGGCAGCTGATAAACAAACAGGAAGAAGGGACAGGCTTCTGTACATCTTTCCCGTTGGTAAACTTCCAGGCAGATGAAAATGCTTTCCAGGTGGTTTTTGCATCTGAACCTATAGGGGAAGTTCCAGTATACCCCAAAGCACCTAGTTTGAGAAATGCCACAGATTCATCATAAAGACTTTTGTTCTGCAAACCCTTGAGGATGTCAGGGAAGGCACTCTTCAAAAGGTCTGCAATCTTCTAAGGTGAATTTATCCAGGTCTACTGCTGAAATCTAGGGCAATGAAAAGTCTCTCAGCCTATCCATTATTCCGTTTTCCTTCGTTAAGTTATGCTTAACAAGCTTATATAAAAGCCCCGTGCAAAGAGAATCTTTGTAGGGTAGAGTTTCAACTGACTGTACTTATCTGTAGTCATAAAAGTTTTTATTTTTTGATTGGTCACTATAGATCAAAAAGTATATAGGAGATCAGACTAGGTTTAGAGATTTCTTTTTTCTTTTCTTCTTTTTTTTTTCTGCACGTTCTCTTCATCATTATTAAATACACAACGCTGATTTTCAAGGAGCTGCCTGGCCATGATATTTTTTGGGAAAAAAGCAACCACACGTCATCTTTCTTCTCTTATAATTTAAGTTTTACACTAAAAATCTGTTTTGAGAGGGAAATGGAGCGTGTTAGGCTAATGACAGCTTTACCTTCTCTTATTTTTTCCGTTTAAGAGCAACGCTCCTATAGGCTCTCCGGCGTGCCTGGATGTGGGCACTGCAGCCTTAAGTGAAGGCTCCAACGACTCGAAAAAATAAAAACAAGTAAACAGCCCCATTCCCCCCACTCCAAAATGGGGGGAGGGCTTAAGAGGAAACTGTACAAAATGTGTCGGCAAACAGATGAATATATTTGCAAAGGTATAGTTTCTGTGACTACAGACAATCCCCACGTTGCCCAGAAACTGTTAGATGCGTCCTGCTGAGAAACGTGCTCGGCTAGTCCGTGATTGCCTTTCGGATCCGCCCAGGCCGACCCACAAGGAGGACCCACGTGAGGGCCCCCCGTTTCCATTCTTAGGGAGAGGAAGCCGGGGACCCACGTGAGCTCAGAAGACTGCTGATCATCAGGTCCCAATACTTGCCAAGCGTCCCCTAATTCCCATTTGGTTACAAAAATTCTCTCCTCCATTGCATATCCTCCTTGGGCAGAGTGGGCCACGGCTCGAGAGAGAGGCCGCGATCTGGCCGGGATCATCCCTGGGCGGTAGGTAGGGTCGGACTCTTTGACACCCAGGGCTGCAGAAGCGACAACTCCAAGCTCCCGAGAACGCAGCAGCGGTCCCTGCCAGAGATTAGCCGTCGCGCGGGTCCCTCCCTCTTTTTCGGGTGAATGAATGATTAGTCAAACAGCACCTCCCTGCCCCGGTTCGCCCGAGGTTGGATGGGAGGAGTCATGGAACCACTGTTCCTTTTTTAAGGGCGAAAAGAGTTCGCCTCTGTGCGTGTATTAATCGGCCTTGCGTGTCGTTTCAAATTCTGTCTTACCCAGTGTCGCGACGCACAGACACAGTAGCACTGAGCAGTGATCTCGAAGGCCCCTCGCCCCTCGGTCCGCTCAGGGACTGTCGGCCGTCGTGCCCCAGCCAAAGGAAGGCAAAGCGGAGCGAAAAGTTGCCCTCATCCCTACCCCGCCCCAGGCGCTGGGTTTATCACTCCTTCCCAAAGCTGGGACATCAGGGAACGAGCCGTGGTGGTGGGGCGCCCCGCGTCCCATATTCTCCTCCCTCCTAGCGTCGGAGCACAGGAGAAGGAGCCGGGTTGGCGCGGCATCCCCCGTAAGGGGAGGAATCCCTCCCCACCCGCCCCCGGGGAAAGGGAGGAGGTGCTGCGCGCTCCGGGTGGTGGAGACACGCCTGCCCGGCTCCGATCCGTGCCCCGGGGCAAGCGGCCTCCCTCGAGGGTCTGGGGGAGCTGGCTGCCTCGAGGGTCTGGGGGAGCTGGCTGGACCCCTGGCGGAGACAAGCGCCCAGCGCGAGGCTTCTACTATCCCTCTTGCGTCCGGGCGCCCCCAGCGGGTTCCCCGAGGCGCTCGGTGCACCCCGGTCTCCGGCGCTGGAGAGAGCGTGCGAGCGGACCGAGCGGAGAGCCGGCGGGGCGGGTAGGAGGTGGGAGTGCAGAAGTGGAGGACGCGGCAGTTGCAGCAGCGGCGTGCCCCGGGGCAGTCNGAAATTCTTCTATTTGAATTTGAAAAGTTCCTTTATTATCTTTAGTTTTGTTCAATCTTTAGTTTGATCTCTTCTCCCGTATGCAATTAAAGAAAAAAAAAAAAAAACTGCATCGTTTTCCACCCATAGGCCTGTCTCACTCTATAAGGTCCAATATAGCTTCTTTACTGGTAGAGATCTTTAAAGCACCCGCCCTCCAGACCTGGATTTAAAGAAACTATCATATTTTAAAGGGGTAATAATAGCAGGATATAATAATTATATGCTTTCAGGCAGGTGAAGACCTCAGCTGCTATTCTGAAGGACATACTTTACTGACACCTGGTGCAGAAAAGAAAATATTGAGTCTATTTCTAAGAAAAGAGGAAAGGAGATTGTGTTTCGAAAAGTAATTTCAATTCAACACAATATGAGGCAGATTCATATAAAGGCCTGTTTATTGACACAGCCCTGAATTCTGTTCAAATTTAAAATCTGCCTTAATGGCCAATTTGAATTTTTTGCTTATGGGAGTGTTTGTTGAAATGGTTTTATAAAGGAGGAGTATTATTAAAGATCCAATGAAATACTTGGAATTGTGCTTAAACCAACCATCTGAGAGCAGAAAATATATCTATATAGCACAGGCTTTTAAAAAAACTTGTTCTAATAAAATTTTTTAAAGTAGGTTTTTTTTCAGGGGGACTTTTTTGGGTGAATTTGATTATTTAAAACTCATTAGGGATTTTTGAAATTTGGATATAGTTTTCTCAAAAAGTATTATTATAAAAATTCTGTTTTTGCAACAAGGCCATGCAGCTAGATTTAAATAACTTTTTTCCCCTTTAGGTTCTGTTGCAAAATGTGAAAATGAAGGTGAAGTCCTCCAGATTCCATTTATCACGGACAACCCTTGTATAATGTGTGTCTGCATGGTGAGTATGGAGATCAGGTAATGGGAAATCAATTGCTCCCTCTGACAAGGTGAATCCTTTAGCTGTAATTTTATGACCAGATCTTAAAAATTGCTTTTGGTCATTACAAAACCACAGATGGCTGGTGAATTGAATTCCGCTGAATTTCTAAGTTTTATAGACTTTGGCAGTTTCTATTTCATCAGGCTGGAGATGTTTATCTTTGACATCAGGTTGCAGAAGTAAACTTCAGATGGACTTGGTATAGCATCACCTCAGTGGTAATTACCACTTGCACTTCTGCTGCCGGGAATGGCTATTGCCACCAAATCATAGGTGCCATCAAACTTTCTGCTCAGAGATCAGGTAATGGGAAATCAATTGCTCCCTCTGACAAGGTGAATCCTTTAGCTGTAATTTTATGACCAGATCTTAAAAATTGCTTTTGGTCATTACAAAACCACAGATGGCTGGTGAATTGAATTCCGCTGAATTTCTAAGTTTTATAGACTTTGGCAGTTTCTATTTCATCAGGCTGGAGATGTTTATCTTTGACATCAGGTTGCAGAAGTAAACTTCAGATGGACTTGGTATAGCATCACCTCAGTGGTAATTACCACTTGCACTTCTGCTGCCGGGAATGGCTATTGCCACCAAATCATAGGTGCCATCAAACTTTCTGCTCGAATTGATTCTATTGTCTGAGCTCATTGTGAAAATGGTAACATTTAGGTATAAAGGTCTGGGATAAGGTATGTGACAAGGGGAAAGAGAGGTTAGAGTCACAAAGCACAAACATGGGGACAAGATCTTGAGTTTTTTTGCCTCTTATATCCTAAGCTCTCAAAAACAATCTTTATATATCTGATTTGGAAGCCATGAGTCAGAAAGGACATTCTGTCCTTAGTAGAGGATGACACTTGGCTTTCAGCTGCTTAGTTAACACTAGCAGTGGCTGGTAGATTAAAAAAATGATTTGTTTCAGTTTATTTTAGCTTTATAGTAAATGATAAGATCTAATAAGTAACCACATGGGGGAGATTAAATTATATGAATATGAATTTCTGAGCTGAAATAGCGACTCACAAGGAACATTTTTGTTTAAAAGTGTTTTTTACATGCCAATCACTTTTGGCAAAACTTGATTAAAAACTACACATCACAAAACCCTGTTGGAAATACATTAAGGCAGCCAAAGTCAAATGCAAAGCCCCCAAATGATAGATGACTGCTTGTTATCAGATCAACATGCTGTAGCAACCAGAGAAGGGAATTTTCTCTGTTTAGGGGAAAGCCAAGCCATCTGGGTTTAAACTACCCGAAGTTTTTCATGACAAGAGATGAGGTCAATGTTGTGAAATGATAAATGGGTGAAGGTGAATGTCTGTATCAAATGATTATCAGGTTCTGAAGACTAAGGAAATCAGCAGAAATAGAGGTAAAAATGCATTCCATTTCCAGAGATGATAAGTGTTGCTGCTTTAACAAAAGAGAGCTGCGAGAGGGACGATTAGGTTGTGTTTATGAGCTGCCTTGTTAATGAATGATCTTTCACCAATGGACCTGTTGAAAAGGAGCTTTGCATTAAATTTTGGCTCAATTGTGTATTTACAAATGTAGTGTGTCTGCTTATGTGTGTGTGTATGTGGTGGGGGCAGAAGGGAGATGATTTCTTTATTTCTCCTATCTGCATAGTGTTAGTGAATTATTTTATCTTAATCTCATAAGATCTCAGAAAATGGGGTAATATTTAAATAAATTTGGAACTCTACATGTGAAAATATTGTTTTTCTCCTCAGCAATATTGTTACATTTATAATGTTTAAACACAGAGTCTGGGTTTTACAAACTTTTTCCAAATAGTATGAAAATTCTCCATACATCATTTCCCTTTTTTGGTACTCTTGCCCTGGTGGAAATAGGGCCTTTCCCCGAAAGTACAGCTTACTGCTAATAAGACCTTGCTGTTTTGAAGGTAAAGAGTGAATCTGAAGAAAAAAGATGTGTCGGTTGGAATTCTGGAGTGATACTTATATTGATTACGTTCAGAAGGGTGGTAGGTTCATTTATATCTTTGAGTAACATTTGGAGGTATCTGCCTTCATGAGAGCTATCAGAAATCCTTTCCAAACACATAAAGTCGAGACTCGCATTCTGACTCACTAGCTTTTCAGAGGATGCCTCAAAGTTCCCCCTAGTTGAAAGGTTAAGTGATATGTTGCCATGACTTTTGCAGGGGTTTAGGCTTGTGGGGCCCAAGTTGTCATAGTTATTATTGTTCCCAAACATTTGTAGTACTTGATAAGTTCAGTAAGGCTAGATGGACAACTGTTTCTTTATTTGTAAGTTTCCAAGGGACCCACTGCAGTATATGAATTTCAAAGCACCTAGCTTACCATGAGGCTAGCTGACAATTTTATATTTAGGCTGGAAGGTAGGCTTATTTAGCAAACAGATAATGTCAGAAATAACAACTAACACTTATGAAATACTTTATTTGCTGGCACTTATCGAAGACTGCATCATTTCATTTAATCTTCACAAAAATCTTTTGAAGATTTTTACCCCTCCCCCCATTTTACAGATGAGGAAACTGAGGCTAGAAGATTTAGTAGTTTGTAAAGGTCATATTTTAGTAAATAGTGGAGCTGGAACTCACTCTCACTTGCCTCTAGAGCACATTCCTACAGTCAATTGAAACAGGCTATTTTCTAAGTTAAAGATGTGAAAAAGCAAGGAAAAAAATAGATTGTTGAGTTATTTGACTTTTTGGCATTGCTTGAGTTATTTTGCTTTTTTCTTTTGAGTCTTTTAGGAGTTCGGTTAGCTAACATTTGTTAATCACATTATTTGAAAGGAAAATCTCGTTATGATTTCAGTTGACCTGCAGGGAGCTTTCGTTGTGAGCTAGTTTTATGTATGTATGTTAAGGGGGTATGTAATAGTCAAAACTGTACTTTGGATAAAGAAAATAGTCATATTTAGTTTGTGTTGGTCCAGCCTTTTGGCAGAAAGCTACCTAAAGCTAAGTATAAGCTCATATCTTATTTCATAACACGTACTAAAAAAAAAAGCTAACCTCAACGTATGCTTAAAAAAGACGTAAAATGTTACAGTTGAGAGGAAATAGGTGGCACAAAGTCCTGCATATAATTACAGTGTAAAAGCTAGAAAAATCCCACAGAATCAACTTGGCCTGATTTAAACTTTTAAGCTCTGAAATGTTTCAAAGGTGAAATGAACTCATTTCTGTGGGAATTTTGAGGATGACAGCTGATGCAGTGGCCACGGCGAGCAGAATGAATAATTTTATTCTCATTTATCCTTGTCTGCCTGGATCTCCTCTTGCCAGCATCAGTTGTGGTCCAAGAATAACCAGTTTGTCAGCTGCTGATGGATATTATTTTAAAGTGTGTGGGTTCAACTGTTCAAGGGGGAAGGTGAGAAGTTGGACTATTGTCCCGAAATCTAGGGAAGTGGGTAGACAGTTTGGATTAAAGATGCAAGCGTTTCATTGTTCAGTTAGAAAGCAAAGCACAGCTTTTCCTCGTCTTACAAAACGGTCTTTTGTGGGACTGGGGAAGAAAGGCCAGACTTATTGCTGTTTTGTGTGGTGTTTTTCCCTTTTTTGCTAGAATTATTTTTCCCGTAATGCCTAGAAAAACATATTGGTGCCCTACGTGAAGTACAGCTGATAGGAGCCAGCCTGTCTCAACTAATGAATCGAAAGTGGTCCTCTGGATCTTTTGGGCATCCCCAAATCCATCCAGTGAACCTGAGGATGTGGTACCCCTGCTTCTCACCCCTTTTCCACCTAACCGTAACATAGAAGGAAATGACAAAGCCAGTGAGTTCAGCCCAGTTCTGGAAACCCGAGAAAACTTGGGAGGCTGGGACTCCGAAAACAGAAGTCAGTCTGAGCTTAGTTTGGCATACATTTTGTTCAGCAAAAAACATTATTCTGAGGTTTAAATTTCCTCTTTTAAATCCAGAGGTGCAATTTAGAAATGGACCCTCTGCTCATAAAAAACAACGTGAAATTTGGTGTTACAAGAAGTGGGGCTCCACCTCACTTGGAGCCAACCAAGGGGTCCAAACAGAGGGGGCTTTGTCTGCTGTCTTCTACTTTTAATCACGGAATCCTCTGTCACTAAACATTAAGCAGCTACCAGCATTTTTGATTCTCTATATCTCTATAAAAGCTTCATGTTTTTTATTGTTCAAATTAACTGGCTGGAGAATATTTATCTATTAACTGAACAAGTGTAAGGCACGTGTTTGAGGATGAGGGAGACAGCAGTGCATCAGGATTCAATTCATGTTGTCTGCGTGTGTGTGTGTGTGTGTGAGAGAGAGAGAGAGAGAGAGAGAAAGAAAGAGAGAGGTGGAGAGAGGGAGAATGGGGATGGTGAAGGAAGGAGGGAAGCAGGGGAAATATAAAGTAATCTTGATGTGTTCAGAGAGTATGCTTCATACATGCACATATGAATAGGTTGCTACAATTTTTTGAAAATTGTTTTGTATCATTTTTAGACTGGATATTGGATGCTCACTAAGACAATGGTCAGGGTTTATTTATTTATTTATTTATTTATGTGTTTATGTATTTACTTATTTTTATTTATACTCTGTTTAGAAGGTGGTATGACCAATTGCCTTCCCATATAATAAGGTATTCAATAGAGTTTTAGGAAAGGGTAACTAATTTAGTTAGAGAAGACTCTTGAGAGTCCCTTGGACTGCAAGGAGATCCAACCAGTCCATCCTAAAGGAAATCAATCCTGAATATTCATTGGAAGGACTGATGCTGAAGCTGAAACTGCAATACTTTGGCCACCTGATGTGAAGAACTGACTCCTTGGAAAAGACCCTGATATTGGGAGAGATTGAAGGCAGGAACAGAAGGGGATGACAGAAGATGAGATGGTTGGATGGCATCACTGACTCAATGGACATGAGTTTGAGTGAACTCTGGGAGTTGGTGATGGACAGGCAAGCCTGGTGTGCTGCAGTCCAGGGGGTCGCAGAGAGTCTGACACGACTGAGTGTCTGAACTGAACTGAACTAATTTACAGCATCTTACTGACAAATTCACCAATACCAACTCATAGACAATTATTATCATTAGCGCTTTCTTGAGGCTCATAGAAGTGGAGCAAATGCCCTGAAGTTATATAGTTACTAAGAAACAGACCTGTGATGTGAAAACAGTGTTTTCTCTGCTAAACCAACTTGCTTTTGCAGGTTGTTTACTATTTCCAAATGTCTACAGATCCCTCCAAGGGCTTCAGAGAATTATCTCAACCTCTGCAAAGCTGACATAGGCTCACTCTAGGGAGTAGTTGAGTGATTTTGTCTTATAACAGAAACCAAGTCTGGCTTTGGAGGGCCCTTCAGAGGAAGATGTAGTGCGGGCAGCTATTGGCTTGTATCATATCATTTCGGCAAAGTGCTTTAGCCCTGGCATCAGACAGGCCTGGGTTCCAATACTGGCTCTGTTATTTGCTAAGTGATGTCCAACTGTTTTGCAACCCCATGGGCTATAGCCCACCAGGCTTTTCTGTCCCTGGGATTTCCCAGACAAGAATACAGGAGAGGGTTGCCATTTCTTTCTCCTGGAGATCTTCCTGACCCAGGGACTGAACCCTTTTCTCCTGCATTGGCAGGTAGATTCCTTACCCCTGAGCCAGCTGGGGAGCCTGGCTCAGTCACTTACTGCTGGTGAACTCAGGAAAGTTTTTTCACCTTTCTAAGCCTCCATTTCCTTATCTGTAGAGTGAGATGGCTGTCATTAACAAACTCATAGACTTGCTGTGAGAACTAAATGAGATAGAACATTTAAGACTTGGTCCAAAGCTTGGCGTTAAGTCAGAATGATCCATTATTGTTATTGTTGATGATGATGTTAATGTTTAAATTCTTATTTCCTTACATGGAATTAGAGGCAGATGTTCATCAGAAAAGAGAGAAAAGGGGGAACTTCACTGGTGGTCTGTTGACTAGACTCTGGGCTCCCAATGTAGGAAGCCCAGGTTCTATCCCTGGTCAGGGAACTAGATCCCAGATGCTGCAACTAAGAGTTGGCATGCTGCAAGGAAGATCGAAGATCTTGCTTGCTGCAACTAAGACCCAGTACAGCCAAATAAATACATAAATATTCTTAAAAAAAAAGAAAGAAAGAAACCCTATGGGCTCATGAAAAAAGAAGGAAAGAAAAGGGAGGGAAGGGAAGCTGATGGAGAAGAGACCTAGGGATAATGATGCCAAGCCCACCCATCGTTATGAATGGAGAGGGCTATGTCAGTAACGTTTTGTGGGGTTTCCTGTCCCTCCAGACTTGGACTAGGTTGATCTGAGCTGCTTTCTATTGGTCCAGTGGTCTGTGAGCCCTGCTGTAAGTTTTCCCCTTGCTCTCCATTAAACACTAAAAAAACTTTCCATGGAAGAGGGGCCTCATTTTTTTTCTGCAGAGTATTTACATCTCCATGCCTGTGGGGTCACCTTCACTTGTACTTTTATTGGCAGAGGGATAGGGTAAGGACTCAGGAGCGTTGTAATTCTGGAAAAACTGCCTAGTGGTCTGGCATCACGGTGATTTTCCTGGACCGCTTTGTGCAAGTCTCTCAACCCTATTCCAGACCTGAGTAGGTTTTTGCTGCCTACTTACTTGTGTGCTCCCCTGCCCCATTCCCATCCCATTTTAAACATGCTTTCTTTTCATTTCAAGGTACCAGTCTTCATAGTGTGCACAACCAGTAAACTGCGTTTTAAGTGTGGGAAACTAGGCTGGGGAAAAAGAGCCCTTCCCCAGATGAGGATTCAGATATAGTGAGGGCAGGAGAACAGGACAGCAAAGGAAAAGTCAGGCAACACAAAGTGATGGAAAATAAATCAATTAATACAAATTCATGGAATAAACGAAAGATATCAGTTTCTTGCACCCTCTTCTATGGCACTTGGGTCCAACTGATAGTCTGTTAAATCCTTTATGCTATAAAAGAAAGAATACTAGTAACATCACCTTTTATGGCACCAGGAGGTCAAGTGTGCTTGTTGAACTTAGTTAAGATCAGCAAAATGAGCTGAGTGTATATTTTAAGACCTCCTGATTCCCAGTTCTAGTTCTATAAAACATCACTCAAAGCACTAGGGATAACAGGTTATAAATTCAATAATATTATTCTTTCTTCCTTCTCTTCACACTTCATTCTCCCCTTCCTTTCTTGCCTTTTCTGTGTTTGAAGCATTGTGCTGGTTGGGCACCTTGACGGGGCAGACCAATAGTACAGGTTCTTGCCCACAGTGGAATGGAAGAGGAAAATGCAAGCATGGATAAGTTTTACAGGAGTGCCAGAAAAACACTCTGCTAGGCTCAAACCCAAGTTCTAGGGAACTGTAGATGAATTCTGATTGGATTATCTGGGACCTTGATGGGCAGAGAGAGGATAGTCTAGGCAAAGCATGAGTGGAGCAAAGGCACAGAAGAGCGTGTGCTTGGGAATTGTGAAGACTGAGGAGTCCAGTGTGCCCTGTGTGCCCAAAGCGCTGATGGAAGCTAGCGTTAGAAGGCTTGGTGAGAAGCATCAAGGGGAGGACATTGAGTGCAACAATAAGGAGCTCAGTTCCACTTGTGGAGTTGTGGGAGCCATTTAATATTTTGGCTCACCCACATGACACAGTAAGATGTGCTTTGTATGAATTCCTCTAGAAGCTTTTGTGAGAGCTGTTTAGAGTGTGGAGAGGCCAGAGTTTGGACCACAGGCACCAGAAAAAACACAGTAGTTAAAATGCGGTGGTCATTACAGTGGGATGATGTGCTAGGTGTCTCTGTGCCAGTCACTTTGCTCATCACTTGGTGTGTCTGGAGCAGCTCTCAGTGCTGCTATTTGAATAGAATGGTTTACTTCCAGACCTCACTCTCAAAATTCCACTTTGGGGCCATCTCTCTCCTCTTACCCACAGTGATACCTTGCTCTGCACTGTTGCTTGACACATTTGGCAAATTATTCAGTTTGACAGATACTATTATGATAGTATGTATTCTCAGTGGTAGCACACATTTTTTACAACAATCAAAATTGTGTGACCCATCTTAAACCCAGTGTACCCCTGTGTGGACTTGCAGAGGAATTTCAGAGCCCAAGTTAATGTGTTAGGTCACTTCAGTCATGTCTGACTCTTTGTGACTCCATGGACAGCCCACAAGCCTCCTCTGTCTATGGGATTCTCCAAGCAAGAATACTGGAGTGGATTGCCATTCCCTTCTCCAGGGGGATCTTCCTGACCCAGGGATTGAATCTGCATTCTCTTATGTCTCCTGCATTGGCAGGTGGGTTCTTTACCACTAGTGACACCTGGGAAGCTGTTGATAGAACTTGGCAATAAAATAAATGGCAAAGGTGAGAAATGGGTGGATTGAAGGGAATTTTGAGAATTCTAGCCAATGTTATGCACAGTGTAGGAAGAGAAGAGGTCATGGATGTGGATGGGGGATAATAAGTTTAGAACTGAAGTGGGCTTGAAGACCTTCCAATTAGGAAAACCTAGTAGGCTCTTCAAAATGTGGATCTTGATAGTAATAGAAACATCAAGACTAGAAACCAATGTGTTAACTGTTTGCACTGAAATAAATTTCAGAACTTTGGGGATAAATTATTTGTCTTTGGAAGGGGTCTAAATTGAGATTTCAAGAAATTAGCCTATAATAGTAAATAGAAGAAGGGCTATATTTAATAGAAGGTTAGGAAGGGAGAAGCCAGCGACAGAGACTGAGGTATAGTTATAGAAGGAGAACCAGCAGTGCAGTCCAAGGCAGAAGATGTTTGAAGAAGAGGAAGGTCAATGGTATTAGATCTTCCTGAGTTAGACTGGACCTTCTGGGAGAACATCAAGGATGGAACTTTCTCATCATCATCTTCAACTATTTGAAACAAACACAATGGAGTCCAGGTCCCTAGGACCTATCGCTCATTTTCTCATGGAATGGAATTGATCATAGATGGAATTTGGTGGAACCCGGTTTGAGAGCAATACTAAGATTGCTCCAGGGATTTTGAAAATTTAGTGTAAAAATCACACATTTTCTGAATGTAAAGGTCTCAGCAAAAGTGAATAAATACCACATGACATTTTCAAAGGTCCCCAAACATAACTAATTTCATGAATAAAAACAATAGACTCTGGAAGTGTCTTTGGAATGTTTCTATAGTTACGTGCAAAATGGACAAAGCTACATGGACACATTTCTTATTATGAATCAGAGCAACAATATCAAAGAACTTGGCTAACATAAAATCTTACCATTATAAACTTTCAAGTTTGCTCTATGAAACTGTTAATGGTGCTTTAAAAATATTATGATATAATTTAATCCTTTAGTTAGATCTTCAGGAAAAATATTTTCTTTTTTCACTAAATTTTTGATGTCTGTTTATCACTGAAGACTTGTGGAATGGCAGCCTTGATGTCTTAAATTATGCGTTCAAGTCTCCCCAGGGCCACCTTGTAGCTGTGAATAACTGGGCAGCCACCTTGGTCTCCCTGAGCCTTAGTTGTGGGTACCGAGCAAGTCACAATGGTATGTCTGCCCTTTGGCTTCATTTCTAAAGAGGGATCGTAGTGGAGACCCCATCTGTGGGCTGTAGCCATTGACTGAGACGATGTGTATGGGTTAAATATACTAGTGTTTGTGAAAGACCTCTGTAAACAGTGTAAGTGGAAATATTATTGAGGGCCAGAACTTGAATAAAAGACAGTGAAGTGTATGCTATAAACCAGTTTTTAGCACATACTTTAGTGAGTATATTTTTTAGCAATGATAGTGTAGTGACTCCTATATCCCCTTTAATAGTTGTACAGCTTTGCGTGAGTTGCCTAATATTTCTGTATCTTGACATCTTTATTTTCATCATAGGGTTTTTGTCAGAATTGTGAGTCTAAACATTTCTCAAGTCAAGATTCTTAAAACAGAGTCTGGAAACGTGGTAAGCACTTCAGAAATGATAGCCCTAGCTTGCTGGTGCAGGAGATGTAAGAGACATGAATGAGTTCAATCCCTAGGTGGGAAAGATCCTCTGGAGGAGGGCACAGCAACCCACTCCAGGATTCTTGCCCGGAGAATTCCTGTGGACAGGGGAGCTTGGCGTACTACAGTCTATGGGTTTGCAAAGAGTCAGACATGACTGAAGTGACTTAGTACACACGCACACACGCCACCATCAAAATGCTATGCAATTACTGCCTATCCCAGACTTCTAAGAAGTGCTTAAGTAGATGACTACAAGGCTTCTAAATCTTCTAGGAAATGATTAACTGGACTACTGCTTTTATTTCAGTGTATGGCCAGTTCCTATGATGAGTTTACTCTGAACTTCTATCAGGGCAGATGATGGAACTTTAGTAGAGGTGACTGCTATCTTTTCCATAAAAGATAGGAAACCTGGGAAATATTTGGGCTTGGCAAGATGGCTGCTTCTCTGTTTCTCATTTCAGAAGTCTACCTGTTTAGTGTTCATCTCCTGACAGCTAATCGAAACACTGCTTTCACAGTGAGGCCGACCTGTCCTTTGCTGCACTGCCATTGAATGAGGAAGTGGAAGGTGGGAGGCAGAAATGTAAAACTAATCACTGAGTGGAGCCACTGAGACTGATGCTTCAGAATCCTCTCCCTTTTATTAAATTAATTTATGTTTTTTAAAAATTTAATAATTTTGTATGCTTAAATTTTCATTTTTGGCTGAGAGGCTTGGCTTGTGGGATCTTAGTTCCCCAGCCAGGGTTTGAACCCATGCCCTCGGTAGTGAAAGTACAGATTCCTAACCACTGCACCACCAGGCAGTTCTCCCACTTTTAAAACGTGCAGAGCCCTGCTGTCTGCCCAGCCCCAGTCACTCTGTGGCTGCTCGTGGTGTAGCAGGTGATCCCACATTAACTGATGTGACTGGATTTGGACTTGTGGACCCTCCACATTCGCAGAGTGTTATGTGCTTTTGACCTTCTGTCTCATCAACTCTTCTAAGAATCTGCCTCTTCTCTTTGAGAGCATGTTCTGTGTAGTAATGTATGTGGTTAACTTGAGCAGATTTATCTTAGGAGACGAGGTCTTCAAGTGGAAGAACCTTGTCCCCTCATCTCTGGAAGCCCCATAGCTTCAGCGAGAGGTCCGTAACCTTGGGACTTGAGTGGGAGTCAGGCTGGAGTTTCCTGTTTATAATTTGGGTTGTTAACACTTGGGATCGCTACCCCCCAGAATGGAACTCCAAGTTCCAAAACAGGATTCTCCCAGTGAGTTTGTCACAGAAGGTCAACCCCATCTATAAAAGACATCCTAAATAATCATTGCAAAAGCACTTTTTTTCTTCCTTTGAAAGGAATGTACTCCCATTTGAGAACTAAAGTCATATAGACATTAAGTCCTGCTTTTATTTGTGACAAAAGGAACACTCTCTCTTATAGAAATACCCTGCTGCCTTGTAGGAACAATGCAGGAGATGCCTAAGAGGGGAGGATCCAGGATTATCTTAGTTCTGTTTTCAAAAATCACAATGAAAAATGCCTCGGACCCCCTTGGCTGCCATTCCCATCATTCCCTCCCCCTTCACTGAGCCTAACTCTGAAACCGGGACACAAGCCTCAGTGTTTATATTAGCTTTTGGATGTTAGCTCCCTTGGCTTCTGGGAGCCGACTCTGTTGAAAATTATGTTTTTCTTTTAAGGACAAAGGCCTTATTGTATGTACACGTCATGCAGTGTAATGAGTTTTCTGTTTTGTTTTTTTTTTTTTTTACTGTTAGGTAATGGGCGGGACTAACCCAGATCTGGCAAATGAGAAGTTCAAAGGTCTATACCCTGAGTGGCAATTTGAAGGTTTCACGCAGGTAACTCAACCAGAGAAAGTGAGAGGGAGGGACAAGTGGCATCTTCCCTGACCAGAGCATGTCCCCTGAATGCCCTGCTTTGATGGAATAACCATAAAACGGCTGTGAGAAAGGACCAGCAACATAAGTGATGATACCCCAGGGACACTTCAAAGAGAATGACAGTGACAGTAAAAATCACGGAGATAACTATCCTCACATTTTCACTTATAAAAGCGCGTGTTTCCAAAATAACTCTTGTACTCTTGGTCAAGTAAATAGGTTTTGGCCAGATGTTTTTTTCATGGCCGCAAAGGCTGCAGGCGTAGGCTGAGCATCTTATTTTGAGATGCCGTGCAGTGGGCTCTCTGGTTGTGCTGCTGGCCTCTGCAGCTGTGGGTGACCTCAGAAGACTATTTCCAGGAGAGGTGGAGCTGGTTCTCTGAAAGGAGGCAGGAAAATTAGGAGGCCTGAAACTGTTTTTACATTTATTTGAGTCTCACTGAGAGGCATTTTTAGCATCTTTGTCTTAATTTTTTTTCCTTCTATGTAAAAAAAAAAAATTTTGAAACCTATCCTCTCAGGTTCCTCTTGGAGGCAGATCTGCAGACTATAGCATTAGCAATAAGGTTCCTTTCCCTCCCCCTGCTTTCTTTTTAGTGAGCAAAGCAATGACATTTGCATTTTTTTTCTGTATTTATTCCTAGAACTTCTTACTAAAAAATATTGGGGGATTCCTTTTCCATTTTATTTTCTAATTGAACAGACCTGTTTGAGGCAAGTTATGACAACTGCTTCCTCTGGGTTCAGAGAGCAGGGCTGCATCTGGTCAGTGTCTTGTGGAACTTGCCACTTCTGCCTCCAGGAGGGCCTTGGTATGCTGCTTGACTGCCTGTGGGCTTCCCAGCTGGCATAAGTAGTAAAAAACCTGCCAGCTAATGCAGGAGACGTAAGAGACATGGGTTCAGTCCCTGGTTTGGGAAGATCCCCTGGAGGAGGGCATGGCAACCCGCTCCAGTATTCTTGCCCGGAGAATCTCATGGACAAAGGAGCCTGGTGGGCTACAGTCCATAGGGCTGCAAAGAGTCAGACACAACTGAAGTGACTTAGCACCCAGGCACTGCCCCTGTACATCTCAGAAATTCATGAATTCTAGAGGCTCTCACAGCCTGCCGACTCTCTCCTGAGTTGTGGATTCAGAGAGCGAAAGCAATAGCATCAGGACATTCACATCTGGTGTTTCTAGGTCTCAGGGGGATGCTGTTTTCCTGAATGGGAAGACTAATTGGATGTTCTTCCACTTGAGAGCTGCTATGCCATGTTCCTGGGTTTATGCTCCTTGAGGGAAACGGGCCTATTAGAATTGAGATGAGGTGATTTCCTGCTTTCAAGCACATGTGACTCAGGGGTTCCAGCACCCAGTGGTACCCACCAGAGCTCAACTTGCAGTCTCATTAGCACAATAGGTGAGCACCCAGATGGAAATTCCTTCCCCTTAAGAGGTGACTCAGTCAGAGTCTGGGGAATAGTTGGATGGCAGGGAAGGGAGCAGGAGCCTGCTTTTTAGGTAGATGTCTTTAATTAGTTCCGAAGTGGCATCTGCTGGAGGAACTGGTGCTTCTTCCTTCCCCCTAGGATGAGACATACCAGATAGCAGTGACCTCCTTCTCTTGTGGCTGCCTGTGTGCGTGTAGGGAACGAGTTGGGATTTATTAAAATATGTGATTTTTGCTTTTTCTCTTTCGTAAAAGCTGTACACTGGGCAAAGGCAAAAAGACTTTTGATTAAAGTACTTTACACACCACTTGGTCAGGTTGTAGAAACAGCTTCCAGATTTTGGATATTTGGTGTTGACCTATCAAAACAATAATTTCTTACAGTTCGAACTAATATGTACTTTAAGCACCTCGAGAATTTTTCACTGGAGGTACTTATCCTGGCAGGTTATTTCAGTATATCTTAATGAGGGGACCTTTAAATTCAGGATGAACTGACACTGGTCTCACAAACTAAAAATAAAATGTGTTGATATGGTAAAACACAATCTCTCTTCATCTCTGAGCCCCCAGCTCTGAATTAATGGGTTCTCCTGCACATCCTCAGGATGCCTCTGATGGTGGAGGGAGGAGGGAGGGAAAGGGAGGAAACAACATTCACCTTGGTACCAATGAGGGGGGCACATGGTGACCTGTAGGAAACGTGGGAACGAATTGCAGGACTGAACTAGGAAAATGATGGATGGTTATTAAACGCAGCACATATGTACTGAGCATTTATGGTAATAATGGCCTGAGGCGCTGTGAGATGGAAAAAAAAAACTTTTCCTGCATGAACGAAAGAGATTAAATTATGTTCCAGATAGTTTTGAAGTTAGATCTCTTTTATTGCTTTCAAGTTCTTTGAAAATTGAAGAACTCATGCAGGCCATAGATATTAACTCTTGGTTGGAGTATCTGATTAATCAGAACAAATTATTCTTTGACTGTGCTGGATGACATATGTGTATGCTGCTGCTGCTGCTGCTAAGCCGCTTCAGTCGTGTCCAACTCTGTGCGACCCCATAGACAGCAGCCCACCAGGTTCCCCTATCCCTGGGATTCTCCAGGCAAGAACACTGGAGTGGGTTGCCATTTCCTTCCCCAATGCATGAAAGTGAAAAGTGAAAGTGAAGTCGCTCAGTCGTGTCTACTTTTCGCAACCCCATGGACTGCAGCCTACCAGGCTCCTCCATCTATGGGATTTTCCAGGCAAGAGTACTGGAGTGGGGTGCCATCGCCTTCTCCAGACATACGTGTGTATGCACATGTAAATATGTATTGCACATGTAGGAATTTGATATAAAGTTTGGGTCATGTATTTAGTTTGCAGATGACTTTTTCTCGTGAGAGAGTCTCAAATAAAAGTGTGAAAATGTGATTGAACCAGATGTTGTGTATGTGCTGGGAGAGACCCTTAGAGCATAGCTTTAAGCGCTGTTGACTAAGGACTCAGAGTTGCGTTTTCATCACTGGCAGCCTCTCCTCCCTCCTTGCCCACCCACTTCAGTCTGATGACTTGTCTTCTCTCACACAGTTGTAGGCCATTAACAGGTCAGTGGTAACAATTCTCCCACCTGGGCCCCAGCAGAGGAGACTCTCAGTTTTAATGAACATGAGAACCCCTCAGGGATCTTGTTAAAAATGCAGATTCTAAGGTTCTATTCCAGAGATTCTGACTCAATAGATCTGACAGAGATCAAAGAATCTCCATTTTTAAAATGCTATTCCTATCAGCATCACCATCTTTTTTGATTTTTTTTAAGAATCCATTTTTAATAACCTCATCCAGCGACTCCATGCAGGAGCCAGTATTTGAAAAACTTCCCATCTGAGGTTAGGGGAAAGAGAAGGAAATATGAATATAATCATGAATACAGGTCAGTTCCCCAATGAAGCAACATGTCCTCTAGCGGACAGATACATTTGAGATTCTGTTATTGGTACCAAACTTACCTATAGGTCAACTCATTTACAGAACTTTATTTTTGTGGACCTTTGCAGTTATCTTGTACATCAGCCATCTTTATTGAAGTGCTACTTTTTTCTCTTTGTATCATCTCCTCTTCAAGCCTTCTCTAGTCACTTGATCAGAACTAGTCATTTGTTCTTTGAAGCCTCATGTTGATTTCTCATATTATAATCCTTATTCCTGCCTACCGTGAAGTTTCATTATTATTCACATGGCTGTCTCCCTACTGGACTTTAGGCTTCTTCAGGGCAGAAACAGTGTCTGATTCTTCTCACCATCACTGAAAACATTTTGCGTGGCACCTTGCATTCTGTAAGTCTCAATAACTATTTTATGAATCAGTACCATGTTCTTAAATTGGGGATTGCCTGACCTTCATCTTCCTCAAAGCCACCCTGTGAAGGAGAGAAGGCTTTGTCAAGAAACCTATTTCACAGTTGAGACAATGAAGGCGCAGAAAAGTGAAACAAGACGGAGTTCACACCGCTAATCAGTGAGAGTCAGGGCTACAATTCAAGTTTGGGAATCGAGACCCATCCTGGGTAGATTCCACTGAGATGTCTGTCAGAATGCTTCCTGACCACAGGGATTGAGAAAGCACCCCAAGGGGGCTAGTGAGAGAGACCCAGGAAATAACTTCCCTGGGGATTCTGTTTTTAACGGTCCTTGTAGTCCAGTGAGGTAGACACTGGCGCCTTTGGGTGGGACAGGCTGACCCTCTGGGTTGCTGCCAGGCTTCTCATGAGATGGATTCCCACAGGAATACACTCTGTTTCCTGTGGTCTTTCTGTGATGGGCAGCAGCTGCAGGGTGAAGCTGATATGACGTTTGTTTGTTGCTTCTCCAGCCTGAGTCAACTAGATGTAGCAATTTGACAAAACAGCCAGGGTTTTATGACAGACTTGCTGGGATCCAGCAGCATCTGGAGGAGCCAGAGGCAAGCTGTAAGCGCTGAGGGCCAGGTGAAGCAGGATTTAGAGGTGCTCCCCACCCCCACCCCTTCCATTCCCAACCCTCTATAACAGGAGCTATTTCCTTCTGATGGCAGCTTCCGCCCAGCAGGTCCCTTCCTCATCCGGAACAGACCCATTCTGGGAAATGTTTGTTCTTTCCCCTCTGTTGATGGCACCCAATTTCTGCCCACACTTTCCTCTCCCTGATCTGCTGCTGCTGCTAAGTTGCTTCAGTTGTGTTCAACTGTGTGACCCCATAGACGGCAGCCCACAGGCTCCCCTGTCCCTGGGATTCTCCAGGCAAGAACACTGGAGTGGGTTGCCATTTCCTTCTCCAATGCATGAAAGTGAAAAGTGAAAGTGAAGTCGCTCAGTCATGTCCGACTCTTGGCAACCCCATGGACTGCAGCCTACGAGGCTCCTCCATCCATGGGATTTTCCAGGCTAGAGTACTGGAGTGGGGTGCCACTGCCTTCTCCATCTCCCTGATCAGGGAGAGTAAAAAGTCAGGCTGACGGGGTTCTGATTCATGTTACCTTCACATAATTCTGGTCATGTTGCTATTTTCCATACTTTTAATGAGAATCTCTTTTAAAAAAATTTTTAAATTAGTCCGGCCTTCCATTGTTCCAGGGTTCCACCCTTATCATTTCCATCTTTATTATTTTTTTTACCATGTTATTTTCTTTCTCTTTTATTAGCCCAGCGTTTCCATGATGTCACCACTCTCCAAGTTTTGTGTCTTGTTTTCTCAGTTTCAGTTTTTAATTCTGGGTTCCAGTCCGATAATGAAATACATAAACAATTACAGTGGGGTGGTGGTGCTTCCTACACACCCCACGTGGACCAGACAGTTGAGGGATGGACTGTCCAGTGGGGAGCTCTCTGACATCAGTTGAGTTGGAAGAGTCAGTGGAGGCCAGAGGAGGGCCATTTGTGATGGTGATGACGTGGTCGAGAAAAAGATGGCTGGGAATAACTGAAGCACTAGCTAGAGCAGTGTCAAACACCCAGGTGGGGGTTTAGTAAATATTATTCACTAATGATGGTGTGCTGATATTTAGCCTGGTGGACAGAATGCCCAGGGGAACTTTAACGGCCTTCAAGTATGTGGGAAGAAATATGATGTTGAAAGGACAGAGATGAGTACAGATTTTAAAGTTGCAACATATCCTCAGCTCCAGCTTCTCTGCCGGCTGCTCTCTGCTTCTTGCTCACTTTCAGAATGTTCTCCAAGGTGGTTGTGGGGTCCTGGCTTCCCTGCTTCTTGGCCAGTGCCTGCCTGTGAGCGCAGCCACTTCCCTAGATCCCTGAGTCCTAGTTATCCTGCCGTAGATGAGATCACTCATGCTCCCGGCTTTGAGCCACGTTTGTTAGGATCAGAAATTGAAAGCAAGGTCTGACTATGGGCTCTGTTCTTTCCAGGGATTTGACTTTAGATCTTAGTTCAACTGAGAAGAAAAACCTAAAATGGGGGGGGGGGTTCCTTTTCCTTTTCAAGTCCTAGGGGTTTAATGTTATCTTACTCCCAAACTCATCTCTAACACTTGCCTAGCATTTGGCTACTGGTCTCTGCTGGGTCCGAGCTCCCTTAGGACACAGGTTCTAGACCTTTCCCTTGGCATTCTTAGATCTTCTAGGCAATCAGCATTTTCCTGAGCTAGAGTCTGTTCCTTCAGAGAGGTGGCTTGGCAGGCATGGTACTTATTAGCACTAGGGTAAGGAGTGGCCAGCAGTAGCCAAGCTGTAGCTCTCTCATGAGCCTTAAATAGCCACACTGACAGCTGTGCTGAGGCATCTTGGTTGGTCGGTATCTGACATAGTGGCAGGTGCTGAGAGAAAGTGACCTCTGGTGGTCACTGGATTAATATAATAGTCTGAACCGGTGATCTTACACAGTTGTGTGCTTTAGTGCCTGAGGGGTATGTGTGTGTGCACATACATGTGTGTATAAAGACTCACACATATAGAGTTCTCTATGGGTTTATAAGAATCATGTTTATTTGGCTACTCTTTCTTAGACCTTTTTATCCTGGGTCTTCCTTATCTTTTTGAACTTTATGTATTGGAGGAGCCAGGATTTGATCAAAACATTCTCTCTGTTTATACTCCTTCCCTAAGTGATTTTTGTATAAATTCATGGCTTAAAAACATCTATATGCTTAAAGTTCCCATATTTGTGTTCCCAGTTCCCTTACCCCTCAAGGCATGCATGCATGCTAAGCTGCTGTAATCATGTCTAACACTTTGCTACCCTGTGGACTGTAGCCCGCCAGGCTCCTCTGTCCATGGGATTCTCCAGGCAAGAATACTGGGTGGGTTGCCATGCCCTCCTCCAGGGGATCTTCCTGACCTGGGGATTGAACTTGCATCTCCTGCAACTTGTGCATTGCAGGCGGATTCTTTTACCGCTGAGCCACCAGGAAAGCCCTGGCCCTTCAAGAGTAGGCTTGTAAATTCAAATGCCTATGTGGTCTCTCCACGTAGATGCTAGGAAGCGTCTCAGACTTAAAATGGCCAAAGCAGAGATTTCATTTTCCACCTCTCCTCCAAATCCCGTTTCTTCCAGTTGGCAGTATCAGTTGCACTGTTCCATCTTTTCAGGGATCAACCATGATGTCCTGAGTTCCTCTTTCTCTTATATCATATGCTCGATATAGTAGCATATCTTGATGGCAGAACCTTGACAATGTATCTGATAATTCCTATATTCATGATCACTTTTGCCGCTGGACAATACATTATCAGACAGTGGCCATTGAAATGGATACATCCAATTATTTCACTTATTTACAAAAATTCCCCCAGTGGTTTCTCACCTGACTTGGACTGCAGTCTGAAGTCCAACTACAGGGCCTGCAGGATCTGGCTTCTGATGCTGTCTCTGACTCTGCCTCGCAGAGCATCCTCCCCTTTCAGCCTGCTACTCTTGCATGATCTCAGCGCCCTCTTGACAAGGGCGTCTGCTCTTTCCTGTCCCCGGAGCACACGTATCTAATATATTTGTTGCTGTTGTTCAATCACTAAGTTGTGTCTGACTCTTTTGCAACCCCATGGACTGTAGCCCTCCAGGCTCCCCTGTCCATGAGATTCTCCAGCAAGAATACTGGAGCAGGTCACCATTTCCTTCTCCAGGGGATCTTCCTGACCCAGGGATCCAACCCCATCTCCTGCATTGGCAGGTGATTCTTTAGCATTGAGCCACAGGGAAGTCCCATCCAGTATAGTTACACATGCTCATTTCTTCATTCTCACCTCTGGAGAAATGCTTTCTTATCTGAGGGCCTTTTCTCTGATCCCTCACCCCTGAAGTACACAGCCTGTCATTCTGTTCCCTGTCCTGCTTCGGTTTCTCCATAGCCCTTATCAGTGTCCCTTGTGTCTCGCACATCTCTGTTTCCTGAAGGTCTCCCTACTAGAATGTCAGCTCTGGAGGCTGTGGACTCTCCCAGTCATGCTGTACCCCAGGGCCTGGACACCTGCTGGTCCCCTCCAGCACTGGTCCCCTCCACAGCATACCTGTTGGATGACTAAGTATATGCCATGTTTAATTTATTTAAATTTAATTTTTTGGTTCAATTAAATTGAATTAATTAGTCTTTAATTAATTCAATTAGTTGTCTTTAATGTTTTGATTTAGTAATTTGAAGATAAAACTCATTATGTCTCTTCCTCAGGATAAGTTATGTATTTTCCTTTCCACTCTAAACTCTGCTTCTTCTATATTGAGAGCTTGCCATATTCGTGGCTCACGTTACTCCACATATCAAGTCAGATGGTGCGGAAATTGTACCAATACACAGACAAAGCTGAAACGCTATCTCCAATGAACCAACTAAAATTATAGTAAAATATATAATAAGCAATAATAACTGGAAAATAAAATGTGTGCTTTAGAAAAGTGGTTTTAGAAATAAGTATTACTGCTCATGGGCTTCCCCGGTGGCTCAGTGGCAAAGAATCTACCGGCAACGTAGGAGATGCAGGAGATGCAAGGTCAGTCCCTCCCTGGAGCAAGCAAAGCCCTCCTGGAAGAGGTCAGGGCAGCTCATGCCAGTGTTCTAGCCCAGAGAGTCCCGTGGACAGGAGCGTGGCAGGCTACAAGGGTTGCAAAGAGTCAGACACGACTGAAGCAGCTGAGCACAGCACACAGCGTGTCACTGCTTATACTTGGTGACATAATAATGATGGGTTTTGGAATGTAAATTAAAAGTCAGTATGTTGGTGTTTAACAATTTACTTAAAACATATGATGGAAGAAAGACTAGCAAAGGGTGTTAAGCTTTACGGTTTCATAAAGCAAGAGGAAAGTGGCAAAGCATTTCCCATAATGTGCATAAGATGGGTTGCTTTTCTGCTGTGGTGCCCAGCCAGGTTGCTGCACCTACTTTGGAGGGCACTGGAATGGCATCATTGAAGAAGATCCCTTTTGTGGGTTGTCAGATTTCAAGGGTCTGACATAGGTAGACTGAATTGTCTCAGTGAGAGAATTGTATAACAAAGCTTTTTGGAGGCCCATTCAGGGGCCCACATATGGTCTGAAGAACCAGGAGGGTTAGGATGATCTCTGGAGGTTTATGGCAATGGAGTTTGGTTGAAACAGACCTTTGCCTCTTCTGAACTAACTCATGACTGCCCTGTGTCCACTTATGTTGCAACATGTGAGGTGCTTCTGCCGTGTTTATGCTCTGGCCCCTCTCCCTCTTGGACTGGAATCTCTTCCAGGGCAGAGGATGGATCTGATTCATATGTTCTATTCTCAGCAAATACCTGGCACAGTGCCTGGCCCACCACAGGGGCTCAGCAATATCTGTTAAACAAACTCATGCATTTTTAGTCAGATAGGTTTGAATTTGTGGAGCCAACATTTAACCTGCAGAAAAATCCAAGTTTGTGGCCACGATGTCACATTTTCTAAAGGCCGTTTGTCTTCTGTTGACATTTTTATCTTATTTTAGATGTTAAAGCTTCAGAGAAGCTGTCTTAAGATGAAATCCTTAAGAGAAACCAATGACGAAGGGTAATAATCATGGCCAATCATTTCTTTTTGAAAATGAAGCATGCGTTTTGAGTCCTTTTAGCAACAAGTTTATGTTAATGGTGACCAGTTTATGTTATGGGTGACCAGTCATTTTTATTTCCTCATAACACCTTAATCAGAAATGGATTATATGCAAAATTGGCATTCATTGATTGTTTCATGAGTTTGAAAGTGGAAGCCAGTGAATTAAAATTACATTCTAAACCTATGAAATAAATCTGTGGCTTCTCCAGTTCTTTCTGACATCTGCATGTGGCCCTTGGGGAAGACTTGGTGACGAGAACAGGCTGTTAATGGCCCTGGTGAATGAGTCAGACCATCCCCAGCTCACCCGCTTGCTTCGGATGAGGGATGCTGTCTGAGACTCACTTTCTCAGTTTTGTGAATTTCCATCTGGCCAGAGGGCTCCTGTCCCCTTGTTGCTCTGCCTGACATTCCTCGGGCTAACTGGACACCCTCTGCCCTCAGCACCAGAGTGAATATCGTCCAGGAGCAAGGATGTTTCCAGCACCTGATGCATCGGACAGTCTTCACTGTTATCCGCAGGCAGGACGGCAGGAACCAGTTCTAACGCCTGCATCCCAGGGGTCCCTTTGAAAGCCTCTATGATTGCTGGTGGTCAAGGTCAATTGTACAGATGTCTTTAAAAGTGTCTCACTAGTGACCAGAAAGTTACTTTGTCAAGATGACAGATGGGCTGTGAGCAGTTCCTCTGCCCTGCCTGTTCCCTGTGATGTCAGCTCCATTTACTTGTCAAGGTTAGGTATTTTTGTAGCTCCTCACAGCACGTGGACTTTCATGGGCAACCTGTGGAAAATCGTCTGTTCTCTTCTGTGAAAAATCAGCTCAGTGGCTTGCTGTTGACCCACAGGAATAAGGGGCGAATGCGGACCTGGTGAGTCCCACTCACTGTGGGTAGAAGATGCAGGCAGAAGGTGACAGCCCTCCAAAGCTGGTCTCGAGAAGAAGTGGTTTGTCACCACCAAACACGCTGGCAGGACACAGCCGGGGCCTAAGACATTCACTCAGTTTCCACGTTTTGGATGCGTTCACTCTCCATTGCCCAGACAATCATCTATGTGTACAATTGAAAGGGTCCCTTAGTTTGCAGTTTCTTTAGGTAGCCAGGGAGCCCAGCTTGTTATATTGTGGCGAGTCAGAAAAGGGGCTGCTGAAGTAATATCTCCAGGTAGCCTTCCTTAATACCATATCATGAGCTTTCCCATGGAAGTGACTCCGATTTTCTTGTTGTCTTTAACTCCTGAACCCTCACACCTTGCTTCCTCCAGTGCCCCTACTGGCCTAGGCAGCACCTGGTCCCAAGCCTGAGAAGTCTGGCTAATGCCTCTGATGATGCCCTCTATGAAGATCCTGCTGGTCGTTGGGTTTGGACGCCCCATCTTCTTGCTAGTTCAAAAGGACTCACCAGAAAGGCATAAAAATATTCTTAGAATCTCACACCCTTCCCTTTTTTGTGTTTTAGGGGAGGGGGTCAGAGAAAAAGCTCATTTATTACTTGTCATGTGTGTAAAATAGTCAGAGATGCTGGGAAAGGCGACTGGGCCACTTGTGCATGAGACTGTGTTCCTCTGCAGCCTCTGTTCCCCTTCACCTGGGGAAGTGGTGGCTTCCTCCCATAGTGGCTGTCTGTGGATGCTTTCTCTGCTGCCCCAACTTCATCCTGCATCCCAGCTGTTTGAATCTCTTTTGATTTTGAGGAGAAAAAGGTAGACTCGGGAATTGTTGTTGTTGTTCAGTCTCCAAGTCATGTCTGACTCTTTGTGACCCCATGGACTGCAGCACGCCAGGCCTCCTTGTCTCTCACCATCTCCCAGAGTTTGCCCAAGTTCACGTCCATTAAATGGGTGATGCCATCCAGCCATCTCATCCTCTAACGCCCCCCTCTGCTTCTGCCTTCAATCTTTCCCAGCATCGGAATCTTTTCCAGTGAGTCAGCTCTTGACATCAGGAGGCCATAGTATTGGAGCTTCAGCTTCAGCATCAGTCTTTCCAATGAATATTCAGGGTTTATTTCCTTTAAGATTGACTGGTTTGATCTTGCTGCCCAAGGGACTTTCAGGAGTCTTCTCCAGCACCATATTTCGAAAGCATCAATTCTTTGGCCCTCTGCCTTCTTTATGGTCCAACTCTCACACCTGTACGTGACTACCAGAAAGACTATAGCTTTGACTAGACAGACCTTTGTCAGCAAAGTGACGTCTTTCCTTTTTAATACACTATCTAAAATCTGTCATAGATTCATCATTTGAATTGGGAATGCGGGCCACATAAAGGATGCGGACAATCAGTCCTTTAAGGTCTCCTGCCTGGCTCCTGTTCTCTGGTAGAAGAGGACGCAGTCAGTCCACCCTCTGATTTTCCGGCTGCTTCTGGGAGCCTGAGGGGTGTCCCAGAGCTGCATCTCTGACGGGGTGCCCTGCACTCAGTCACCGGCTGCTTTGCGCTCAATCCAGTAACTCAATTCCAGTTACATTAATGTGGTGCTGCCAGCAGATCCCTTGCTTATACGATGTACAGTCTAATAAAAACCAGGCAGTGCTACTTTCTTTGGGCTACTATTTTTATTTGGTGGTTATTTCTTTTGTCTTCTGCCTTCTCCAATGCTTTGGTTCTATTTCAAAATATGATTAAACAGAATGAGGAGCTGTTTGACATTGCCCTGTTTTAAATCAGAGCTGTACTTGAGTGGCTGGGACAGTCTAATGGCTTGTTTCTCTTTGTTCTGAGAGGTCCTTGAAAAGGTGGCCCCCCTAAAAAAAAAGCCAGACCTAAATCTTTAAACAGCTTAGGACCCCCAAACAATCCCCCCAACAAACTAAAGCCCATTAAAATAGAATTGAAATGTTAGGTAAGTTAAATATAAAAAGGGCCTCCTTATTAATCCCCCGCTGCTTCTGCTGGCACGTGTCATATTTTCAAGGTACAGTATCAGGAGAATACTGTCATTTAGTGATGTATTAGGGCCATATATCATCAGAACATCGTCCTGGTAGAGGATATGGGCACTAAAAGACACGATTCTGGCCAGACAGAACAACAGGGGGTCTTACTTCTTTTCTCCAGCCCCTTGCACCCCCTCTGCCTTTTTCTTTAATCTCCCTCTGTTTTGTGTTGCAGAGAAGTGAATTTCTTCATGGGATATGACTTGTTGCAAAATAATCAGGGGGCCCCAGTGGACTTCATAAAGTCTTTTAAATGGCTGGGCTTCAAGGGCAGCTTTGTTCAGAGTTTGAGCTGTTAGCTGGGCTGGGGAAGGCCGCCTTTGCCAGGGTCCAGGTCTCTGGGGTAAAGGCTTGCCGAGCCTAGACTAGAGGCAGAAAGAATAACACTCCCAGATGGAGTGCAATGAATTGTGAGATGTTTTGCAAGATGCTTTCACATTAAGCTCCAAAACTATATTCTTGCAAGATGCTTTCACGTAAAGACTCCAAAAGTATGGCTATGGGATGCTGCCAGCCTCCTGGGAGAGGAACTCTCTGTCCCTGTGCCCCCAAATCACGAAAGATACCAGAGGACTTGGAGGATTTTGGTCCAGGCTCTGGTCTGACTTGCAAATGACAGGGCACTCAGAGGCTGACACTTGTTTTGAGTTTTTAAGTCAGAGACTTAATCTATTTTTTCTAAAAAGCACTATTTTTACTCTTGTGTTCAAAACAGAATCATAAACTAAGGTTTGTAATGGTCTTAAAATGGGGAAGTGCTTAACAAAGGCACACATTTAAATGTGTTGGCTGCAAGGAAGAGATGCCTCATCTTAACCTCTAAACCAGGCAAGCTGGTATAGCGATGAAATCACCGATTCTGATTTCAGCGAGACCTGGGTTTGAATCCCTGCTGCAGCTATGTGAAGCTGGGTGAGCCTTTTAACCTCTCTGAATATACACAACTACATATAAAATGGATAACTAAGGAGAACCTATTGTATAGCAGAGGGAACTCTACTCAATACTCTATGGTGAACTAATTGGGAAGGAAATTGAAAATAGTAGATATATGTATATGGATGACTGATTCACTTTGCTGTACAGCCAGAAACTAACAACATTGTAAAGTAACTATATTCCAATAAAAACTAATAACAAATAACCTCTCTGAGCCCCAGCTTTACCCATAAAATATGGGTAAATCAGTGCATTATTTAGGTTTGTTGTGAGGGTTAAAAAGGACGTAATACACAAAGCATGTTCAGCATAATCTAGCAAATAAGAGATTTTCTATAAATGTCAGGCGCTATTATTCTTAATAGTTCAGCAACCTGCCTGGAAAACTATTACTGCCACTTCATAGAATTTCGTTAGAGATGGATCAGCTCTGGCTTTTGATAGTGAAGGGATTTGCAAAAGTGGTGGGGGTTGGGGCATTCAGAAAAATCTGGAAATGTTACTTTACATTAACAGCAAGGGCCATGACACCCCTCACCTCTACTGACCTTGGATGTGTCCAGCCTCTTCTTGGCTGAGAAGTTTGGTTCATTTTCCCTATTGAATACACTTTTTTCACCTTAAAAATGGTTGTGTTGGTGTTTTTTCAACGTTCATTAAGCTGAGAAACACGGCCTGGAGCCCTGGAGCCTCGTACTTGTACACTAAGGCTTTGGAGTGGACCAAATTGCCTTTTTTTTTTTTTTCCCCTCTTAGCTCTTTTGGTGCAAGAGTTATGAAGTCAATTGTACTGTCAATAACAAAGAACAAGCAAGTCCAAGCTTAATTAAAATAATAAATCATCGATCAAGTTTACTATTGCCATTGGCAACCACTGAGCTATCTCAGTCTCCCTCACCTTCCAATGATTCTTTTCTCAGAGATTAAGAACAGATTTCATCCAGAGGAGCTGGCTAGAGCAGGTACAAACTTGTGTTGTCTCCTCTTGGAGGCTCATGCTAGCTTGCACGATTTCCCCAGATTGTATGTTCTGGAGAGGGAATCACTTCACTTTTTCAATGATCAAAACCAGGTATCAGTGATTCCTACCCCTCCCCCCGCCCCCGGGGTCTTTTCTTTCAGTTTCTGTCTGTATCTCTGCATTCTAGAACTATAATTTTTGCAGTTATGTCTGTTTTTTTGAGTTTTGACCCATCTCTTCTATGGTATCTTTCACAAGTTACCTTCTAACAGGGCAGGGAACACGACAGGAGCCCTCACATGTCCGACCCGGGTGGCCTGTCTTTCCAGAAAATTTCCAGACTCGCTCAACTACATACTAATCTAGTCCTAAACTCTCAACAGTCATGTAGGAGCTAACCTAATTTTAATATGATACACTCATAAAGTTTAATGCTGTGCCTTAGCAACTAACCTCCCTGGCTGGCCCCTTAATCCCAGTCTGGGAACCAGGTTTTCTTCCCAAGTTCACTGCTTGCTAGCTCTTTTGAGGGACCTGAGACACTTAACTTCATTGTGTGCCATTCCTCCGTCTGCAAATCTTAGGAACCTGTGAGGATTAATGAAATAATGTCTGCAGAGCTCTTTAGAAGAAAAGTGCTATGTAAACATAAAGTATTATTCTTCTGTTTATGAGACATTTTATAATATTGCCTAGGAGAAATTGTGACCGGTGTACAAAAGTACCATAAAATTCCTTTTTGGTTCTTTTGGGGCTGGAATTGGGTTACAATGGGGGCACTTCAAGGAAAAGTTGACCTCTTTGACTACATGTGTGTGAAGACTTGGAATTCCAAGGAGAATACATGCGCTGATGTTGGATCACCTTCTTCCTTGGGGAACTTGACAGAAAACATCTGTATCCCTCAAAAAAATTTCCTCTGTGAGCAATTTTAAGACTCTCAAATAGCGCAACACTACTGTGTGTGCGCTTCAAACACGTTCTCTAATAAAGAGAATTTGATTGAGGGTCAGAGTGTCTTGTTTGTGCTCACCGTCCATGATGGCTCTTGAGTCAAGGTGGAATTCTCTGCTGTAATTCTCACTTGGGGCCAGAAGTTACCCTGCAGTGTTTTGTAATCCTGCTCACGTCTGGTGTCTTGTCTCCTCCAGGAGATTTCTGCAGCCGAGAAAGGAAGCTTGCTGCGTGGTTTCTTTCTCCCTCCCGTAGCTCTGGGTCCAGTGGCGCATGAAACATATCTTTGCTTTGGCTACTTTAGAACTGCCCCTCCTCTCCTTCTCCAAGTCACTGTCCTGGACATATCTCCCCTGACTGGAGCTGATGACAGAGGGAATGCCTTAGTCAGAATCAATATGAGTCTAGCCCCATAGATATTTGTATTTTAATAGGGGCTCCATCCCCTCCCTAAATAAGGCTACAGTGATGAAATGACAGAGAGTGTGTGCACACATGCAGGGTAGGGTACAGTAGTCTGGCGGGGACAGACTCCAGACTCCACCAAGAGCAGAGGACACTTAGTACCTGTGGGATAAGGCAGCCAGTGGAAAGGGTGTCCTGAAGGCACAGCTTTGTATGTCCCCCTTCTCACCAGAGAGGCTGATTTGGAAACAGTGTTTTTGTCTTTTGGTAATCTGGAGAGTTTCTAATTTAGGAAAGAGAATTCTACCTATTTATCCTCTCTAATGATAATAACGTGACCCATGTACCTTATTGACATATTTTGTTGTTCACTTGGGGCAGAAAAAAAATATTACAACTTCACAGCCTTCCTGATTTTCTGAAAAAGGATCTGGCACTTAGAATTTGTGAGTTCGCCAAATGACAGCTGTTTGCCTCCAAGGCAGGCTTTGCTTTCATAAAAGACAAGAATGGAGGGAAAAATCACACCACCTTCTAGATGGTCTGCCACCTTCCTAATATAGCTGATCACAGGAAGATCAGCAGGCAAGGCACCCAGTACTTTCATTTTCCTTATTTCAAGAAGTGTGTGTTGCCATTTCATAGTCTAGAAATACAGCATCTGCCAGCTGACATTTCTCCTTGATCGCTCTATCATATCAGCTGCTGTGTTTTCTTCTCCAGATTTTTATTTCATTATTATTTTTAAATATAAATGAAAGGTCAGGTAATACTTTCCATAGTCCATAATAGGATTGGGACTGGAAGAATCTTAGAAAAAAAGATATCTTCAAGACGTTGGCTTGAAATTAAAAAAAGGCATCTCAAAAACTTTTTTTTCTCGTTGAGAAAAGCAAGCAGGAAGTTCTCACAATGGCAATTTGCTGTCTTCTCTAATGTCCTCTCCCCACCCAGCCCAAATCAGTGAGAGATTTCCCTCCACACCAGACACTGAATAATGCTCAGGAGGCACTGGCAGGTCTCCTGGCCACATTTCTAAGCCCAGGGTACTCTGTGCTGCCATCTAGTGGCAGATCTTAGACATAGCAAGCTGGCTGCTGAAGTCCTGTTTGAACTTGGCTGTGGCCAGAGCTGTGGTTTGGCTTGTATCCTTATAGAGCTTTGTTGCCAGCCATGTAATTTTTTTTTCCTTTTTACTCCTTATGCCCCTCTTTAATGTTTGTTTGTTGGCACTTCATTTCATGTGCCTCCAGAGGCTGTGTTTTGAGTTTTATATATTTGGTCTTTCCAAAAGAAGGCGTTAATGCAAACAGATGCCTTTGACAACAGGTAAATGACAGGCTTGCTGACCCTAGAAAGTGGAAAACATGGGGAGACAGAGACTGAGAATGAGAAATGTGGTGAGGTTTATTATCCTTAGGCATGGGCTAGGCTGGGTTTTTAAAAATCTTCTGACATTTTCCTCCAGTGCATTTTTACCACCATTTCTGTGGCGTAGATTTGGGAAGAGTCAAATTCAAGCTGAAATCTTAGGGAAGATTTACTTGGAGATATGAGCCTAGCCATCGGCAATGTGATAGGCACAGATAACTATCCATGCCCAAAATAGTGCATCTTTCTTTGTTATCAGAAACAAGCTGGTGTTTGTGGACCTTGTCATGGTCGGTGATGACACAGCACCTCGGAGTTATTCAGCTCTTGTCAGTGTGCTCACTTCATGTTTGTGGTGCCACCCGCAAGGCACCAGTCTCCCCCGGGGCCTTGGAACTGTGATGTTCTTTGGTTCTTGTTAGTTTCCCGAATGCCTGGGAAATAGCTGGTGGAGCATTTAAGTGCATGCCTTCAAACAGGTAATGCATATTTGGATCATCTCAAAGTCATTTTAACGGCTAACCTTTCCAGATAAAACCGAAGACACAAATGCTCACCACACTTCCATTAACATAAGTGCTAATATAGTGCTTCTCTCCAATCCCCTGGGAGTTGCAGAGCCTCTCAAGGCCTTCCCAGGGCCTAATTCTAAAATGAATACAGACTGTCATCTCCTCCCTTTCTGAATGAACAGAACCCCTGGGAGTCTGAGAACTCCACACTCTCCAACTCACCCATCACCTCTCCCCTAGAGTGAGGTACATGGAGCCTGGGAATGGGTGGGCCCCTGCCATCCCAACAGCTCTATTTCTACACGGTCTTGTTGTCTCAGTACCCTGATGGCTTTGCAAAGCCACTGACTCATGGGAATAATGAGCCCACCCCAACCAATGTTCCATACGATGTTACAGAAAAACCTGAATAACTTTTGGGCCAAACCAATATTCCAGATCTGCCTCTTGTGGGGCCTGGGCAAGTTGACTAACTCTGGTTCCTTAGCTGTAAAATGGGGATGATGTGGATTTTTTTGTGAAATAATGCATATGCAACTCATAACACAGAGCCTGATACATAGAAAGTGTTCGGTAAGCGTGAATCAATAACAGAAAACATTTCTTGAATGAGAAAAGGGACTGAATGAGTGATCTTGAGTAAGAGCAGAGGACACTTGGTGCACGTGCGAGGAGATGGCTAGTGAAGAGGGAGTCTTGAAGGTACGGCTTTGTGTGTGTACCCCTTCTTACCAGAGCAGCTGGCTTGAAGACCAGTGTTTCTGTCCCTTGGCAAAATCAGGGAAAGCAAAGTGAGTGGTCTTAATTAACCTGTGCTTGAATTTACTCTGTAGCTGCTGGGCTCAATTAAGGGAATGGAGGAATCAGCCTTTCACCAGTGACTCTCTGAAGTTTTTCTTTGTTTCTTGGAGGGTCTGGAAATCTGGGCCCTCCAGATTGCGTTGTGCTCTGCATCCACGCAACCAGACAACAGGGAAATGATCAGATTTGGCAGCTCTGTACCAACATGACCCTTGGTAGAAAATTTAAAAAAACCTCCCAAGTATTATCAGAAATACAGCTGATTTGTTCTCTGTGTGTGTGTGTGTGTGATTGTTCTGTGTGTGTGTGTGTGTGTGCACGCGCGCGCGCGTACACAAAAAATTCCAGATGTGAATCTACAAACCATCTGGTTGAAATAACTTTTGAGCTGAACTGTAATTACAAGCTATTTATTATGGATCTTGGATCTATGGTTTTTGACTGCCTGCTGGGTTTCTAATTTAGCAGAGTTCTGACATGTAAGAGTATGTGTCTTCCTGTTCATTAGATCCCAAATTTTAACTTCACATCCACTCTGACTACCCTTAGAATTTTTAATTCCTTGTGTCTAAGGAGTTTTCCTTTCAGAGAGGAGATGCACTTGGGGTGACTTTCCCTTAAGGCTGCAGCCAGTTTGCTGAACGCATAAAGCCTATTTAACAGATGCTCTGAGGTAATGCCCTGGGTGGGGACATCTGGTATCAAAACTATGGTTTTGTGTAACTGCTCTTTGCGAAGCTAAGTCAGTGTTCATCATGCCAAGCAGCGTATATACCTGATAGATGTTCTCGATTACTTTGAGGGTGGTTAAAGGGCACTATAATTTTTTTAAAAAATATACTCCTTTAATTTGGTATTACATTTGTAATTTAAGAAGGAAGTATGAACATAAATCACAGGGCTGAGACTGACAGTGAGTCCTGATGCCACCTTTATTATGAAACAGAGCGGGCGAGGGAAGGAGCTTTGCCCGGCTCGGAGCCAGGATATCTGGGTTCAGGTTGGAGTCAGCCGTTCACTCTGGGACTGTGGACAGCTCCTGAGCCCACCTGGTTCTTGCAGGCAGGAAGAACACTCTTCTCTTGGCAGTGGTTCTCAGCCTGGGCTGCACGCTGGAATCATCTGGGGAGCCTGGTCCTGCGAGAAATCAGATCTGAGCTTCAGGGGCTGGGAGACAGTGCCAGGCTTTCTGAAGAACTGCGCACGGATTCTGATTAGCAGCCCAGGGCAAGGATCGCTGCCTCAAAGTATTTTAAGGAGTTGGTGAGATTCTCTATGAGAACTCTTATCACATAACAGACACCAAAAATGGGGAAAGAAAAGGAGACTGGATTACTTAGCTCAACCACACCTTCTGATCAGACACCAATAACCAATAAACGAGAAAACTAGAAGTCTGTCTACCAGCCTTGCAGGAATGCGTACAATGCCTGAAGACTGATGCTTTCTTTCAGTGGCCAGGCCGATCCCGGGATGACCCCACCAGAGTGTTTACAATTGGCCTTGGAAATGATGGTCATTTTCTGTGTGTGGCATCCAGTGGAATTGTTTGAGCAACATTGGTTGGGGTGGGCTTATTATTCCCATGCTTCAGTGGCCTTGCAAAGCCATCAGAGTACTGAGACAACAAGACCGTGTAGAAATAGAGCTGTTGGATGGCAGGGACCCACCCACCCCCAGGCTCCATGTAACTCACTCTAGAGGTGATGGGTGAGTTGGAGAGTGTGGAGTTCTCAGACTCCCAGGGGTTCTGTTCATTCAGAAAGGGAGGAGATGACAGTCTGGATTCATTTTAGAATTAGACCCTGGGAGCGCCTTGAGAGGCTCTGCAACTCCCAGGGGATTGGAGAGAAGCACTATATTAGCACTTATGTTAATGGAAGTGTGGTGAGCATTTGTGTCTTCGGTTTTATCTGGAAAGGTTAGCCGTTAAAATGACTCTGAGACGATCCAAATATGCATTACCTGTTTGTAGAATAAGATACGTGTGAACCAAAAATGCTATGTTACAACATTTCAGCAAGATTGAGACTGCAGCAAGTTTTATCTTAGCACTGATTTAGAGCTGGAATTTTGTGTATAGGCTGAACTTGGATTCCCAGCCCTCAACATACCATCCCCGCCCCCTCACTTTCTTTCTCTCTCTCTCTCACACACACACTCAAACACTCCTTACATCTCTCCTTGGTGCTAGAATAGAACTGGAGAGATCTTTAGTTTCTTGACTTTGAAGACTACTGGGTACATTTGTGAATCTTCCCAAGGTCTTTCCAAGGTCAGGGCTGAGTCTCCTGCACATTTTCCAGGAGTGTTCACCTCGAGGTAAGAGGTCTCTAGTCTGTCCCCAAATCAGGTGATGAATGTGGTCATTCTGGCCTTAACTCAGGGTAGGAGGTGGGCCTTGTATATGTTTGTGAGCTCAATTTTGAAATCCACCTCTACCATTGCAAAGTTATATGATCTTCTAAAAGTCAGAGCTACTTGGAACAGCAGTTTTCCGGTGCATAAATGAGAGAGTGATAATATTTATCTTCCAGGAATTTAGTAAGAATGATTATTCACCTAGCATTCAGTAGACGTTTTTCCAGTCCCAGTCTTGCTGAAGTGTTGTGACATAGTATTTTTGGTTCATGTGCATCTTGTTCTGCAAACAGGTAATGCATCATGTTTGGATCTGTCAAAGTTATTTTAACAGCTAACCTTTCTGGATAAAACTGAAGATGCAAATACTCACTACGCTTTCATTAGCATAAGTGCTAATATAGTACAGCTGTCCCACAGCTATAAAACACTGACGCCTGTGTCTCTGCTTGGCATGGGGAATATTATTTTTTCTCTTACTGAGCCGATTCAATACTCAACTTTGTCATTATTTGAGTTGGAACTTTAGATTGCTGCATTTTAATGCACTCTACTATTAAGGATAGTTGGACGGCCGTGTGCAAATATTTTTGTTCTCACAATGCAGTCCTGGCCCAGGTAGCCCAATGGGCAAAATATGATTTACACAAATATTATCATTTCTATAGTGTGTACCAGAAAGAAATGGTAGAGCAAAAGAAAGCTTCTCTCTCTCAGAGTTTGGTTATCTATGTTAAATTGGCTGGTCAAGAAGGGACTTTCCATCCTGTTCATCTGCCTCTAATCTCAATCTGTTCCTGGATGGATATACCCGCTCCAGAAAGAGCAAAATCTCGTTGGCTATCACAGAGCTGTCTCATGAAGATGAAGGCAAGATAGGAAGAGGGAAGCTGGGAAAGACTCAACTGTGTGCTAGGATTCTGGGGATTCTGTTTGAAGCTGATTTTAAATGTGTCTTGTCTTTTTTTTTTTTTTTTCGCCTAGAACAAGGAAGTGACCTGTAAGAGAGAGAAGTGCCCAGTGTTGTCCAGAGACTGTGCCTTGGCCATCAAGCAGAGGGGAGCCTGTTGCGAGCGGTGCAAAGGTGATTTATGTCTTGGCTGCCTTTTTTTGGCTGTTCCTGCAGGCGTTTTTATTTCTCTTCCTCTCACCTTTCTATTCATTCAGCTTTTGGCTGGGATGCAAGGGGGTGTCAGGAGGGAAGCGAGTGAGTGTTGAGGGGCTGGTGGTAAGGAGGAATCTCCTAGTGGGGGATGAAAGCATAGAGAGCATCTGCACGCTGGCTTGTTTTCCGAGGCAAGTTGTTAAACTGTCCTAGAAGAGATGTAAGCACGATGCCCTGCATGTTGGTACACACACACACAAGCCTGTTTTGTCAAGAAGTTTCAGCACTCAGTTTTTCCAGGCTCTAGCTTGCCCTGCCCACCTCTGCCAGAGGAGTCTTTAAGACCAGTTTATATCATTTTGGTCCCTGTTAAAGTTTTTTCTTCTGAATTAAACTGAAGTTCTTCCTTTTGTCTTGGAAACATCCTTAAAATATTCCTATTCCACCCTACCCTCCACCCTCCGCCCCATCTCCTTTGACTACTCTCCAGCATGCCTATCTCTCTAGAACCTGTTCTTCTAGCCTTGCTTCTGCCTTCACTCAAGTCTTTCCTCCCAACCTTCCCAGATGCTGCCTGTGCTCAAGGTCCCCCAGCCCTCATCCATCACATCATAGCTAAGTTTCCATGGCATCAGAAGGCCACACAGACATTTCAGCAATGTGATTTTTCTCCTTCATTGTCTCGTTGGTGTTCAGTAGATTGTCAGCTCCTCAGGACAGGAGCCAGGTCCTGCTCTGATGAGGCCTAGTGTATGTAGTGTGGTCCTGCAGATGTCAAAATCAGCACAGTGCTTCAGGATGTGGCTCTGGAGTCACACTGCCAAGTCCAGATCCAATAGTCCTGGGTTGCAAAGAGATTTCTCACCCCAAAGATGCATCCTGAGTTGCAAAGTGTTCCCCAAAAGTTCACAACCACTAGGAACCCCAGAATGTGACCTTAATTGGAAATAAGATCTTCAGAGATATAATTAGTTAAGGTCATGCCAGATTAGGGATGGCTCCAAATATATTATGCCTGGTGTCTTTATATGAAGAGAAGACAGAGACACACAGAGGAGGTGGCGTGTAATGAGAGAAGCAGGTATGAATGCCTGGGCTGTGTTGCTGAGATTCACATTATTCCCTTGCTCTGGGAAGAGAAGCTTAGCATCTGTCTTTTTGAAAAGCTCCTGGGGGATTTAATATGCAGCCTGGGTGGGGACCTCTGAAAGAGATCTTGATCTGGTGATTTCTACCTCACAGAAGAGAATGCAATTTGGAGCAGCAAGAGAGGGGCCCCTTCTGTAGAGCTCTCAAAAGCAGTTCTTTAGAAACCAGCAAACTAAAGCACCATTTCTAGGGACAACTCCCAAGTCTCTATACTCAATTAAGAGTTTGAACTTTTCAACACATACTATTATATGAAGTCCACATGTCAAGAATTAATGCCCAATTGTTTGTGAGTGACTATAATTATAAGAGTAAACTATAATGTTTAAGGCTATAAATAAATACATGAGGCAGAGGTTGGAGTTGTGTTGCCACAAGTCAAGGAATGTCTCTGGCTACCAAGAGTTGGGAAAAGCCCAGGGGGGTTCCTCCCCAGAATCTTCAGATGGAGCATGGTCCTGCCAACACCTTCATTTGGAACTTCTAGTCTCCGAAACTGAGAGAATACATTTCTGTTGTCTTAAGCTCCCAAGCTTGTGATAATTTGTCACAGCAGCCTGAGAAACTAATACCTCAAGGTTTCCACTTGAGCAAGTAGAGACACGGAGTCTCTCTCTACCGCATTCCCTCACCTGTTAAACGAAGATAGCAATTGTGTTGGAGAGGTAGCTAATGGTAAGAAACAAAGTGTTTAGCATAGTGCCTGGCATGTAAGCATTTCTCAGTATAAATATAGTGGGTACTCTATAAATACCTGATGGACTTGACTATAACAATGCATTTTCTGAAGCCTTTTGGAGTAGGAGTAATCAGTCATTTACTTCCCACCTCTTTCCTATGGAGTTGGGATTCAGACGTTTTACTCACATGACTTCGGAGAGCTATGGATGCAAGACTTGAAATAGTAATTTCTTAGGAATCTCCCAAGCTGATGGTCAGATAAAGTAGTTACAATTAAGACTACATTGCTGAATTAATGTGTGTCTGATTTACTGTTGATTCACCTTAAGGAACCTCTTCCATTTCATTCTCCATCTTTTAACTGGTGATTTGCCAGCTTCATCTTGCAAGGCAGTCTCAGCAGTGAGAGATGAATCGGATGCTACAGGGTGGAAGCAGAATGTGTGAGGGACCATGCCCAAGGCTTTCAGTTTGTCTCTTGTTTATCATGGGACAGGGGGCACCTTGGGTTGCTCTAGTGAGTAATCTCCTTTCTTTCTTGTCCTGATGTTTCCTTTATCATCATTCTTCCTTGCCATCATCATCCTGATCTTCTAAGGGAGAGGGATACTTTTCCTGAGTATTCATTTGTCTTTTAAGATAAGGCTCTTCAAATGGAATTGGACCCAAGAATAGACCATTAAATTCAGTGTCCTGATTCTCCATCTTTTAAAATTAATTAATTAATTTGGCTGTGCTGGGTCTTAGTTGTGGCGTGAAGAATCTTTTTTCAGTTGCAGCATGTGGGGTCTAGGTCTCTGACCAGGGATTAAACCCAGGGCACAGAGTCTTAGCCACAGGGAAGTCCCCTGAGTTCTCATTCTGACAGTAAAGTCAAGGCTTTCCGGGGAGGTCAAAATCCTCAGCCTGCCTCAAGATGGACCTTCCTGATAGAAGCTCCTGAGTAAATCTGACCTGTCAGGCTCTAGAGGGGGATCTTAAAGATGCCTCCTTTATTTTCTCAATTTCTACTCCATAACACAATGTTTGTCTCCTGGGTTTTAAGAAACACAGTTGTATTTGCTCTTAGCTACTGGTTTATTTATATTTTTCTGATTAGAATAGTTACATATGCTCCTAGAAGAAGCTTTTAAAAATAGGCTAAACTGTGGAAAAACAGAAAATAAATTACTCATAATCTTACCACCCAGAAGTAATAAATAATTGTTGATATTTGATATATTTTTTCTGTATTTTTTCCCAGGTAAAGGTGTTTACCTAGTTGATATCTTGGGCATCCCTGGTGGCTCAGTGGGTAACGAATCCACCTTCAGTGGATTCTTCAATTAGACATAGGAAACGCAGGTTCAATCTGTAGGTCAGGAAAGATCCCTTGGAGGAGGGCATGGCAACCCACTTCAGTATTCTTGTCTGGAGAATCCCACAGACAGAGGAGCCTGATGGGCTGTAGTCCATGGGGTCACAGAGACTGGAAACAACGGAAAAGACTAAGCACCCACACAGCTGGCATCTCACCGTCGAATTGTATTATTTCTGTTTTATTTTCTTCTCCCACTTAACATCAGGGGAGGAGGGAATAAAGTATTTTCTATAAAACTGAATCTTCTAAGAAATAACCATTGTTATCAATTTATTGTCTTTCCCAGACCTTTTCCAGTTCATTACATATAAAAACATTTATATATATGTAATCTTGTATGTGTGGTTTTCTTTTATATGCTGCTGTTCAGTCACTCAGTTGTCTCCGACCCTTTGTGACCCCATGGACTGCAGTACGCCAGGCTGTCCTTCATCATCTCCCGGAATCTGCTCAAACTCATGTCCATTGAGTCAGTGATGCCATCCAATCATCCCACCTTCTGTTGTCCCCTTCTGCCTTCAGTCTTTCCCAGCATCAGAGCTTTTCCAGTGAGTCAGTTTTTTCGCATCAGATGGCCAAGGTATTGGAGATTCAGATTCAGCATCAGTCCTTCCGATGAATGTTCAGGATTGTTTTCCTTTAGGATTGACTGGTTTGATTTCCTTGCTGTCCAAGGGACTCTCAAGAGTTTTCTCCAACACCACATTTCAAAAGCATCACTTCTTCGGTATTCAGCTTTCTTTGTGGTCTGACTCTCACATCCATACATGACTACTGGAAAAACCATAGCTTTGACTATACAGACCTTTGTTGGCAAAGTAGTGTCTCTGCTTTTTAATACGGTGTCTAGGTTTGTCATAGCCTTTCTTCTAAGGAACAAGAGTCTTAATTTAATGGTTGCAGTCAACATCCACAGTGATTTTGGAGCCACAGTGATTTTGAAGAAAATAAACTGTTTGCATTGTTTCTCCATCTATTTGCTATGAAGTGATGGGACCGGTTGCCATGATCTTCATTTTTTGAATGTTGAGTTTTAAACCAGGTTTTTACTCTCCTCTTTCATCTTCATCAAGAGGCTCTTTAGTTCCTCTTCGCTTTCTGCCATAAGGGTGGTGTCATCTGCATATCTGGGTTATTGATATTTCTCCTGGCAAGCTTGATTCCAGTTTGTGCTTCATCCAGCCCTGGATTTCACATTATGTACTTTGCATATAAGTTAAATATGCAGGATGATGCTATACAGCCTTGATGTACTCCTTTCCCAACCAGTCCATTGTTTATATACAATTTTAACTGTTGTTTCTTGACCTGCATACAGATTTCTTGGGAGGCAGGTAAGGTAGGTCTTATATTCTCATCTCTTGAAGAAGTTTCTACAGTTTGTTGCAATCCACACAAAGGCTTTAGCATAGTCAATGAAGCAGAGGTAAATGTTTTTCTGGAATTCTTTTGCTTTTTCTATGATCCAACAGATGTTGGCAAGTTCATCTCTGGTTCTTCCTCTGACTTTTCTAAATCCAGCTTGTACATCTGGAAGTTCTTGGTTCACATACTGTTGGAGCCTAGCTTGGAGGATTTTGAGCATAAATGAAATTAAATAGTACTTATTCTTTTGCTGTTTGCTTTGTAAAAATATCTCTATAGCTGTTTTTGCTTTAAAATCTTGCTCATATAGCCACATTGCCCTTACACTGCCCATGTAACCAGTTATTTACTTGAGACTGCTACATGCACACTCCTGTCCCAAGTTTTTGCTGTTCTGGATTTCTCCCATAGTATAATGAGAATTTTTCTCTCCCTTTCTGTGGTTTTGTGAGAAACGGTATCAAGCTCCTTTTAAAGAACCTAGCTGAAGGCCAGACATCACTTTCATGTTTTTTCAACAATATGTAGAAAGCACTGACAATTGTCAATAAATCAATACTTGAATGATGCTATTTTTGCAAAATCTTAACTCAGGCTGATGAACTGCAATTATAGGATCAACTGAATTTAGAATATAGGCTAGATGAAGAAAGGGGGGCTATTTTACATGCCTCTTATTTATTTATTTATTTAAGTTTTTTTAAAAAAAATATATTTATTTTAATTGGAGGCTAGTTACTTTACAATACTGTAGTGGGTTTTGCCATACATTGACATGAATCAGTCAGGGTGTACATGTGTTCCCCATCCTGAACCCCCATCTCACCTCCCTCCCCATCCCATCCCTCAGGGTCATCCCAGTGCACTGACCCTCAGCACCCTGTCTTATGCATCAAACCTGGACTGGTGATCTATTCTACATATGATAATATACATGATTCAATGCTATTCTCTCAAATCATCCCACCGTTGCCTTCTCCCACAGAGTCTAAAAGTCTGTTCTTTATATCTGTGTCTCTTTTGCTGTTTCGCATATAGGGTCATCGTTACCATCTTTCTAAATTCCATATATATGCATTAATGTACTATACTGGTGTTTTTCTTTCTAAGTTACTTCATTCTGTATAATAGGCTCCAGTTTCATCCACCTCATTAGAACTGATTCAAATGCATTCTTTTTAATAGCTGAGTAATATTCCACTGTGTATATGTACCATAAATTTCTTATCAGTTTGTCTGCTGATGGACATCTAGGTTGCTTCCATGTCCTGGCTATTGTAAACAATGTTTTGATGAACATTGGGGTATATGTGTCTCTTTCAATTCTGGTTTCCTCAGTGTGTATGCCCAGCAGTGGGATTGCTGGGTCTAATGGGAGTTCTATTTCCAGTTTTTTAAGGAATCTCCATACTGTTCTCCATAGTGGCTGAACTAGTTTGCATTCCCACCAATAGTGTAAGAGGGTTCCCTTTTCTCCACACCCTCTCCAGCATTTATTGTTTGTAGACTTTTTGATGGCAGCCATTCTGACTGGTGTGAGATGGTACCTCACTGTGGCTTTGATTTACATTTCTCTGATAATGAATGATGCTGAGCATCTTTTCATGTGTTTGTTAGCCATCTGGATGTCTTCTTTGGAGAAATGTCTATTTAGTTCTTTGGCCAGTTTTTTGATTGGGTCGTTTATTTTTCTGGAATTGAGCTGCAGGAGTTGAGAATAATTCTTTGTGATTTTTGAGATTAATTCTTTGTCAGTTGCTTCATTTGCTATTATTTTCTCCCATCCTGAAGGCTGTCTTTTCACCTTGCTTATAGTTTCCTTCATTGTGCAAAAGCTTTTAAGTTTAATTAGGTCCCATTTGTTTATTTTTTTCTTTTATTTTCATTACTCTGGGAGGTGGGTCATAGAGGATCCTGCTGTGATTTATGTTCAGTTCAGTTCAGTTCAGTCGCGCAGTCGTGTCCGACTCTTTGCGACCCCATGAATCGCAGTACGCCAGGCCTCCCTGTCCATCACCAACTCCCGGAGTTCACTCAGACTCACATCCATTGAGTCCATGATGTTATCCAGCCATCTCATCCTCGGTCGTCCCCTTCTCCTCCTGCCCCCAATCCCTCCCAGCATCAGAGTCTTTTCCAATGAGTCAACTCTTCCCAT
>SJXQ01002088.1:128763-157486 GCA_006408695.1 Aepyceros melampus
ATTTATTGCTTGTAGACTTTTGGATTGCAGCCATTCTGACTGGCGTGAAATGGTACCTCATTGTGGTTTTGATTTGCATTTCTCTGATAATAAGTGATGTTGAGCATCTTTTCATGTGTTTGTTAGCCATCTGTATGTCTTCTTTGAAGAAATGTCTATTTAGTTCTTTGGCCCATTTTTTGATTGGGTCATTTATTTTTCTGGAATTGAGCTGCATAAGCTGCTTGTATATTTTTGAGATTAGTTGTTTGTCAGTTGCTTCATTTGCTATTATTTTCTCCCATTCAGAAGGCTATCTTTTCACCTTGCTTATAGTTTCCTTTGTTGTGCAGAAGCTTTTAATTTTAATTAGATCCCACAGGAGGGAATGGCAAGACATACTTAGAGTGATGAAAGAAAATAACCTACAGCCCAGATTACTATACCCAGCAAGGATCTCATTCAAATATGAAGGGGAAATCAAAAGCTTTACAGACAAGCAAAAGCTGAGAGAATTCAGCACCACCAAACCAGCTCTCCAACAAATGCTAAAGGATTTTTTCTAGACAGGAAACACAAAAATGGCGTATAAACCTGAACCCAAAACAATAAAGAAAATGGCAACGGGATCATACTTATCAATAATTACCTTAAATGTAAATGGGTTGAATGCCCCAACCAAAAGGCAAAGACTGGCTGAATGGATACAAAAACAAGACCCTTATATATGCTGCCTACAAGAGACCCACCTCAAAACAAGGGACACATACAGACCGAAAGTGAAGGGATGGAAAAAGATATACCATGCAAATAGAGACCAAAAGAAAGCAGGAGTGGCAATACTCATATATGATAAAATAGACTTTAAAACAAAGGCTGTGGAAAGAGACAAAGAAGGTCACTACATAATGATTAAAGGATCAATCCAAGAAGAAGATATAACAGTTATAAATATATATGCACCCAACATAGGAGCACTGCAATATGTAAGACAAATGCTAACAACTATGAAAGGGTAAATTAACAATAACACAATAATAGTGGGAGACTTTAATACTCCACTCACATATATGGACAGATCAACTAAACAGAAAATTAACAAAGAAACACAGACTTTAAGGCTCATTTTCCTTTTAAAGGACCTTACCAAAGGCCATAAGAAGTATTCAGTGTGCTCTTGTTTATTTCTTTTTTTTCCTTTCATTTATTAAACTAATTGTTTTATTAGTCCTTTTTCTGGTACAAGTATAAATGAAGTCACTGTTACATCTCTTGACCTCCTGTCAATATTCTATTGATACATTCTAATTTGAAAGATTTTAAAATTGAAATATACTTCATTTATGTTGATTTATAATATTAGTTTAAGGTATATATAATAGTGGTTCAATATTTTATAGATATAAAATTTTTTACATTTAAAAAATTAGAAATTTTATAGATTTTATCCATTTGAAGTTATTTTTTAAACCATTTATCATTTATTATTATCTTTTTTTTTTTTTTTTTACTTTACAATGAAAGTATTGGTTGTATTGGTTTTGCCATACATCAGCATGAATCCGCCACAGGTGTTCCCCATCCTGAACCCCCCTCCCACATCCCTCCCCATAAAATACTGGCTCTATTCCCTGTGCTGTAACATATATGTTTATTAGTCATTTATTTTATACATGGTAGTTTGTACCTCTTAATCCCCTACCCCTATCTTGCCCTCTTCCTCACTAGTAACCACTAGTTTGTTCTGTATATCTGTGAGTCTGTTTCTGTTTTGTTATATTCATTCATTTATTTTTTATATTCCACATATAAGTGATATCATACAGTATTTGTCTNATATTAGTTTAAGGTATATATAATAGTGGTTCAATATTTTATAGATATAAAATTTTTTACATTTAAAAAATTAGAAATTTTATAGATTTTATCCATTTGAAGTTATTTTTTAAACCATTTATCATTTATTATTATCTTTTTTTTTTTTTTTTTTACTTTACAATGAAAGTATTGGTTGTATTGGTTTTGCCATACATCAGCATGAATCCGCCACAGGTGTTCCCCATCCTGAACCCCCCTCCCACATCCCTCCCCATAAAATACTGGCTCTATTCCCTGTGCTGTAACATATATGTTTATTAGTCATTTATTTTATACATGGTAGTTTGTACCTCTTAATCCCCTACCCCTATCTTGCCCTCTTCCTCACTAGTAACCACTAGTTTGTTCTGTATATCTGTGAGTCTGTTTCTGTTTTGTTATATTCATTCATTTATTTTTTATATTCCACATATAAGTGATATCATACAGTATTTGTCTTTCTCTACCAAACTTATTTTATAAAGAACAATACCCTCCAGGTCTATCTATGTTGTTGCAAATGGCAAAATTTCATTGTTTTTTATGGCTGAGTCTTAGTGCTTTTCTACCAAGCCACCAAAATATTATTGTCTGTTTGTCAATATATAGCAGATAATAATTAATATCTACTTTGCTTTCATGTAAGAAGAGTTCCTGTCTTTCCAGCAAGGGAGTGGTGTGATTCTCACTTTTTCTACCTCTCATCAACTAAGTACACAAAACTGTCCCAGAAAGAGCAAGTATACAAAGACGTATAGACTTTGATTCCCAGTCCCAAGGAATTCACAGTCAAGCGGAAGTTGTGTCCTACTAAACCCAGGCTACATTTGATATTCATTTCTGTAGTAATTAGTAATCTTTATATTGCTAGTTACATAAACTCAAGTGTAACTAACTTAAAGAAAAAAAGTGAGGAGGGGAGGAGGGGATAGTTGAAAGGATCTTGGGTCCCTCACATAAGAACTACAGAGAGAGATGGCACTGAAAACTGTGACTGGAACTGGGGAGTTGACTCCCCGTCTCCTATTCCAGATGCTCTCTGTTTGTTGGCTTCGTTTGCTTAGACTCATCCTCATGGTTACAGGAACCTCTGGGCCACATGCTGCACCTCACAGTCCAAGCAAGAAGGAGGGTTCTTTCCCTTTGTTCCTGGAGAAAAGTCCTGGTGGAGGGTTCTGATTAGCTTAGCCTGGGTCCATCATTGAGGCTGAGGGTGGAATTGACATCACTTACATGATTTAGTGATCAGAAAAGTGTGGTTTGGGAATGCCCCTATCATACTGGAGTGGTAGTTGCTGAATTCTTGCTCAGTGCCTTGTTTCTTTCTTTCTTTCTTTTTTTTAATGGTGGTCAAAATTAAATACCTAGTACTTTTAAAAAATTTTCTTTCTTTCTTTTTTTAGGACCATGCCAAATGCCTTGTGGGATCTTAGTTCTTTGACCAGGGATTGAACTGGGCCCTCAGCAGTGAAAGCACAGAGTCCTAACCACTGGACTGCTGGGAAGCCCTGCTGCTGCTGCTGCTGTCGCTTCAGTTGTGTCAAACTCTGTGCGACCCCAGAGACGGCAGCCCACCAGGCTCCCCTGTCCCTGGGATTCTCCAGGCAAGAGTGGGTTGCCATTTCCTTCTCCAATGCATGAAAGTGAAAAGTGAAAGTGAAGTCGCTCAGCCATGTCCGACTCCTAGCGACCCCATGGACTGCAGCCTACCAGGCTCCTCCACCCATGGGATTTTCCAGGCAAGAGTACTGGAGTGGGATGCCATTGCCTTCTCCGAGGGAAATCCCTACTCAGTACTTTTTTTTTTTTTTAATTGAAATATATTGACTTTGCATTGTTGTGTTATTTTCAGGTATAGTAGCAGAGTGATTCATATATATATATATATATATGTATATGTATATGTATATGTATTTCAGATTCTTTTCCTTTATAGTTTGTTAAGATATTGAATATAATTCCCTGTGCTATGCAGTAGGCCCTTGTTGTTTATCTATTTTATATATAGTAGTAGAGGGCTTCCCTAGTGGCTCAGACAGTAAAGAATCTGCCTGCAGTGTGGGAGACCTGGGTTCAATCCCTGGGTCAGGAAGATCCCTTGGACAAGGGAATGGCTACCCACTCCAGTATTCTTGCCTGGAGAATTTCATGGACAGAGGAGCTTGGCGGACTACAGTCCATGGGGTCGCAAAGAGCTGGACACAACTGAGTGACTAACACTTTCACTTTCGTATAGTAGTATATATCCCAGTATAGTATATATATATATATATATATATATATCCCAGTACTTTGAAATCACACCTGAGGAACTGATAATTTCTTTTTAATGATAAAAATAAAAATCATTATCCATTATCCTCAGAGTCAACCAAGTTTCTTTTAAAAAATGCTACGAATTTTTCTTGCTGATGCTATCCCTCCAGCTTTGGAAAAACAGCCACATTCTGCCCAAATTATGCTTTTGTTGAATGTTGTCCCTGGATATTCAACTGGGACGGTGATCTGCCAAGACAGCAATTGAATGGTCAATCACCGAGCCACTCAATCATGCCTGACTCCAGGTGTGTGATTAACAGCAGGTGCTAGAGATACCAGAGCTGGCAAATTAGAGTCTTCCCTGCTTCTCACGTTAGCCATGCTTTAGGTTTCCCTGGAGCTGAAATTGCTACAGAAAGGGAAACTTGGTCACAGACAGCAGCTCACTGGATACTTAGAATAGACTGCTTGGCAGTGGGAATTACTTTTAGCAGTCATATTTCCTGTCCCTCTGGGCTTCCCAGGTGGCCCTAATGGTAAAGAATCCGTCTGCCAATGCAGGAGAAATAAAAGATGTGGGTTGGATCCCTGAGTCAGGAAGATGCCTTGGAGGAGGAGAGCAGGACAACCTACTCCAGTATTCTTGCCTGGAGAATCCCATGGACAGAGGAGCCTGGCAGGCTACAGTCCATAGGGTTACAAAGAGTTGGACACAACTTTAGCTTGACTGTGAACTTCTTAGGACTGGGGACCAGAGTCTGTACTACTTTGTATATTTGCTCTTTCTGGGAGCAGATATACAAAGTTTTTGTGTACACAGAGCATGTTTAGCCAGAGTTGGAATGTTATGAAGGCATGGTCTGAGGCAGGATGTTGACACCACTGGCTTTAAAAAGTGTTTTGGAAACTCTCCAGTCTCAGGTGAATGGGGAATTATGCCCATGGAATAAGCATTGATCTTGGAACCAATAGCTTCTGATTATCTTTCCTACCCTGACTACTTTTTTGCGCAAGAATATTTATTAAATCAACAAACATTTGATTGAGTGACTATGAAGTGCTGGGACTGGGGAGGAAGAGTGACCCTGATTTCAAAAACATCCCTTCCCTCATAGAGTTTTATTCTAGTGACAGAATACAGAATACAAGCAAGATAACAAGGGAGATAGTTACAGGTGATCAGAAGTTCCATGAAGTAAGGATGATATGATAGTGAGTAGCTGAGATCTTTAGGTTATGGAGGAATGGAATAAGATGCCTTGGAGTTAGGCAAGCTCTGGAATAACAAGATCTGAGTTTGAATCTTGACTTCTCACTTACTCTCTGTGTGTTGTATGGAGGATTATGTAACCTCTCTGAGTCTTTATTTTTTTCATTTAGAAAGTATAACGTTGTAAAGAGAAATTTAAAAAATATGTAAAATGCATAATAAGTACTTATTGTAATCTGGTCACTGTCCTCTGGATTGTGACAAAATGATTTTGAATGTCTTATATAGAAAGTTTTGAATTTCTGTGACCTTTGTGGTCCAATTTTCTGCTTTCTTTAAAAAAAAGAAAAACTTTTTCAATTACTTTTCAGGTTTGAATGTCTTTCAATGAAATGAAAGATGGATAATTGTTATTTACACTTAACTTTGCAGTCTTCTGAGCTGAATGTCTTTAGGTACGAAGACATAATCATAAATCTTGCAAAATTTAAAATACATTACCCAGGGATATGGTTAATGGTCTCCCACTGTGAAGTGTAATTATCTGTTTAAGAACAGAAATGACTAAAGAAATCCTTCATTGATTAAAGAAGATTCCAAACCAACCATTAAATCAGTAGTTGCTCTTAATTTAATTTGTTGTATGTGGTCCCAGGTGTGGGTGTGACAAATCAAAGGATTTGTTGGATGAACAGAATTAGATTTTTTTATCTACATGTATTTACATGTAAACAGATTAGAAAGGATAGTTTCTTATAAAATACTATTCAGTGCCCTGAAGCACACATTACTTCCACCAGAGGTGGGGATGGGAAACCTAGTCCTATTGGCCTGTGAGGCAGGAAGGAGCACGTGGCAAGGCTCATATCCATCGGCTCAGTTCAGTTCAGTCGCTCATTAGTGTCTGACTCTTTGTGACCCCGTAGACTGTAGCACTCTAGGCCTCCCTGTCCATTACGAACTCCCGGAGTTTATTCAAACTCACATTCATTGAGTCGGTGATGCCATCCTACCATCTCATAGGATAGTTTCTTATAAAATACTATTCAGTGCCCTGAAGCACACATTACTTCCACCAGAGGTGGGGATGGGAAACCTAGTCCTATTGGCCTGTGAGGCAGGAAGGAGCACGTGGCAAGGCTCATATCCATCAGCTCAGTTCAGTTCAGTCGCTCATTAGTGTCTGACTCTTTGTGACCCCATAGATTGTAGCACTCTAGGCCTCCCTGTCCATTACGAGCTCCCGGAGTTTATTCAAACTCACATTCATTGAGTCGGTGATGCCATCCCACCATCTCATCTTCTGTCGTCCCCTCTCCTTCCACCTTCAATCTTTCCCAGCAGCAGGGTCTTTTCAAATGAGTCAGTTATTCTCATTAGGTGGCCAAAATATTGGAGTTTCAGCTTCCACATCCGTCCTTCCAATGAATATTCAGGACTGATTTCCTTTTAGGATGGACTGGTTGGATCTCCTTGCAGTCCAAAGGACTCTCAAGAGTCTTCTTCAACACCAGAATTCAAAAACATCAGTTCGTTGGCACTCAGTTTTCTTTATAGTCCAACTCTCACATCCATACATGACCACTGGAAAAAACATAGCTTTGACTAGACGGAACTTTGTTGGCAAAGTAATGTCTCTGCTTTTTAATGTGCTGTCTAGGTTGGTCATAACTTTTCTTCCAAGAAGTAAGCATCTTTTAATTTCATGTCTGCAGTCAATATCTGCAGTGATTTTGGAGCCCAAAAAAATAAAGTGTGTCACTCTTTCCATTGTTTCCACATCTATTTGCCATGAAGTGATAGGACCAGATGCCATGATCTTAGTTTTCTGAATGTTGAGTTTTTTTAAAAAAAATTATTTATTTTAATTGGAGGCTAATTACTTTACAATATTATATTGGTTCTGCCACACATCAACATGAATCCTCCACGGGCATACACATGTACCCCATCCTGAACCCTTCCCCCCCCTGCCTCCAATATTGAGTTTTAAGCCAACTTTTTCACTCTCTTCTTTCATTTTGATCAAGATGCTCTCTAATTCTTCTTCAATTTCTGCCATAAGGGTGGTGTCATCTGCATATCTGAGGTTATTGATATTTCTCCTGGAAATCTTGATTCTAGCTTGTGCTTCTTTCAGCCCAGCATTTCTCATGACGTACTCTGCATATAAGTTAAATAAGCAGGGTGACAATATACAGCCTTGACACAGTCCTTTCCAGAATTGGAACCAGTCTGTTGTTCCATGTCCAGTTCTAACTGTTGCTTCCTGACCTGCATACAGATTTCTCAAGAGGCAGGTCAGGTGGTCTGATAGTCCCATCTCTTTCAGAATTTTCCACAGTTTGTTGTGATGCACACAGTCAAAGGCTTTGGCATAGTCAATAAAGCAGAAATAGATGTTTTTCAGGAACTCCCTTGCTTTTTAGATGATCCAACAGATGCTGGCAATTTGATCTCTGGTTCCTCTGCCTTTTCTAAATCCAGTTTGTACATCTGGAAGTTCACAGTTCACATACTGTTGAAGCCTGGCTTGGAGAATTTTGAGCATTACTTTACTAGCATGTGAGATGAGTGCAATTGTGTGGTTTGAGCATTCTTTGGCATTGCCTTTCTTTGGGATTGGAATGAAAACTGACCTTTTCCAGTCCTGTGGCCACTGCTGAGTTTTCCAAATTTGCTGGCATGTTGAGCGCAGCACTTTCCCAGCATCATCTTTTAGGATTTGGAATAGCTCAACTATTAAGAAATGAAATAGCTCATATCCATACCTCATCAGAAATATTTTAGGCATTCTCTATATATGGGCTTCTTAGGTGGCACAGTGGTTAAGAATCTGTCTGTCAACACAGGAGATACAGGAGACCAGAGTTCTGTCACTGAGTTGGGAAGATCCCCTGGAGGAAGAAATGGCAACTTACTCCAGTATTCTTGCCTAGAGAATCCCATGGACAGAAGAGGCTGATGGGCTATATAGTCCATGAGGTCACAAAGAGTCAGACACAGCTGAAGGACTGAGCATGTATGCATTTATATATATGACCTGTGAAGTCAATTCCATGGAGCCCTATAAAGTCCCTTCTCTGAGTTCAAAGTTTTTCCCTAGAAAGCTTTTGCTTTGATGTTTATGGTGGGAGTAGCTTGTAAAGGAACTAATCTTAAGTATCAATGTATTGATACTATTGTTGAAAGTTAAGGGTACCAGGTACCCATCTTTGCTGTGTATTTGAGTAATAGCCAGTTAAGAACAATCAGAATCATATGGAATCAAAACACAGCTTTACTAATTGCTTAAGAGTTTCCTTCTTTCCCCCAGTGATCCTGATGTGTTTAATTTTACTGTGTTTGATGAACTTAGACCAGAGGCTCAAATGGGGTTTCCTAGTACCCCACCGAGCTCTCTCAGAATTCGGGGCAGCTGATGTAGACTAGGGCTGGTGTGACTTTCTCAGTCATTGGCTTCTTCCATGGTCAGAGACAGTTCATGGTAGGCCACCTACACAGGGACAGATAAGAAATGAAGGGGAATGGTGGAGGGGAGAGAGAAAGAGAGAGATGCCCCTGGTGAGTGTGCTGAGTCACCCACTAGCTCACGGAGTTTCTGATAGGAGGAATATCAGTTGTCTGTGTCTGTGAGAAGAGTTCAAATTGTTCATGTCTTTTCCCATTTTCAGTTTCATTTTCATTTTAGGTGTGTGTACTTTCACTAGTTCAAGTTCCTAGGTTCCCCAGCACTCGGGCCTTTGTCCTAGACCACCCCATCCTAATGTCTTTGTCCTCTTAGCTTGTTTCGTTCTGCAGGTACTTTCTGCCTTTCTCACTCTCCTCTAATGCACCCGCCTAATGATCTATTTCCTCAGCCTTCTATCTAATCTCAAGAACTAGTTTCTTGATTGATGTTCACATTTGGTCTTGCTCTCATATATATATATTTTTTCGTAGTACTCTCATTAGACTCTGCATGGTATAATGGAAAATTGTGACTTACATGAGAGCTTCAGGTTTCAAGGCAGGCAAATGGGGAAAATCTTTTATTCACAGAAAATATCTCTGCCTTGCAGATCATGCAGAATAAGCAACAACCTGCTCTGCCTATACACATAATTGGCTGTGATCATCTTCCATAGCTGGATTTTTTTCTTTACCTGGATCTCTGACAAGCTGAATCAAATTGATTCCAGAGTGCTTCAAGGAACAAGAAGAAACTTTATTGTCTCACTATGACAATGTCTAATTTAGTGTTAGAAGAACAGGAGGAACTGGAGATGTTTAGTGTAGAGAAGAGAAATGATCTGCAGGACATGATAATCTGCTTCTTACATTTGAATAAGTGGTATTTAGAGAGGGTTTGTTCTTTCATGTACAAAGGGTATGAGTTAAAGGGAGGCAGATTGGGAGCTTCTCATAGACAGGCTTGCAGACATAGAAGGCTCTTCATTCTTGGAATAGACTGCTTTAGCTTCTTGACCTTGAAGAGGTTGTAAGCAGAGGCTAAGTGACTTCCTGCTGTGATGCTGCAGGATGCCTCCTGTGTGCAGAATAAGGTTAGACTAATGACTTCTGGGGTCCCGTCCCATGCTGAGATCTAATGGTCTTTCAGTGTCTTCTCTCCTCTGCTGCTGAAGGTCTGGAGGAAAATCTGAGTAAAAAGACCTTCAGACTTCCACAGGTGCCAGATTTCTTAGCTTTGTTAAAGATGAAACAACTCTGGGAAGCCTGGGCTATGAAAGGTTAGAATAAGCTTTTAGAGGAACTGGTGAACCAGAGGATGTTGTCCTCATATTTGAATGTGCCTTAAGATTGCAAGATTTCCAGAAAATTAATAACCTGTGTTACAGTCTGGCTGATTTTGATGACTGAAGGTGAAAGTGTTAGTCACTCTGTTGTGTCTGACTTTTTGTTACCCCAAGGAATTCTCAGGCAAGAATACTGGAGTGGGTTGCCATCCTCCTCCAGGGGATATTCCTGACCCAGGGGTTGAACCGGCATCTCCTGCATTGCAGGCTGATTCTTTACTCCCTGACCCATGGGGGAAGCAGTTATTAATTTGCATTTCCCTGATGACCAATGAAGTTGAACACTTTTACTAATGTTGGTGATTCAGATGTCCTCATTTACAAAGTAGCTTTTTATTTCATTTTCCTTCCTTCCTTTCTTCCCATCCTCCCTTCCTTCCCCTCTCCATTCCCACCTCCCTTCCTTCCTCAGATACCTTGTATCTGATTAAGAAAGTTTATTTCTAATTTGCTGAAAAAATTTTTTCCTTTTTACCATTAAAGATATTGACTTTTATCAAATGTGTTTTATACATTTCTAATGAGAGAATCACTGGTTTTTCTTCTTTATTCTGTTAATATGGTGAGTGACATTGCATTTCTGGAATAAATCAAATTTGGCCACATAGCAGTCTTCTTATATGTCTGTGGATTTGCTTTGGATACTTTAATGATTTGCAGTATGGAATTGATGAAATATTTTTGTAAAAATAATTTTTATACTTTACCTGAGCTTCTGCAAAGGTTTGAATACCATTTTTTTTCTCTTAAATCCATTAAATCTTTTGTCTGTGGTCGTATTTACACTGACAAGTTGATCAGATATCATTCGGTTTGAATATAAGTAATATAGTATCATTGTGGATGAAAAACTCACTGTATGTATTTGCAGCTTAACTTCTCTGGAAGAACTTTATTTTCTACTGGAGCCAGAGTGTAGAATTTGCATGTTTGTACCTGGATATAAATTATAGAAGAAATTCTGTAATTACAGAATCATTACTTTATTCCTTGTCAGCTAAAAAAGATGCTCAGTGTTTATATCCTGTGCTTTTTATGTTCTCTAATTAATGTAAATCAATAGTTTAAATTTTTTTATAGTGTTGAGGGGACTTTTTACCTCCATTATCTAATTTAATCCTCACAATTTATGAAATATGTAAAATTAAAGTTATTGTTAATAAGAAGGTTTCATAAAGAGATTTTATATTCAAACTGGAGGATTAAAGGTTTAAAACATTTTCTCTCCCGCTTTCTTTGCTTCCATCCAAAACTCAACACAAACCTCAGCCTTGAATGTTCTTTGATGGAGACTCTTTAAGTAATTTAAAATGTCTTCTACATTCAGTATTTTGATGGCCTTTTTGAAAGGGACCCAGTATTCCTGAATCTGCAGTTTAGAATGTTTGATGCTAGACACTGGGAGAATATATAAGAATTTAAAATATTTTGAGGCTATGGGACACAAGGAAGGGTTAGATACAATGACCTCTTGTTTGGGTTTATGGATTTTCAAGGAGATGAGGCCAACGAAAGCTCACCCTCTATTCTTTTGTTCTCTTAACTTTGGAACATGGCTTGGTTATGATTATAGGATAGGGAGATAAGTGTATAGACGTGAGAAGATAATATAAAATTGAGACATACAACATCTTTGTGACAGTTTTCCTTTCTATGTGATGTTTGGAGCAGAATTTAGCACATTTCCTTGGCATCCTGTGAATCAGCACCACCTCTGCCTTCTCCAGGCCATGCTGGAGCCTAAGGGACATGCAGACCACTCGGGGAGGGAATGCTAGTAACACTAACACTTAATTTTCAGATCAGGTAACTGAGGGACTTGTCAGCTCTGCACAGTTGAGGGCTAGAATTGGCAGTGCGGCTGGAACCAAGGTATTCCGACTCCAGTCTCTAAAATCTCAATTTTGGCTTTTCTATAACTTTCATTTGTCTATTATAAATACCACTTGGCATTTGACGTGTTTCTGTATTTGCGTTTCTGCAGGGGAGCGGTGAAGGAGCATCAATATTTGTACCTCTGGATGTTGCCCGCTGTTGGATCACAGGAGTGTGCCTGGCTAGGCTGATGGAATTTGTTCAACCCCTCTTCCCTTCTCACTTTTGCCTACTTATGTTTTCGAAAGCAAAGTCCAACTTGCCAAACTCTCTTTCACTGAATTTGATAACTGCATGTTTGTTTTAATCCTTTTTATGTTCTTCTGTTATATGAAGTAGGGTAGATAATTTTCTTTGTCATATATTTTATTGCTAGAGATATTCAGGCCCAGTGAAATGGAGAGAACCGTCCTGAGTCAAAGAACAGCTAAGTGAGGGGCTGACAGTACAAGGCAATGGTCCTTAGTCCCTAGCCAGTAGTACTGCAGAGTGGAGACACTGCTCCTCCTAAGCCTTGTATCTGTTCTTGTTTTTTATTTATTAAACAACAATCTTACAGCAGCATTAAACGCAAGTGTAAAAAGGAAAAAAAAGTCTGTCATTCCTTTATCAAGGATTTATCTCAATTTTTGTATGTTTCTCACCAGTCTATTTTAATTATTATTAATTTTTGTTTGCTCTAGGGCTTCGTTGCTGTGAGCGGGCTTTCTCTAGTTGTGGTGAGGGGGGTTACTCTCTAGTTGCAGCAGAAACTTCTAATTGCAGTGACTGCTTTTGTGAAGCACAGACTTTAGATGTGTACGTTCACCAGTTGTGGCGCACGGGCCTCATTGCTCTATGGCATGTGGGATCTCCTCATTCCAGAAATTGAACACGTTGTCCCTTGCATTGGCTGGCAGATTCTAAACCACTGGACCACAGAGGAAGTCCTTCTCACTAGTCTTCATTATGATACAGTTGGTAAGTTGATGGGCTTTAGAAATGAGAACCTTTTTGGACAAGCTAAATGCAACAGAAATGTAATGAATGTGGCATTTGTTAGAGAAATCTTAAACTCTGGTTTCCTTTCTTGGGAATATCATAGTGGTGACAGCTATTGGGCTATTGACAGACTTCTTTCTATTTTGATGTAGTGGTTTTGGTGTCAATTATTTCATCTTGATTTTACTCTAGGGCTTTTAGAATTAGATTTTGCTGGAGTCAGCTTTGATTTAACGCTTGTATGCATTACAGGTATTAGAAAAAAAATCCTATTTGCCCCAAAGTCTTTGGAGTACCAGCAAACTAATTAAAGCTACCCAGCTAAGTAAATCTATTTTCCATTATCAGTATCATGTTTTTTTTTAAAGTACAAAGTTTGCTCAGTACTTGAATAAAAAACCAATCTATCATATATAATGTTTGACATTCACTCAAAGTATACCAGTAGATTTATAAATGTTTCAGTGTCTTTTTACTGTAAAGACCATGGATTAGCTCAGATGGCTAAATTAAGGTGTTACAGGGTCCAGGACATGGATTTGAATGTTAGATAGGAACTAATTGGGTTTGTCTGTTTCATGACCTTAGAGTTGCTTCTGACTTGAATGAATCCATCAGTAATTACTGAATGTCTAATATTCTCTCACAGAAATATTTGGTGTGATTTTTACAAAGTAATTTTTAGTTTTTAATGAAGCAAAAGTGTGGATGGGTCTTTGTAACTGTGAGTTTAGGGCAAACATCTCAATGCTTATCATGTAGGGTGGTTGTTTAGTGGTAACATCTTGTATTTAAAGGGATCAGGAGGCAGTCACTCTGGTCCCTGCTTTGTCACACATTTAAAAAATAGGGTGAAAACTTCCTAGGCCTACATTTCCTAATCTGTAAAACAGGGTTAATAATATTTGTCCAATTTATCTTCTATCTTTGAGGTGAAGGTCAACATGGAAATTGAAAGTATACAGACTCTTGATTAGAATCCCGGTGATTGACACGGTTTTGATTATGTCTTTCATGTTGTTTAATATACACTATCAATAACCTCAGACATGCAGATGACACCACCCTTATGGCAGAAAGTGAAGAGGAACTAAAAAGCCTCTTGATGAAAGTGAAAGAGGAGAATGAAAAAGTTGGCTTAAAGCTCAACACTCAGAAAACTAAGATCATGGCATCTGGTCCCATCACTTCATGGGAAATAAATGGGGAAACAGTGGAAACAGTGTCAGACTTTATTTTTTGGGGCTCCAAAATCACTGCAGATGGTGATTGCAGCCATGAAATTAAAAGACACTTACTCCTTGGAAGAAAAGTTATGACCAACCTAGATAGTATATTCAAAAGCAGAGACATCACTTTGCCAACAAAGGTCCATCTAGTCAAGGCTATGGTTTTCCCAGTGGTCATGTATGGATGTGAGAGCTGGACTGTGAAGAAAACTGAGTGCCAAAGAATTGATGCTTTTGAACTGCTGTGTTGGAAAAGACTCTTGAGAGACTGCAAGGAGATCCAACCAGTCCATTCTAAAGGAGATCAGTTCTGGGTGTTCTTGGAAGGAATGATGCTAAAGCTGAAACTTCAATACTTTGGCCACCTCATGCAAAGAGTTGACTCACTGGAAAAGACTCTGATGCTGGGAGGGATTGGGGGCAGAAGAAGGGGATGACCGAGGATGAGATGGCTGGATGGCATCACCGACTCGATGGACGTGAGTGTGGGTGAACTCCGGGAGGTGGTGATGGACAGGGAGGCCTGGCGTGCTGCGATTCATGGGGTCACAAAGAGTCGGACACGACTGAGTGACTGAACTGAACTGAATATACACTTGGTGACTTAAGGTGATATTTAGCTATACTTAAAAATTGCTGACTGGGTCAGAAACTAATTAAGGATTGGCTTATTGTGCTTCCCTGGTGGTGGCAGAGAATTGCCTGCAGTGCAGGAGATCTGGCTTGGATCCCTGGGTCAGAAAGATCCCCTGGAGAAGAGAATGGCCACCCACTCCTGTATTCTGGCCTGGGAAATCCCATGGAAAGAGGAGCCTGATGGGCCACAATCCATGAAGTTCCAAAGAGTCAGTCACGATAGAGCAATGAACACTTTCACTTAAGAAGCAGGTGGGATAATATGGAAGTCAGGATCCTCTGAAACCGGTGTTTATAATGGTTTTGGAAGTGAGATTGCTTTGACAGAGTGTTAACATCTCTTGTATGTTAACCTGGAGTTTGAAACCAACTAACATTCTAAAGACCTTTCTGTAGCCAATGTACAGAAGTCTTCAATTGTGATTTTTTTTTTTTTTAAATCACCAAGGCTCTTTGCAGACCAACATATGGGGATTTGCAACTCTGTCCTCTTTCCCCAGTTCTATCTCTTGAATGCTTTACCTGACTAATGGAGACTGACCAAGGAGAGGGCAGTGGGAGATAGAAGAAAATGGAATCCAAAGAGTCTAGGCTCTTTTCCAAGAGAGTCAATTGTTCATTCTTTTTTTTTTTTTTTAAATTTATTTATTTGACTGCACTGGGTCTTACTTGCAACACGCTGGATGTTTGATCTTCGTTGCGGTATGTGGATCTCTCTCTCTCTTTTTTTTGGTTGCTATAGGTGGGATTTGCTTACTCATTTGTTGTTGTTGGCTCTTTTGTTCATTTATTCATTTAGAATTGATTGCGATCCTGTTATGGACCCAGTTCTGTGTTAGATGCTACATTTATGTGGAGAAGGAAATGGCAACCCACTCCAGTATTCTTGCCTAGAGAATCCTGTGACCAGAGGAGCCTGGTGGGCTGCTGTCCATAGGGTCGCATAGAGTCGAACATGACTGAAGCGACTTAGCGTGCATGCATGTGCTGGAGAAGGAAATGGCAACCCACTCCAGTATTCTTGCCTGGAGAATCCCAGGGATGGAGGAGCCTGATGGCTGCTGTCTGTGGGGTCGCACAGAGTCAGACGCAACTGAAGCAACTTAGCAGCAGCAGCAGCTACATTTATGAACATGAGTATCTCCATTTTGTTATTCTTGCCTAGAGAATCCTGTGACCAGAGGAGCCTGGTGGGCTGCTGTCCATAGGGTCGCATAGAGTCGAACATGACTGAAGCGACTTAGCGTGCATGCATGTGCTGGAGAAGGAAATGGCAACCCACTCCAGTATTCTTGCCTGGAGAATCCCAGGGATGGAGGAGCCTGATGGCTGCTGTCTGTGGGGTCGCACAGAGTCAGACGCAACTGAAGCAACTTAGCAGCAGCAGCAGCTACATTTATGAACATGAGTATCTCCATTTTGAATCAAATGAGAGAAATCAGGAAGTAAATAAATGTTTATTGTATTCTTTAGTCCACAACAACTCTGACTCCTTTATTTTTTTTGGGTCTGTGTTACTGGGGTTTATGTTAACATCTCAACTTTAGTTTCCATGATTTCTGGTAGCAAAGCCCCATAATTCCCTTCAGAAGCTGTCCTCATACAACCTTGAGTCATATAGTTTGGATAGGGATGTTCTCTGGGGATCTGGCATCAGACTGACTTAGGGCTACCATTTGCTTCCTTTCTCCACCATACAGTAGAAATATAATTCAAGCAGAATCTGTGAGACACTGATAAAACATAAGCAGACATTTTCTGGGGCTTCTAAGAGAAATCACTATCCTGCTCTGGATTGTGCGAGAAGAAGTTATGAAGTCTTGAATGGTTCTTACTTCTTTGCTAACAAGACAGGTACATTTGGAGTTGCTAGGGTACTGACACGGTAGAGTCTGAGGATTAAACCAACACTGCAGATAGCATACGCAAGAGAATGGAATCAGGTATTGGTGATGATAATTTGCCTGCTGGATCAAAGCTACTTATCTTGGGAAATTTAAGCTCATTTCAATTACATAAGGCTCTAAATTCTCATTAGGTTTTAAAGCAGCTTTATTGATTTAATTTACATATCATAAAATTTATCCTTAATGTTAAAAAATAATTTAAGCAGTTAAATTGTTCTAAAATGCTACACAATGCAGTGGTTTGTGGTATGTTCACAGAGTTGTACAACTTTTGCCACAATAAATTTTAGGATGTTTTCATCACTTCAGAAACAAGCTCCATTTGATGAGCAGTTACTCTCCATTTTCCCTCAGTTTCCCTTCTGAATCCCCCACCCTGCTGCCTCCCAGCCCTAGGCCACTGAACCACTAAAATACTTTGTCTTGGTACATTTGCCTGTTCTAGACATTCCATATAAATATGAATATGTTGTCTTTTGCAACTGGCTTCTTTTATGGAATGTAATATTTTCAGGGTTCTTCCATGTTGTAGTATGTGTCATGACTTGCTCCTTCTTATTTATTTTTGGCTGCACCAGGTATTCCTTGCTGCGAGTGGGCTTTCTCTGATTTTGGTGAACAGGGCTATTCGTTGCAGTGGCTTCTCCTGTTGCAGAGCGCGGGCTCTAGGTTTGCAGACTTCAGTAGTTGTGGTGCACAGCCTTAGGTGCTCTTGGCATGTGGAATCTTCCTGGACCAGAGATTGATCCTGTGTCTCCTGCATTGGCAGGTGAATTCTTATCCACCAGGGAAGTCCAACTTTGCTCCTTTATATTGTTCAGTAATATTCCATTGTGTGGATATACCATACTTCACTTATCTACATGTTGAGATACATTTGGATAGTTTCTGCTTTTGGTTATTAATGAATAATGATACTTGAATATTAGCACATTAGTTTTTGTTTTGGATTAAGTTTTCCTTTCTCTAGTGTATATATCTGCTTATTTAACTTATATGCAGAATACATCATGAAAAATGCTGGACTGGGAGAAACACAAACTGGAATCAAGATTGCTGGGAGAAATATCAATAACCTCAGATATGCAGATGACACCACCCTTATGGCAGAAAGTGAAGAGGAACTAAAGAGCCTCTTGATGAAAGTGAAAGAGGAGAGTGAAAAAGTTGGCTTAAAGCTCAACATTCAGAAAACGAGGATCATGGCATCAGTCCCATCACTTCATGGGAAATAGACGGGGAAACAGTGGAAACAGTGACAGACTTTATTTTTCTGGGCTCCAAATCACTGCAGATGGTGACTTCTGCCATGAAATTAGAAGGTGCTTGCTCCTTGGAAGAAAAGTTATGACCAACCAGATAGCATATTCAAAAGCAGAGATATTACTTTGGCGATTAAGGTCCGTCTAGTCAAGGCTATGTTTTTTCCTGTGTCATGTGTGGATGTGAGAGTTGGACTGTGAAGAAGGCTGAGCGCCGAAGAATGGATGCTTTTGAACTGTGGTGTTGGAGAAGACTCTTGAAAGTCCCTTGGACTGCAAGGAGATCCAACCAGTCCATTCTGAAGGAGATCGGCCCTGGGATTTCTTTGGAAGGAATGATGCTAAAGCTGAAACTCCAGTATTTTGGCCACCTCATGCGAAGAGTTGACTCATTGGAAAAGACTCTGATGCTGGGGGGGATTGGGGGCAGGAGGAGAAGGGGACAACAGAGGATGAGATGGCTGGATGGCATCACTGACTTGATGGACGTGAGTCTGAGTGAACTCCGGGAGATAGTGATGGACAGGGAGGCCTGGCATGCTGCGATTCATGGGGTCGCAAAGAGTCGGACACGACTGAGCAACTGAACTGAACTGAACTGAACTGAGTGTTTATATCTTGGAGTGAAATGGCTGGCATTTTGAGAAACTGCCATTATCTTTTCCAAAGTGGCTCCAGCATTTTACATTCTCCTTATCAGTGAGAGTGTTCTAGTTTTTCCATTTCCTTGCTATATTATTGTCTGACTTTTGAGAATCATCATCCTAGTGAGTGTGATGTGGTATCTCACTGTGGTTTGATTTTCATTTCCCTGATGACTAAGAGGTTAAGCACTTCTCATGAGTCTTGTTGGCTACTTGTATACCTTTTTTGGACTTCAGTTTTCTAGTCGGTTTGAGTTAGATTTCTCTTTCTAGGGTAACATAGAGTCCTATCTGATTCAAAGAGGTATATTTCACCTCTCTCTCAGTATCTTCTAATACAGTTTAAATATAACAAAGAGACAAGTATAAAAGCAATAAGTAGAATTCTGAATTTTCATAGGGGCAAACCTATGCAACCATTACATTCAATTCAGTTCAATTCAGTTGCTAAGTGGTGTCTGACTCTTTGTGACACCATGGACTACAGCATGCCAGGCCTCCCTGTCCATCACCAACTCCCAGAGTTTATTCAAAGTCACATTCATTGAGTCGGTGTTGCCATCCAACCATCTCATCCTCAGTCATCCCCTTCTCCTCCCGCCTTCAATCTTTCCCAGCATCAGGGTCCTTTCACATGAGTCAGTTCTTCTCATCATGTGGCCAAAGTATTGGAGTTTCAGCTTCAACATCAGCCCTTCCAATGAACACCCAGAACTGATCTCCTTTAGAATGGACTGGTTGGATCTCCTTGCAGTCCAAGGGACTCTCAAGAGTCTTTTCCAACACCACAGTTCAAAAGCATCAATTCTTCAGCGCTCAGCTTTCTTTATAGTCCAACTCTCACATCCATACATGACCACTGGAAAAACCATACCCTTGACTAGATGGACCTTTATCGACAAAGTAATGTCTCTGCTTTCTAATATGCTGTCTAGGCATAACTTTCCTTCCAAGGAGTGAGCGTTTTTTAATTTTATGGCTACAGTTACCATCTGCAGAAATTTTGGAGCCCCCCCAAATAAAGTCAGCCACTGTTTCCACTGTTTCTCCATCTATTTGCCATGAAGTTATGGGACCAGAGGCCAGGATCTTAGCTCTCTGAATGTTGAGTTTTGTCAACTTTTTCACTCCTCTTTCATTTTGATCAAGAGGCTCTTTAGTTCTTCTTCACTTTCTGCCATAAAGGTGGTGTCATCTGCATATCTAAGGTTATTATGTTTCTCCTGGCAATCTTGATTCCAGCTTATGCTTCATCCAGCCCAGCATTTCTCATGATGTACTGTGCATGTTAAGTTAAATAATCAGGGTGACAATATACAGCCTTGACACACTCCTTTCTAGATTTGGACCAGTCTGTTGTTCCATGTCCAGTTCTAAATGTTGCTTCCTGACCTGCATACAGATTTCTCAAGAGGCAGGTCAAGTGGTCTGGTATTTCCATCTCTTTAAGGATTTTCCACAGCTTGTTGTGATCCACACAAGTCAAAGGTTTTCATGTAGTCAATGAAGCAGAAGTAAATGTTTTTCTGGAAATCCCTTGCTTTTTTGATGTCCAGTGGATGTTGGCAATTTGATCTCTGGTTCCTCTGCCTTTTCTAAATCCAGCTTGAACATCTGGAAGTTCACAGTTCATGTATTGGTGAAGCCTGACTTGGAGAATTTTGAGCATTACCATACTAGCGTGTGAGATGAGTGCAATTGTGCAGTGGCGAGCATTCTTTGGCATTGCCTTTCTTGGAGATTGGAATGAAAAGTGACCTTTTCCAGTCCTGTGGCCACTGCTAAGTTTTCCAAATTTGCTGGCATATTGAGTGCAGCACTTTGCCAGCATCATCTTTTAGGATTTGAAATAGCTCAACTGGAATGCCATCACCTCCATTAGCTTTGGTCATAGTGATGCTTCCTAGAGCCCACTTGACTTTGCTTTTCTGGATGTCTGGCTCTAGGTGAGTGATCACACCATCATGGTTATATGGGTCATGAAGATCTTTTTTGCATGGTTCTTTTTCTTCCACCTCTTCTTAATATCTTCTGCTTCTGTTAGGTCCATACCATTTCTGTCCTATATTGTGCCCATCTTTGCATGAAATTTTCTATCTCTATCTATTTCTAATTTTCTATCTATCTTTAATTTTCTTGAGATCTCTAGTCTTTCCCATTCTATTGTTTTCCTCTTATTTCTTTGCATTGATCACTGAGGAAGTCTTTCTTTTCTCTCCGTGCTGTTCTTTGGAACTCTGCATTCAAATGGGTATTTCTTTCCTTTTCTCCCTTGCCTTTCGCTTCTCTTCTTTTCACAGCTATTTGTAACCATTACCTTGGTTAAGAAATATAACATTGCTGGCACCATAGAAAGTGCCTTCATACTGCAGTTATTGTGCCTCTAAACTTTTAACACCTTAGCTAAGTTTTGCCTATTTTTAAACTTTATATAAATGGAATCATACAGTGTATATTCTTTTGTGCCTTAATTGTTTCCTTCAAACTGTGTCTATAAAATCCATCCAGGCTGTTATACTTAGCAGTAGTTTATTGCATTCATATTGCAGTACAATATCCCATTGAATGAATATGCCATACTTTATCCATTCCATTGTTAATGGACATTTGAGTTGCTCTTAGTTTTTCAATATTAGAAATAATAGTGTTATGAACATTTGTATACATGTGTTTTAGAATACTTCCATTATTATATAGATTTTCAATGATATCTACTGAAAGCTTTATTATCTAACCTTTCACTACACTTCTCCTGCAGTTTTGCACATATCCAGTAGATTTATTCCTGGGTATTTGATATTCATTGGTGATACTATAAATCCTCCAGAAAGGTTTTGCTTTTGCTACTAGCATGTAGTTAAGATAGGGAAGCTTATCTTATTCTGATTTGGCATTGATCTAAACCAGATCTGAGCTTCATTCCTTTTGATGGTTAGATGTCTTCTGTTACCCTTATACAGAAGACTGTATGTATCCCTCCAAAATTAATATGTTGAAATCCTGACCCCAATGTCATAGTGTCTGGAGGTAGGGCTTTTGGGAGGTAATTTGGTCATGTAGGTGGAGCCCTAATAAATGAAATTCATGCCCATATAAGAAGAGGCCATAGAGCTAGCTAACTTTCTCTCTGCCAGGGGGCAGAATCTTTAGCGAGAAGCTGTCCTTGCTGGCACCCTGATCTGGGACTTCCAGCCTCCAGAACTGAGAGAAATAGATGCTTGTTGTTTACTTCACATAGTAAATGGCAATATGTTACAGTAGCCTAAATTTTACTCCTGGGATATTAGTAGTACATTTTACTCCTGGAATATTAGCCTTCAGAAATCCCAAATGAAAGCTTCCGTGTTTTCCAAGAACCCTCTTCTTTAGTAGGCCCTGAGAAATTGTTGACTTTCTCTTCACTGACGATGCTGAAAGCCCTGCCCAACTCCTCTGCCTGTTAAGCCATGGTTTCCTGCTTAGCTTCTCATATACTGTTGATGGGTCAGCAAAAGCAGCAAGGGGAAAAGTGGTGCCTAACATCAGACTCATTTCTTAGAAGTTGCCCTTTCTCAAAGAGGTCTTAGACTCTAAGTTTTGGCTACCCTGGTAGCACTTGACTCCTTCAAACAAAGAGATTAAAAAATATTTTATACAGCCATTAAAAAATTTTAGTTTTTAATTGCTGGAAAATTGCTTTAAAATTTTATGCTGGTTTCTGCCATACAACAATGTGAATCAGTCACAATTATCTATCTATCTAGATAGATAGATAAATACCCCTTCCCTTGTGAATCTCCCTGCCCTCCACTGTCCCAACTCTTTAGGTCATCACAGAGCACCAGGCTGGGCTCTCTGTGTTACTTAGCAATTTCCCAGTAACTGTTTTACAAATGATAATGTGTATATGTCAATGCTACTTTCTCAATTCATTCCACCCTCACTTTCCCCCACTGTGTGTACAAGTCTGTTCTCTACCAGATTCATCAGTACCATTTTTCTAAATTCCACATATATATGTGTTAATATGATACTTGTTTTTTCTTTCTGACTTCACTCTATATGAGACTCTAGTTTCATCCACCTCAGTACAACTGACTCGTTTGTTCCTTTTTATGATCGAGTAATATTCCATTGTGTAAATGTACCACAGCTTCTTTATCTGTTCATCTGTTGATGAACATCTAAGCTGTTTCCATGTCCTAGCTATTGTAGATATTGTACACCCTTAAAAAAATTGACCTTTACAACTTGGTAGATTTTCTGGAGGGGAGCATGTCTTTCTTTCCCTGGAATCTATACATAATTTCTTTTCTCCATTTTCTAGTTTTTTTTCTTTTTTTTTTTCTCCCAGGTGATTGTAGGATAGAATTAATTTACATTTCAGGGAACTTTAACTGGTCAGAAATGTTTTCCTATTTGCTAAGTAATACTTTGATCTTACCTTTAGAGTTCTCAGGAATTAAAGCATATGTGTATCAACTTACTATAGGTTTATTTAAATTTAAAATCTCCTTCCTCTATGAAAAGTGTATGCTTGGATTTCTATAAAAGTCTTTCTTTCCCTGGAATCTATACATAATTTCTTTTCTCCATTTTCTAGTTTTTTTTCTTTTTTTTTTTCTCCCAAGTGATTGTAGGATAGAATTAATTTACATTTCAGGGAACTTTAACTGGTCAGAAATGTTTTCCTATTTGCTAAGTAATACTTTGATCTTACCTTTAGAGTTCTCAGGAATTAAAGCATATGTGTATCAACTTACTATAGGTTTATTTAAATTTAAAATCTCCTTCCTCTATGAAAAGTGTATGCTTGGATTTCTATAAAAGCCTGATATTTAATTATTAGGGTCTAAGTGAAATATTGCGTATTTGTTACTTCAAAATAAGAATATCCTTGTCATCAACTACATCTTACTACTTTAAAAGTGCTTTTATTGTAAAATATACATAGAAAACCAGAGAGAATGTATCACATATATGTAAAGTTTATAAAAAAAATAATAGAAAGATGAAGCACTTCTCTGGCAGTCCAGTGGTTAAGAGTCTGTGTTTCCAATGCAGTGGATGAAAGTTTGACCCCTGGTCATGGAACTAAGATCCCACTTGCTGAATAGCCAAAACCAACCCACCACCCATGAATCCACAGCACAGCTTAAAGATACAGACGCGCCCCTCCTCTTTGACGTATTCACCCGGTCTACTCTCACACCATCCTTTTCAAAAGCTCTCTCTGTGAATTAGGAATGGGTGGGAATCTCCTTCACATGATTTAGAGCTTCTAAAAATCCTTCAGCTAACAGCATAGCTGAACTCTTCCCCTAAGATAGGGAACAGTAAAAGGATATCCATTAGTCTCCACTTGTATTCAGCACTTTGCTGGAGCTTTTAGCGAATGTGGAAAGTAAGAAAAAGAAAAGGCATACAGGTTACAAAGGAAGAAGTCAAACTGTCATTATTTATGGAAAACATGGATTGTGTATGTAGAAAATTCTAAGCATTTATGAAGAAATTACCAGAAAAGGTGAATTTATCAAGGATGCAATATATATGCTAAATATGTAGGAAACTGTAGTATTTTCTTTTAAAAACTATCGTAATTTTATTGGAGTATAGTTGATTTACAATGTTGTGTTAGTTTCAGGTGTACAGCAAAGTGATTCAGTTACACACACATATATATTCATTCTTTCTAAGATTCTTTTCTCATATACATTATCCCAGAATATTGGGTAGGATTTCTTGTGCTGTACCGTAGGTCTCTGTTGGTCATCTCTCATATATAGTAGTGTGTGTGTGTTCATTCCAAGCTCCTGATTTATGCCTCCCCCCACACTCACATTTCCCCTTGGGTAACCATAAGTTTGTTTTCAATGTCTATAAGTCTGCTTCTGTTTTATAAAGAAGTTCATTTTTATCTTTAAAAAACATTAGATTTCACATGCGTGATATCATATGGTATTTGTTTATATCTGACTGACTTTACTTAGTAAAGAAATACTGTATGATCCAGCAATCCCAGTCCTGGGCATTTATCTGGAGAAAACCACAACTGGAAAAGGTACATGAACCATTACGTTCATAGAGCACTATCTACAATAGCCAAACATGGAAGCAACCTAAATGTCCATCAACAGAGGAAGGAATAAAGAAGCTGTACATATATACAATGGAATATTACTCATCCATTAAGAGGAATAAAAGAAAGCCATTTGCAACAATATGGATGGGCCTAAAGATTATCACAGTATTGTCTAATGTGTGACTTTTGCAGCCCAGGTGAGGACCTTGGGGTCTTGCCTTTGCAGGGCTGCAAGCAGAAGCATGCCTGGCTCTCCAGGTTGGGGAGCTCCCTGGAGAAGGCAGTGTCCAGAGCCCTGACGTAAGCGTGAGGCCTGGCGGTGGAGCATCGTCTGTGGGAGCTGCTCACAAGGAAGACCCAGGGGCACTTGTGTCTGTGCTGCTTAGGGGTCTGTCCCCACCCTAATTAGCACTTGCCAGTCTGCAGCCAGCCCTGGCCCCGGCTTTCTCTGGTCATTGCATGGTTCTGGGCACCCCTGGGACTTGATCATCCCTCAAGTCGGCTCCCACCCTCACAAGAGATGGGTTGTTCCAGCACCCTGGTTCTGGCCAGGGACCTGGAGGAAAGTGCTGGAGGATGCACAGGCATTGATTTCCAAAGCCGCCACTGGGGCCTGCAGGTGCTTGGGCAGGGCCGGCTGGGTGGCCTGTGAGTCTCTGCAGTCTTGATGAGTCTCCCGGAGCTGGGTGGCCTGTGAGTCTCTGCAGTCTTGATGAGTCTCCCGGAGCTGGGCGGCCTGTGAGTCTCTGCAGTCTTGATGAGTCTCCCGGAGCTGGGTGGCCTGTGAGTCTCTGCAGTCTTGATGAGTCTCCCGGAGCTGGGTGGCCTGTGAGTCTCTGCAGTCTTGATGAGTCTCCCGGAGCTGGGTGGCCTGTGAGTCTCTGCAGTCTTGATGAGTCTCCCGGAGCTGGGTGGCCTGTGAGTCTCTGCAGTCTTGATGAGTCTCCCGGAGCTGGGTGGCCTGTGAGTCTCTGCAGTCTTGATGAGTCTCCCGGAGCTGGGTGGCCTGTGAGTCTCTGCAGTCTTGATGAGTCTCCCGGAGCTGGGTGGCCTGTGAGTCTCTGCAGTCTTGATGAGTCTCCCGGAGCTGGGTGGCCTGTGAGTCTCTGCAGTCTTGATGAGTCTCCCGGAGCTGGGTGGCCTGTGAGTCTCTGCAGTCTTGATGAGTCTCCCGGAGCTGGGTGGCCTGTGAGTCTCTGCAGTCTTGATGAGTCTCCCGGAGCTGGGTGGCCTGTGAGTCTCTGCAGTCTTGATGAGTCTCCCGGAGCTGGGTGGCCTGTGAGTCTCTGCAGTCTTGATGAGTCTCCCGGAGCTGGGTGGCCTGTGAGTCTCTGCAGTCTTGATGAGTCTCCCGGAGCTGGGTGGCCTGTGAGTCTCTGCAGTCTTGATGAGTCTCCCGGAGCTGGGTGGCCTGTGAGTCTCTGCAGTCTTGATGAGTCTCCCGGAGCTGGGTGGCCTGTAGTCTCTGCAGTCTTGATGAGTCTCCCGGAGCTGGGTGGCCTGTGAGTCTCTGCAGTCTTGATGAGTCTCCCGGAGCTGGGTGGCCTGTGAGTCTCTGCAGTCTTGATGAGTCTGCCAGAGTGCAGGGGCCCAGACACCTGCGTCAGAGTTCCTCGAGGGAGCCGATGGCGGTTGGGCCGCCCTTTGCCCGTTGGCTCCCTTGGCTGCCTGCCCTTTCTCTGACTCGGGTTCCAACGGAGCGTCTCGAGCATATTGCGCGTGGGGTCTCCTGCCTCGCCCCGAGGAGGCCGTAGCCAGGCGACCTATCCTGGCTTAGGCTCCTCTCCAAGGGGCACACAAACTGCTCTTCTCTGGCAACGGCCTCTGAGAACCTTGCCTCTGCTTGCCCATTGCCGGTGAGTTCATCCCGCCTCTGTGCGCTCCATCTCTCCCTACAAGATCACTCCGCGGGCCACATCTTCCCTCCTCCTCTTGGGCAGTTCTGTGTGGATCCTATGCTTTTACCCATTCGGTTGTACAGTTAGAGCTCCCAGAAAAGACGGTGTCCCATCATACAGGCTCAGTACTTGCCCCCCAGGCTCCTCTCTGCGTCCTCAAAGAGGACCACTCACATGTGACCACTCAGAAGAAGCTAATACTATCTGCTCGCATCTCCGAGAATTCTCCAGGTAGGGGTCCTCCAGGGAACAAATGGACCCACTGCCATTGGCCACAAGAACTGTTAATTGTCTTTATGAGGCCAGTGCCATCCAGTCATCCTCCGGATCCTTGCCTAAAGGATACTGAGCTGAGGTCCCCAGAAGAGTGCAGCGAAGGCCCAGGAAGGAGAATGGACAACTGGTGATCAAAGGCAGGATGTTCAGCGAAAAGGCCCCACACGGTGAGAGTACACCGTCAGTATCCATGCCTCTGGAAGCCACTGGAGTGTCAGTTCCTTAAGGTGCCGTCCAAGATTTCTGAAAGGAAACCTCCAGTCCAAGCCCCAGGAGATTAAGAAAAAACTCTTGTTCCCTAAGAGGTCTTCAGCCAAGGCCCGTGCCATGAGCTGCTCACAGCGCCCTCTGCTGGAGGTGCTGGAGGTGTCCCACCCCTTGGAGAAGTGAGCTGGTGGAGCAGTGCTTTGTGGTCCAGCCTCTTTCTTCTGCGGCTTCCCAAGAAACTGTCAAAGGCAGTGCTTGATGAAGGCCTAGGCTCAGTTCCCCATCTCACTGATGTCCAAGAAGACCACAGGGACAGACGCTTTCAGACCTGTCAAGTAGGATTTCTCTGCCATATCTGCCAGTTGTAAACTCTGCAAGTGGGACATTCCAGTGCCACTGCTGTGCTCCGGCTCCTGGTGTAGGATGGAAGAGGGTTGCCCTTCCCTCCCCAGCTTCCTTGTACAGTTATTGCTGAAGACCTGGGTTTGGAGAAGATAGCCGAGTGCCAGTGGTTTAATAAGGCTTCAAAGGATAGAACTGAAATCACTCATCTTGTCCTTATCTACTTTTGCTTTGCAGATCCAGGTTTCTAAAACATTACCAGTTCTTGAACTGGCTGACCTGCTGGGTCCCCAATCCTGTGTGCCCCTCTGCCTTCTCTCACACCAGAGATTGATTATGAAATGAGACGTGCAGTTCCTAATTCTTCTTATGCTGTTCATGCTGACTCTCCTTTTAGGGTCGGGCTCATTTTGGGGGTTTTCACTTAGTAAGTAGAGAATGAAGGCCCTTGCATTCGCATCACTCAGTCATAACATCTTCTAGTTTGACCTCCCACACCTCCTAACACCTCAGTCCTCTCCTTCAATCTGTGTCCTGTAGAATGAAGTCACCTACACCTATGTGTATGGATTCTCCTTTTTTAATACTGACTCCTCCAGTCACCTCCACCAGTTGTTATATGCCAGCATCACTGTCTCTAGAGCTGTCTCCACTCCTGTGATCAGCACCTCTGCACACTGCATTGAGACCTGCCTTTGACTCTGAAGAAATTGATATGGTTACTGCGCCCCCACCTCAGGTGGTCATCTCTAGTCTCCTGTCTCCAGCGACAACATCTTCCATTTTCCATGCAGCTCCTTGGTTCTGAAAACATGCCACCTAGTGATAACATTGCCTCAGGCCCAGTTTCCACCAGCTTGCCTGCATAGTTGGTCAACAGCCTACATGCAACTTTCCAGGAACCACCTCTCAGCCCTCATTTGGAGTTCCATCGCAAATACTACAGCCTGGGGCCACCAGTGGCAGCTCTTGAAAACCAGGCAGCCCCAGTACAAGCTACTAATTTACCCTCTGACACACCCCAGCCATGCAGTGGTGGCACAACTCAGCTAGGTTTCTTGGTTTGACATCTGCGTTTTCCACCTTTGGCATCCCTGTCTGTATCCATCCTGCCTTTGGAGACACCCCTGGCGTTTTCCCCATTGGCACAGCCACTACCTCTGGCTTTAGAGCTGATCCCAGCATGGCCAGCACCAAGAACAGCAGCTCACTGTTTGCTAACATTATTGAAGACCCATTTGCTTTTCTGGGATCTGCAGCCCTATGGGCAGAAGTGGCAGCTTTGGGATGAGTGTGGATGCCCC
>SJXQ01002089.1:0-194809 GCA_006408695.1 Aepyceros melampus
CCAGGAAGACAGAAGCCAATTAGCTTATTGAGCATTACTCTTTGGTATGGATAATCACTTGGACTGGCAAAAAGACCAGACCATGACCCATGGAAGACAAATGGTTTTCCAATACAAATTCACTCGCTTTTATCCAAAGTGGCAAAAACGACTCATGTTGAGTGTAGCTTCTTAAGATTTTGTCTTTCTCTTAAGTAGCATAGTGAGTTTTCAGTGACTCAAAAGTGTGAATATTGGGAATTTTTGGAAACAGAGAATAATAATTAGGTCCATTGTAAAAGAATAGGTTGTCCTTACAACTTCCTTTAATGTTTAAATGCCAGGTGCTGTGGAAACTTTTTATTTGTTTTATTATATCAAGACGAAGGTCACATTTTAATGACCACTGATGTCACCCTGTTTTTCTCTTCACTGCTTGTATATTTTCAGGTTCTTTGGCCAAAAATGAAAAGCACTTCCCTTCTATTTCCTACAGGATCCCATACAACACAACAGTGGCAAAGGACCCAAACGACTTTTTCCTACTGTGAATCTGGCAACCGAAACTATTTCATCTCAAGCAATTGCAATCAAAATTGCTTTTTGATCCACAGATACATTTGTTTTCCTATTTTATTCTTGCTATTGCTTTTGTTTCTCCTCAAACACATAAATATAATACAGGTTTTTAAATTCACCTCTGAAAAGGAAGCAAATATGCCTATTGTATAAACTGGGTGAACATTCACATTTATAAGCTAGCATTTTTATTTGTAGGAATGATAGGCAGAAACCAACATTAAACTTTTCATTTCTTCATTTTTGTCTTATTTTATTTCTGTACATCTAACCTGATGCGTTCAAGTACATTTCCTATTTTTCCAACCATTTCAGACAAGTATTTCATAGATGTTCTGATAACTTCAATCATCCACTATTACAAATTTTATGAAAATTACAAGGAAAATCTGAAAGTTAACTTTCAGTGATTTACTTTGTTGATAGAAAGCTGTAGTGGTTGACCTTGGACCTGGAACATGTTAAAAAAATGACTAGTAAGAAATTAAATTAAGGAGATGTATGAAATGTATTCATGTGTAAAGACACAGATGACCAGGGCCTGAAATGTATTTATCAACATATTTGATTATTTATATCTTTGCTATCATCTTATATCTTTTTTGTCAGAAAGTTAATTCCACTAATTTGAGTGCTGTAGGTCCTTTTAGGATGACAATCAAGAGCTCCTCTGGATGTATATATCCCAATCACTTATAATCCAAATTATAAAGTTACCAGATAAATGAGATGGCTTGAAATATCTGCTAAATATTTTTGCTAAAATCCTTTCTGGATTGTCTTTCCCAAAAAACTTTTAATTAATTATCAATATAATATCTTTTTTGGATATCAATGAAAATACAAACAGTAATTATTTCATCGTCTACAGATAGATGATTAGGCAAAACAAGATTAAATCTAAACAAACATGGTTAGCTGGCTCACAGTTTGAGTGAGGTCATGAGCCCAAACCATTTTCTTAGACATTTTTGTCAATTATACTTTAAAAATGAAGACAAAATTTTTCACAAAATATCACAATTATATAAATAGTAACACAATAATACTGAATATAGGTGCCATACTTCCTTAGTGGTAGAAAGTAAGATTTCCTCAAAAAATCATTTAGTGAACTCATGGGTTTTGAGAAGCTGCAAAGAAGTGCTAGCGTGCCGACTATGGCCCAAGGGATTTGAGTAGAAACTACTTGAAGTAGAGGGCAGTGATGAGGTAATGACATAAATATTTGCAAGTGGTAATGTAAATGATATGTCCTATTCAGGCTAGTTGCTAACCACATTATTGTTACACATTTAGTCTGAAGGAACAAGTTGGGAAGAAGTAAAATCATACCTACTCCCTGAGCTGTACTTGCTTCTGAAGAACTACTCTTGTCTTGTATCCTCTTACCCAATTTGCCAAAGATTCAGTGTTAACTGTTGACTGTTTCCATATATGCCATTGAAAGCTGTGTGTGTGTGTGTGTGTTTGGGGTGTGCTTGTGAATGTTTACATTTAAAGCCTGTGTAAAGACTCCCTAATCCAGAGTCAGCAGAACCACATTTTACTTTTGTCAGAAGTGGTTCAGAACCTTGAGCATGTTGAAAACTGTGTAGATAGAGAAGCTCCCTGTGTAGATTAATTCAGTGCACAGCTGGGGCTGGGATGGCAAGCCCATTCTAGGGAGTGAAGAATGGCCGATCAGGGGTGGAGCTGTCCGCCTCCCTCTCCACAATATACTAATCCTCAATTTGGCACTGCTTTAAAAGAAAAGAAATCTAAATTGAGGCCAGCTGATTTCTTACTGAATCAGCCAGCTGGATGTGGAGCCAATTTCCGCAGCTTCCACGCTGTGGTAGCCAGGAAATATTTTAATTGAAAGAACTCTATGTTGACAAATACTGAACACAGCCTATTTATAACTTTTAACCAATATTTATGGAATTCCCTGATTTAATAACATTTCTCTTTAAACTCAATTGAAAAATAGGAAAAAAATGTTAGGGTAGAACCAGAGCTAAATGATGTGGAAGGATAATGAGTAAAATCAGAGAAGAGGCAAAGGAAAGAATAACTAGTAAATGTTGTACACAAATCAATAGGCATATGTAACTGAGGCCAACGATATACATAGGTATGTAAATATGTATTCATATACACTCAGTAAAAATAGTGTCAAGTTGTAATTAAAATATAATTTAGAAGACAATGTAAAATAAGTGATGCTATGATTTTTAGCACATACAGTCATATGAGTTATGTCTATATTATATATATATATATTAGGAAAGGGATTTTATTTTTCTATACAATCAAAAAAGCTTGGCTTTCTCATTCCCTTTTGAAGAGGAACCAACTTAAACTTAAATAATTTCAAAACACAAAATGCAATATAAAATTTCTCTATTAACAGTGATTGGAAAGTGCCAAACTTGATTATAAGGATGATATCATATTATAATTTAAAAAATGTTTCTCCATTATTAAAAATTGTGTAGGAGTTCATTTGCCCTGTTCCACGGTTAAAGCTACTTAGTTCTGGCAGTTGTTTTTTCATCAATATTTCTTAATGTTTAAAGCAATGCTTTGCTTTTAGTTGCTACTTCATCTTTATGTAAATCTATTTTATTTTAAAAAACTTTTTATAATTCTCAAAGTGATGCACATAATCTTCTTTTCTCTTATAATTGGAAACACTATCATATACTTTTACTCAGTCAAAGAGGAGTGAGCATTTGGATAATAAATATGGTTTGGAACAGGGTTCTTTCCATATTGAAATGGCAGCAAACCCCAGAGTTGATGATTTCTGTTGTTTCAGATACCTGTAAACCACAGTCAACACAATGATATGGAATGTCGGGAAGATGCTATTACTAATTCACCTGGTTGGGAAAGGTACTGTTATTATTATTTTTCCATTACTGTTACTGATGGAGTATTATCAAGTGTGGCTGTGCTGGTAGCTGTAGTATGTTGTAAGGCAGCTCTCCCTAGTGGACACTTTGCTATAACTGTGCTCAGTCTATGCCTCAAGAGTGAAGACATTCCCATTAAATTTCTGAGTATAGATCTATCTACGTATCTATAAAGATAGATTTCAAACATGTTAGGTATAGTGTATATACATTTAAGAATATCATCTCAAATGATAAATCAATTTGAGGATGGAGATATTAAAATCCAAAGTCATTAATCTCTCAAAGTAGGCAAAATATTTTGAGCACTGTCACCCTTCAAAATAGTTATTATATAAGAAAGTAAATAGTAAGTGGTGATAAGAGAAATATTTGAGTTCATTCATGGGAGAGATAAGAGAAATATTTGAGTTCATAGAATCTGGAATAAAAGCATTCACAAATAAAACCCAAGTGTAAATTTTTTAAAACAGAACTTGGCAGAAAACTATGCAGAATTATTACATTTAAGAATATCATCTCAAATGATAAATCAATTTGAGGATGGAGATATTAAAATCCAAAGTCATTAATCTCTCAAAGTAGGCAAAATATTTTGAGCACTGTCACCCTTCAAAATAGTTATTATATAAGAAAGTAAATAGTAAGTGGTGATAAGAGAAATATTTGAGTTCATTCATGGGAGAGATAAGAGAAATATTTGAGTTCATAGAATCTGGAATAAAAGCATTCACAAATAAAACCCAAGTGTAAATTTTTTAAAACAGAACTTGGCAGAAAACTATGCAGAATTATTTAATCATAGAGGAATGTGCCTGCCATAGAATTTCATAAGTAATCATAGTGGGGAGATAGATGCACCTCATTACTCACTTTCCATTTTTATGAAAGGTTCATCCACATGTGCAATGATGCATTTAAAGGTTTACACCCTCTCTGGAAAAAAAAAAAAGGCATTTTGCATTTAAATTGCGCTTCCTATTCCTAAAGCAGCTCTAAGGAGAAAAGTATGAACCTTAAAATAATATGTAATAAAAATAGTTAGCACAATGTTGACATAGTTTGAAACAGTATAATATATTTTGATTTCACATAATTCATTTTGTTAGGCTGCTTACTTTTCATTCTATGAGGTCATGAGGTAATAATTATAAGGCAAACAATCTCTTCTATAGAACTTGAGGCAAAGTGATTGTTAATGGTGTGGTCTGTGGGTTCCAGTCTGCTAGTGAAAGTATGAAAGTGTTAGTTACTCAGATGGATCCAACTCCTTGCAATCTCACGGACTGTAGCCCACCATTCTCTGTCTGTGGGATTCTCCAGACAATAATACTGGAGTGGGTAGCTATTCTCTTCTCCAGGGGAACTTCCCAACCCAGAGATAAAACCTGGGTCTCCCACATTGCGGGCAGATTATTTACCATCTGAGCCACCAGGGAAGCCCACAGTCTTCTAGAGAGAAATCTAGTTACACACATAGTCTATGCTCACTGATTCACCCTCACCTATTCTCATTTAGAAGGTAAGGAGAGATTTAGAAAAGATAAAAAATATCACTCTATGTGTTACCCTTGATAATTCCATTCCTGGAATACCTTAATTATTTTTTCTGAGGAGGCATAGTTACAGCAGTTATACGCTTTGTTGCCATCTTGTCATCAAGGAAAGTAGAGATATAATAATAATAATAATAAATATATATATAATCAAATCAACATTGAAACAGAAAAAAAGGAAAATATCATGAGATGAAGGCTTGGACGCCTCACTTACGCTTATAGTTTTTAGTATGATGTTTCAGTTCAGTTCAGTTGCTCAGTTGTGTCCGACTCTTTGCGACCCCATGAATTGCAGTGTGCCAGGCCTCCCTGTCCATCACCAACTCCTGGAGTTCACTCAGACTCATGTCCATTGAGTCGATGATGCCAATATAATATAATAATAATATTATTAATATTATTTTGGGGGGGTAGAAGTCTGCATCAGCTCCAAGGATGATCAAATAATACTTGAATAGTAGTCTATATGTGCTTCTTGCTGAGGTGACAGTCTAAATATATGACTATATTAATACTACCAGGGAAAGAAAATATTCCATTTCCAAATCTGCCTCTGCATGTATGTAGATTTTTTTTTAGATCTCTGCTTCAATTAAAGAACAGATTAGAATAATAGGGGTCACCATTAAAGCTGTAGCCTCTCATTCAAAGTAATACAGGAGCCTCAAATTAGCTAATCATTAAAAAACACCGGGAAACATAAAATAGATACTGCAATAAATCTCATTTTTGTACTTAAAGTCCTGGGCTAGCTAATTTTTACTAAGAGAGAAAATGAGGAGTCCAAGAGTAGTGCACAGATAGGTTGGGAGGGGAGAGAGAAAGTTTTGAAAGAGGGATATGCTGAACTCAGTGGTGGCTGTGGCTTAGCTAAAACTGAAACCCTCCACAGATTTCTGAGGTTGTAATTCTGATATGCAGAAACCGAAAGAAAAACAGCAGATTCATGTTATCAACTTAGAAGGACTAAATGACTGGTGTGCTAACATTCTTTGAAAAGGTGTGTTTTCTTCCTATACCTACATGGGTATTTTATAAGAGCAGACTTTGCATAAAAGCTGAGGGAAAACAGCACATGTTATAGACAGGAGCTGGAAAAGACAGATGCACTAGAGAGACACAGTAGATAAATAGTTGTCACCATCCTTGTAAGGAAGACTTATATCTCCATTGTGTTTCCATATTGAATTCTCAGAGATCAAATCAACATTAAAACAGAAAAAAAAAAAAAAGAAAACATCATGAGATGAAGGCTTGGACGCCTCACTTACGCTTATAGTTTTCAGGATGATGTTTCAGTTCAGTTCAGTTGATCAGTTGTGTCCGACTCTTTGCAACCCCATAAACTGCAGTACACCAGGCCTCCCTGTCCATCACCAACTCCTGGAGTTCACGCAAACTCACATCCATCGAGTCCGTGATGCCATCCAGTCATCTCATCCTCTCTCGTACCTTCCCCCCATGCCCCCAATCCCTCCCAGCATCAGAGTCTTTTCCAATGAATCAACTCTTTGCATGAGGTGGCCAAAGTATTGGAGTTTCAGCTTTAGCATCAGTCCTTCCAAAGAACACCCAGGACTGATCTCCTTTAGAATGGACTGGTTGGATCTCCTTGCAGTCCAAGGGATTCTCAAGAGTCTTNAACTGGAATAAAATAGGCTGCCAGCATTTACTGAGAACCTGCCATGTTCCAGGGCTGTTCTGAGAGTCTCACTCAATGTAATCTTCAAAACATAAGCCAAGAAAGCAGACATAGATGGAATACATGCTTCCCCAGGATTACATGGTTAGGGAGCAGCATATTTTGTTCTAAAATAAATACTGAAAAATCAGACAGAGAAAGACAAGTATCATATGACATCACCTATACTGGAATCAAAAATATGATACAAATGAACTTATTTATAGTAATAGAAACAGACTCACAGACACAGAGAACAAACTTACAGTTACCAAAGGGGAAAAGGGAAGAGAGAGAAATTAGGAGTATGAGATTAACAGATACACGCTGCTATATATAGAACAGATAATCCACAAGGACTTACCATATAGCACAGGGAACTATATTCAGCATCTTGTAAAAACCTATAATGAAATCAAGAATCTGAAAAAGATACACACACACACACACATGTGCATAATTGAATCACCTTTCTGTACACCTGAAACTAACCTAACACTGTAAATCAACCATAGTTCAATTAAATAGATAAATAAAATTGCTACTGAACAAAACATAGTAATATTTGATGATTCAGAAAAAAGTAGAATATCTTGTGCTAAACACAGAACACTCTTCCTGAGTGTGTGCACACAGGCAGATGTGAAAAAGGAGCCCCAAATCCTCCCCTTGCCCTGGGGTCCCTGGGAGGGAGAATGCCACCAGCGAAAGCCCCTCAGGGGTGGGCAGGAGGGCAGGGTCTACCTCCCAAGCAACTGGCATCCTGCATCCGGACAACCGGAAGGAACATGAAAACTACAAGCAGACTGAGACCACATCAGATCATTTTATACACCACCACTCACATCTTTAAAACATTTAAAGAAGAAAAAAACACAAATGTCTCACCATGCTGTCCCCCCTTTCTCATAAATGGGAAAATGTACAAATACATATCCTGTATAAATGCTTAAAATATGCTGGGACTTCCCTGGTGGTCCAGGGTTAAGACTTCATGCTCCCAGTGTAGGAGTATGAGTTCAATCCTGCTTGGAGAACTAGGAACCTGCACACCACACAGGGCAGCCAAAAATTTTATATATATATATATATATATATAGACATATAGACATATAGACATATATAGACATTCAGATGAAACTCCCAGGGAAATGGAGCAGGAGAGCTCAGCACAGTGATCTGAAATCCCAGCTAAGCTCTGAGAGTTACTATGAAGAAGCTCTAAGTCTCCCAACAATGGAACACATTAGTCAGGAATTGAAAGATATATTCTCAGAACAGCTTCCCTGTGCTCTTCAATGCTCATCTCTGGTGCCCTGAATCATGTGCTGTGCTTGGTCGCTCAGCTGTGTATGACTCCAGGCGATCCCACCAGGCTCCTCTGTCCACCAGGAAAGCATACTGGAGTGGGCAGCCTATCCCTTCTCCAGGGAACCTTCCAGACCCAGGGATCGAACCAGGGTCTCCTGCATTGCAGGCGGATTCTTTACCAGCTGAGCTACCAGGGAAGTCTACCCTGTATCATGAGACAGCTCAAATTCAATACACCGGAAGAGCATCATGCTGACATGTACAGAAGGGATTTGCCTAATCCTGACATGCTCTCTGCTCAGCTGCATTGTTGGAGAACCAAGTGGAAACACAGACGGAAAGATAAAGAACTTCCATCCATTATTTACAAAGCCCTTCATCTGCCAGACATCGTTTTTTTCCTGAAGTTTCTGCATTGCTAAAGATCTGATATATTCTTCCTATGATGAAGGTTGAGAATGAATACTGTGAAAGATGTGAAAGCATCCGAAGGCACCCCCGAGGAACACTCTGACAGACCAAACGTCCAGTAACATGGCTTTGCTTAACAGACATTCTGACATAAAATATGATTTGAATTTAGCAGATCTATATATCTGCTTGCTCTACACAAGCAAGTCAGAGGTTCCTACAGATAACTGAGAAGCCACCGAAAATTAACAAAGAAACTTTGAACACAGGTTTTCTCTTGTATTTGATATTTGAAAAAACTCTGTATGAAATTTGAAAAATATCTTATGGAAAAGCTGTCAGGTGTATGTAGGTCGCTTCATCACTGAGTATCTTGACCTGTAGGCCCCCACCGAGCACATTAGTCATTGATAATCTGCCTGGGGTTTTTTTTTTAATATTTATTTCCTTACTTGGCTACACCAGCTCTTACCTGTGCACACAGCGTCTCTGCTGTGCCGTGTGGATTTCTCACCGGGGCACATGGACTCTGGAGTTTGTGGTGTGCAGGCTCAACCGCTGCAGCACGTGGGGTCTTGGAGCCCTGACCAGGGATCAAACCCCCCGCCCAGCACTACACTGTGGGTTCCCAACCACTGGACCACCAGGGAAGTCCTAACAATTTCCCCGCGTAAACGGCCCGTTTGAAATCCCATGCTTTGAAGAGCAACTGTTCTTCCAGAAGTTAGCAGTGAAAGTCTCCACGTTACACTTCTGTGCGATCTCTGCCAACGGCACTGGGGAACTGCTTTAGTCAGGTCATTTCAGATATAATGGCTGTCACCGTGAATCCAAGTGTCAGGTACTGGGCTATCAGTTCTTTGAAGAAATAAATTTTGAGGAGGTATGGGAGGAAGGAATTTATTTTACAAAACATTACAATGGAATTCATGACTGACCCTGGAGTGGCAGTTTTAAGTATGCTTTAAAAATCTGTAAGGGACAGCTGAGAAGATCATCAGACTGTAAGAGACGTGTGAGCTCGCCAAACAAGGATTTCAGTGCAATTTTTGTCTTTATTAGATGAAGTCTGAATGGACGAGCCAGCCGCCGCTGTCTCACACCTGCCTGACGCTGGTGACATCCCTTTTCTGATCCTATATCTTCACAAAGTTTTGGACGGGCGTATGTTGGACGCTTCAGTCTCATGGTCAAGAAAGGATCAGAAGCCGTAGATACTGACAACTGATTTCTCTGTTTCCTCTGTTTTTCCATGACTATATCTACTGCCTCATCTTGATTTATAAGCAAAACCTAGAAAGCCTACAAAAGTAAGTGTTTGTGGTTTATCCAGGAATAATACAGAAAATACTGTTCTTATTCTTGGCATAGAAAATCAATTTTGTATGGTTTATTTCAACCTAAATAAAATGTGAATTTTGTTTTAAAAAATAATGCTGTCCTAATCAACATAAACTATTATGCAATCTACAAAACACTCAAAAGAAGGCTGAAGAGATGGGGAGTGAGGGAGCCCCCAAACCCCATAAGTAAGACTCATCCAACAGACACGAAGCAGGAGAGCTCATCACACACTTGAGTCAGGAGAACACTTACGGCAACATCCTCCAGGCCAGAAAGAAGAGAGCAAGCCTGGAAAATCAGGAAAAGATGGACTGAATGCAGAGGAAAGCTGGGGCCTAATCAGTGGTGTGAATACAGACCAAAAGAGAAGACACCGCGGGACCCCTGGAGAAGGTCGGGGGGCAGAGAGCCGGAAGAGGGGGCACGTGCAGTGGTTGCCCCCACGTGGCCAGGAGGGGCCGGACCAATGGGGGCTGGGCCGGCCAGCAGGAGAGCCAGCCACCCCAGGCTGCCACTGGCCGGCAATAAGGACAACCGGGCAGCAATGGGGACAGTCAACGTCCACTCCACGCTGAGCTCCGCGCTCCACACACACCATTGCAGCTACCGTCTCCAGGGAGCCATGAGGCCCTGTCCCCACTGTACAGATGTGCCCAAAGTCATCACAGGGTCACTACAGAGGCATGATTTGAACCCAGGTCAGACCTCAGGGGCTATGCTCTACTGCCCATGAAGACACTACCCCTGGAAAGACTGGCGAGAGAGATTAGAGGAGACCTAAGCAAATGCTCTATTCACTGATTCAGGGGCTCACACTGCTAAGGCTGAATTTTCCACAAGTGACCTGGAGACTAAATATAACCACAATTAAAATCATGGCAAATTTCTTATAAAAATGAATAAGCTGATATAAAAAATTATACAGAAATAGAAAGGAATTGGAGAAGGAAATGGCAACCCACTCCAGTGTTCTTGCTTGGAGAATCCCAAGAGCTTGGTGGGCTGCCATCTCTGGGGTCGCACAGAGTCAGACATGACTGAAGCGACTTAGCAGAAAGGAGTAGAAAAGCCAAAACAATTTTGTAAAAGAACAAAACTGTAGGACTTGTGCTCCCTAATTTCAATACTTAAACCTAGAATCATCAAAATGACGTGGCTTAAAATAAAACACATGGATCAATGGAGAAGAACAGACCAGGAAGACCCAACCACCTGTCGTCAATATATCCTTAACAAAGATGCCCAAGGTCACCCAGTGGGGAAAGGACCTTTTCAACAAATGGTGCCAGAACTAACATATGGACCCAGTACCATATACAAAAACTGAATCAAAATGAAGAGAATATACATACGTATAACTGAGTCACTTAGGTGTATAGCAGAAATTAACTACAACACTGTAAATCAACTATATCTGAACAAAATAATATTTTAAATTAATCGTAAATAGACCACGGTCCTAAATTTAAGAGACAAAATTACAAAACTTCCACAGGAAAATATGGGTGAGAATCTTTATGATCTTAAGTTAGGCAAAGACTTCTTGACATACGACATCAAAAGATGAACCACAAGAGAAAACAATGATAAACAAGACTTAATCAAAATTAAAAATTTTGCTCTTCAACATATCTATGCACTTTCCATTTTCACACACAGCATGGCTCTCCTGGAGCTTTTCTGATGGGGAAAATCCATTACGGAAGTCCAGTCCAACTGGCAGCTGCATTCTTTTCACCATATATTAATAAACCGACATTCTGGCTCACATGTCAGCATCCTGAGAGCTCACTCACCCAGAACAAGTCAGTCTCCCTGGGCAGGGAGCATTAACAAGGTTCATGTTCTGCACCCACAAAGCTAAAGCGAGACCCTAGGCTATGAGGACTACATCCAAGTTACACCCACGGGCTTCCAGGCCACCACCCAAACCCTAGTAAAGTCTCTCAGAGAAGGCAATGGCACCCCACTCCAGTACTCTTGCCTGGAAAATCCCATGGACCGAGGAGCCTGGTGGGCTGCAGTCCATGGGGTCGCGAAGAGTCAGACACAACTGAATGACTTCACTTTCACTTTTCACTTTCATGCCCTGGAGAAGGAAATGGCAACCCACACCAGTGTTCTTGCCTGGAGAATCCCAGGGACGGGGGNAGTTGGTGATGGACAGGGAGGCCTGGCGTACTGCGATTCATAGGGTCGCAAAGAGTCAGACACGACTGAGCGACTGAACAGAACTGATCTGAGCTATGGTTATACTCATCACATTTCATATATGTTTCATAACTTGTTGTCCAAATGTCTTTAAGTTTATCATTTAATTAAATTAAGTATTACAAGTACTTCCTTTGAAGTGCTAGATTTAGTAGTAATTTCTGCATATCCAGGTTAGTGTGATTCAGAGAAATTATACCATTTTTCTGTTTTCAGAAACATATTTTATTATATTTATATAATACTATTTATATCAGTAGGCACATGATAATTTTCAGTAATACTGACATTATGTGGGTTCAGTTATCTGTGCTAAATATGGCAGGTGTAGAACTAAAGCTTTGTTCACCCACAAAGAAATAACTCTTGTTCTCATAAACTGTCTTCACCATAAACTATGTTGTTACTTTTTACTCCCATGAAAAATCCCTTGGAGTTTCCTGAATCAATTGTATCCTTTTTCAAACAATGGGAAGCAAAGTGCTATTATATAAGACAGTGTATCCTAATGATGGCAAATGCTTAGAAATATTACTAAATATAGGAACTTCTGAATGATTAATAAAAAATACATCTTACCAATTTTTAAGTAAGCATTATTTTAGATATGAATATGTTTTCATCTGACATTATTCTAAGATAATATAGTGCTTCTATTGCATATATTTGTTAAAAATGTTGAAATCTTTCAGAACTGTTGAAAGAAAATTGAGAGAAAATCTAAATTTCTCACTGCAGAATTAATAACTTTATACAATTATTGAATGAAATTTTGTTTTGGCTATTAGTGACACTGGCCCTTTAAAGGCCAATAGCACACAATCAGCCATTCCTTGACCATTCAAACAGAATCTAAGGATGTTTTCAGTTGAATAGTTGCATCGCAAAGTGAAATGGGGTGTATCAACAGAAATAACCCTTTTCATATTATCTAATCCCAGGAAACAAAAGCTTTAGCTAATATAACCCATCTTTACATTAAAAATGCAATTTTAGTAATGGAAAAATCTGAAATAGTTGACCACATAACATTCATTGTGGAAGTTCAAGAATAAACTTGAAGTGTCAGTCTAGTAGATATGAAGATTTATTTGTAGGGAGTCTTCCTGTGAAAAGAAGACAACAATGGAAAGCTTCCAGTACACTTCCTTTAAAATTTTAGCATTGGTGTTAGAGTCAGAAATATCAAGCATGAAAAATCAAATTTGATTTCTTCTATTTAATATCTTTAAACACTTCATGTGAAATTTATATTTAAAACTAGGCAAACCAAATTGTATTAAACAAACTTCAGTATAGGAACATAACTACTATGTAACATCAGTTCATTGCAAATAGATGGGGAAACAGTGGAAACAGTGTCAGACTTTATTTTTCTGGGCTCCAAAATGACTGCAGATGGTGATTGCAGCCATGAAATTAAAAGATGCTTACTCCTTGGAAGGAAAGTCATGATCAACCTAGATAGCATATCAAAAGCAGAGACATTACTTTGCCAACAAAGGTCTGTCTAGTCAAGGCTATGGTTTTTCTTGTGGTCATGTATGGATGTGAGAGTTGGACTGTGAAGAAAGCTGAGTGCCAAAGAACTGATGCTTTTGAACTATGGTGTTGGAGAAGACTCTTGAGAATCCCTTGGACTGCAAGGAGATCCAACCAGTCCATTCTGAAAGAGATCAGCCCTGGGTGTTCTTTGGAAGGACTGTTGCTAAAGCTGAAACTCCAATACTTTGGCCACCTCATGCGAAGAGTTGACTCATTGGAAAAGACTCTGATGCTGGGAGGGATTGTGGGCAGGAGGAGAAGGGAACGACAGAGGATGAGATGGCTGGATGGCATCACCAACACGATGGACGTGAGCTTGAGTGAACTCTGGGAGTTGGTGATGGACAGGGAGGCCTGCATGCTGCAATTCATGGGGTCGCAAAGAGTCAGACATGACTGACCGACTGAACGGAACTGAAATGAACTTGAGAAAGCAAATTGCTGAGAAAGCAAAAATATCTTCCATCTCATTCACAAAAGGGTCATAGCTTAGTCCACTGAATAGTAAAAATATTTATTTTAAGTTTTATATATAAGTATCATCTTAGTAGTTTATATGTTATATACATTTTAGCAATTGATGTATGTCACTGGAAAATATATGTCTATATATGTGGTCCATATTAAACAACTTTATATACAGTTGGAAACTAGATGAGTATAGTGTTAACCTGTAGTTTTATATTCTGAAGGATTTCTTTTATATTCTGGGACTTCTTTGGAAGGAATGATGCTAAAGCTGAAACTCCAGTACTTTGGCCACCTCATGCGAAGAGTTGACTCATTGGAAAAGACTCTGATGCTGGGAGGGGTTGGGGGCAGGAGGAGAAGGGGACAACAGAGGATGAAATGGCTGGATGGCATCACCGACTCGATGGACATGAGTCTGAGTGAACTCTGGGAGTTGGTGATGGACAGGGAGGCCTGGCACACTGCGATTCATGGGGTCGCAAAGAGTTGGACACGACAGCGCGACTGAACTGAAAGTTGTTTAATATGGACAACATATATACTATATATAAACCACAGGTTAATATACTCATCTAGTTTCCAAAAAGCAGACAGTCAATACAAGTATGTAGAGTAACAGAAGTGTTTTATCAAGGATTTTCACTTTTTAAAATGAATGTCATAGTTTAAAATTTTATAACACTAATCCAAGTTAATAACAAAAGGTGAATAATTAAGAAACCATGTACACTTTAGTAGCTTTTCCACAGTCTGTTTTTTTTCTCTTTTACAAAGAATTCCTTCCTGCCAAGGCATTGGCCTTTACATTAAAATTTTTGTTTTCTTCCAAAAAATGCTTTTAGCATTTATGAAAATGTCCTCAAATAATATGGTTTAGTTTTATCTGTTCTCAGAACTTGTAAAAGTGGGATCACATTGTAATTATCTTTTGTATCTTGATTGTCCTTTTCAAAATTGCATTTGTAAGAGTCATCAACATTATTGGTATAGTCTGGCTGATTCATTTTCATTGCTATAAGAAATATACAGTGAAATATTGTGTAGCACATTTTACTTATCCATTCTACAACTGATGGCCATGTAACTTGTTTCCAGTTTTGAAGACAATTAGAAACAATTGTTCTTTGAATATTCTTTTACATATATCTCAGGACATGTAAGATGTATTTATTATAATTCTATATTTGGAAGCATAATGATTTGATCAATCATAGCATGCACAATTTTTCAATATTATGAAATATTTCACACAGAATTTAAAGTGTTTATTATAATTTGCCCTCTCACTAACAGTGAGTTCCTGCTGCTGCTGCTGCTGCTGCTGCTAAGTCGCTTCAGTCGTGTCTGACTCTGTGCGACCCCAGAGATGGCAGCCCACCAGGCTCTGCCGTCCTTGGGATTCTCCAGGCAAGAACACTGGAGTGGGTTGCCATTTCCTTCTCCAATGCATGAAAGTGAAAAGTAAACTGAAGTCACTCAGTTGTGCCTGACTCCCAGCAACCCCCTGGACTGCAGCCTACCAGGCTTCTCCATCCATGGGATTCTCCAGGCAAGACTACTGGAGTGGGGTGCCACTGCCTTCTCCAAGTGAGTTCCTAATGTTAACAAAATGTTTAACAAATGTATAACCTGTGTAGGTTGAACCTCTTCTGTGTATAAACTCTTATTACTACCCCAGGAAGTTCCCTCCTGCCTCTTTCCAATTAATATTTACCTATGTCCCCATATAGGCATCTATTGCTGTGATTTTTTTTTTTGGCCATAGATTAGTTATATCTGCTCTAGAAATTCATATATATGGAATTCTGTAGTATATATTGTTTTATGTAAAGACTTTTTCCTTTACTTGGCATATCATTTGGAGATTCACCTAATCTATTGTGTGTGTTTGAATTTTTTTTATTACTAGATGATATTCCATCATGTGAATATTCAAATACTTATATTTGGTTATTCATTTTCTTCCCAATGGATTTCAGGGCTCTTTTCAATTTTGAGGCATTTGAATAGTTTGAACATTCTTTGTCAAGTTTCTCTTTTCTTTTTTTTTTTTTTTTTGCTCATTTGCTTTTATATGTGTAGCATTAAATTTTCTTAGAAACCTAGAAGTGGAATTTTGGGGCTATAATGAGTATATATTTATTTTTTACAAAAGAACTACAGATCATTTTGCATAGTACTAGTTCCTCTTTATTCTTATTAGCAATGTATGAAAATTTGCACTACTCCATGTGCTTTTCAGAATTTGGTGCTGTCAATCTTTTAATTTTAGCTATTCTCATTGGCATGTTGTGGTAACTCATAGTTTAAATTTGCAATTCCCTGAAGACTAATTATTTGACTATTTCTTCATGCAATTTTTGGATTTTGTACATTTTATTTTCTGAAGAGTCTATTCAAGTGTTTTATCCATTTTTTTTGAAAATGATTTCAAATTTAGCAATGAAAGGCTATATGTCTAAAATGGTAAATAATAAGACAGGCAAAATTATTTTTTTCTGTTAGAAGTTATGAGAGAGGAGGTGAAATAAGTCTAGCTCAAAGGTGACATCACGAGCATCAGTGATGTTCTTTTTTTGAAATGGTTGCTTAGTTCATGAGCATATAAAAGTTTGTGATAGCTCACAAATTGTGCAATTATATTTTCACTTTCCATAAGTGGACTATACACATTATATCTATAAATTAGAAAAGTTGCATGTATTAGAAGAAACAAAAAAGAAATGTGGATTACAATTAGAAAGTTCTTGTAATAATCAAGAAATAAATGATTTCATGTAGACCCAAGATGATAGGAAATGTGATGAAAAGAAATTAATGACTTGTACTATTCTTTGATGGACTTCCCTGGTGGCTCAGACGGTAAAGTGTCTGTCTACAATGCAGGGGACCTGGGTTTGATCCCTGTGTCTGGAAGATCCCCTGGAGAAGGAAATGGCAATACACTCCAGTACTATTTCCTGGAAAACCCATGGACAGAGGAGCCATTTATAGGGCTTGATGGCAGAATTGGGAAAAAGAGTATTGTCTCAATGTAATCCAGGTTTTGTGTGACATGCTATATGACAGTTTTTCAGACTATTAAGTAAAGAACACACTTTTGGACTCAGTGTGAGAAAGTAAGGACGGGATGATTGGAGAGAATAGCATTGAAGCTTGTCCATTTAGTGTTTAAAATAAATAACTAGTGCAAGTTAAATGTATGAAGCAGGACACCCAAAGCTGGTGCTATGGGACAACCCAGAAGGATAGGGTGAGGAGGGATGTGGGAGGGGTTCAGGATGGAGGGAACACATGTATGACCATGGCTGATTCATGTTAATGGATGGAAATAACCATACATGAATCAAGGTAAATTGGAAGTGGTCAAACAGGAGATGGCAAGAGTGAACATTGACCTTTTAAGAATCAGTGAGCCAAAATTGATTGGAATGGGCAAATTTAATTCAGATGATCATTAATCTACTACTGTGGGCAAGAATGCCTAAGAAGAAATGCAGTAGCCCTCTTCATCAACAAAGAGTCCAAAATGCAGTAACTGGGTGCAGTCTCAAAATGACAGAATGATCTGTTTCCAAGGCAAACCATTCAATATCACAGTAATCCAAGTCTATGCCCTAACCACTAATGCCAAAATAGCTAAGTTGAACAGTTCTATGAAAACCTACAAGACATTTTAGATCTAACAGCAAAAAAAAAAAGTCTTTTTCATCATGAGAAATGGAATGCAAAAATATGAAGTCAAGGGATATCTAGAGTAACAAGAAGTTTAGCCTTGGAGTACAAAATGAAACAGGGCAAAGACTAACAGAGTTTTGCCAAGAGAACGTACTGGTCATGTCAAACATCCTCTTCCAATAACAGAAGGGATGACTTGGCACATGGACATCACCAGATGGTCAATACCAAAATCACATTGATTGATTAAATTCTTTGCAGCCAAAGATGGAGAAGCTCAGTACAGTCAGCAGAAACAAGCCCGGAAGTTGACTGTGGCTCAGATCATGAACTCCTTATTGCCAAATTCAGACTTAAATTGAAGAAAGTAGGGAAAACACTAGAGCATTCAAGTATGACCTAAATCAAATCCCTTACAACTATACAGTGGAAGTGAAAAATAAATTCAAGGCATTAGATCTGATAGATAGAGTGCCTGAAGAACTATGGATGGAGGTATGTAACATTGGACAGGAGGCAGTGATCAAAACCATCCTCAAGAAGAAGAAATGCAAAAAAGACAAAATGGTTGTCTCAGAAGACCTTACAAATAGCTGAGAAAAGAAAAGAAACAAAAGGCAAAGGAGAAAAGGAAAGATATATCCATCTGAATGCAGAGTTCCAAAGAATAGCAAGGAGAGATAAGAAAGCCTTCCTCAGTGATGAATGCAAAGAAATAGAGGAAAACAATAGAATGAGAAAGACTAGAGATCTGAAAGAAAATTAAGGATACCAAGGGATCATTTCATGCAAAGATGGGCACAAAAAGGACAGAAATGGTAGGGACTTAAAAAAGGGCAGAAGATATTAAGAAGAGGTGGCAAGAATACACAGAAGAACTATACAAAAAAGATCTTCATCACCCAGATAACCACAATGGTGTTATCATTCACCTAGAGCCAGACATCCTGGAATGCGAAGTCAAGTGGGCCTTAGGAAACACTATGAACAAAGCTAGTGGAGGTGATGGAATTCCAGTTGAGTGATTTCAAATCCTAAAAGATGATGCTGTGAAAGTGCTGCACTCAATATGCCAGCAAATTTGGAAAACTCAGCAGTGGTCACAGGACTGGAAAAAGTCTGTTTTCATTACAATCTCAAGAAAGGCAATATCAAAAAAATGTTCAAGTTACCTCACAATTGCACTCATCTTACATGCTAGCTCAAAGTAATGCTCAAAATTCTCCAAGTTAGGCTTCAACAGTATGTGAACTGAAAACTTCCAGATGTTCAAGCTGGATTTAGAAAAGTCAGAGGAATCAGACATCAAATTGCCAAAGTCCATTGGATCATAGATAAAGCAAGAGAATTTGAAAAAAGGATGTACTTCTGCTTCATTGACTACACTGAAGTATTGACTGATGGATCACGAAAAACCGTGAAAAATTCTAAAAGATATGAGAATACCAGACCCCTTTTCCTGCCTCCTGAGAAATCTGTATGCAGGTCATGAAAAAATAGTTAGAACTGGACATGGAACAACCGACTGGTTCCAAATTGGAAAAGAGTACGTCAAGACTGTATACTGTCACCCTACTTATTTAACTTATATGCAGAGTACATCATGCAAAATGCCAGACTGGATGAAGGACAGGCTGGAATCAAGATTGCCGGGACAAATATCAATAACCTCATCTACGCAGTAGACACCACCCATATGGCAGAAAGTGAAGAGTAATTGAAGACAGTCTTGATGAAAGTGTAAGAGGAGAGTGAAAAAACTGGCTTAAAACTCAACATTTAAAAAACAAAGATCATGGCCTCTGGTCCCATTATTTCCTGGAAAATAGTTGGGGGAAACAATGGAAACAGTGACAGACTTTATTTTCTTAGGCTCCAAAATCACTGCAGATGGTGATTGCAGCCATGAAATCAAAAGACGCTTCCTCCTTAGAAGAAAAGCTAGACAGCATGAACCTTTACTGACAAAGGTCTGTATAGTCAAAGCTATGGTTTTTCCAGTAGTCATGTGTGGATGGCAGAGTTGGACCATAATGAAACCTGCACACTGAAGAATTGATTCTTTTGAACTATGGTGTTGGAGAAGATTCGTGAGAGTTCCTTGGACAGCAAGGAGATCAAACCAGTCGGCCCTAAAGGAAGTCAGTCCTAATTCATTGGAAGGACTGATGCTGAAGCTTGAATACTTTGGCCACCAGATGCATGAAGAACTGACCCATTGGAAAAGACCCTGATGCTGGGAAAGATTGAAAGCAGGAGGAGAAGGGAATAATAGAGAATGAGATGGCTTGATGGCATCACTGACTGGTTGGACAATAGTTTGAGCAAACTCTGGGAATTGGTAATAGACTGGGAAACCTAGGGCGCTGCAGTCCATGGGGTTATATGAGTCAGACACTACTGCGTGACTGAACTGAACTGAGGCAAAAACCATCACAATATTATAAAGTAATTATGCTCTAATTAAAATAAATAAATAAATTAGAACAAGCAAACAAATAAGGAAACATGAATAAGCAGCAGAATACAAGTGGAAGATGAGTAATTTATTTTTATCTATGATCATATTTAACTATATGAAGAGTACATCATGAGAAACAGTGGGCTGGAAGAAGCACAAGCTGGAATCAAGATTGCTGGGAGAAATATCAATAACCTCAGATATGCAGATGACACCACCCATATGGCAGAAAGTGAAGAGGAGCTAAAAAGCCTCTTGATGAAAGTAAAAGAGGAGAGTGGGAAAAGTTGGATTAAAGTTCAATATTCAGAAAATGAAGATCATGGCATCTGATCCCACCACTTCATGGGAAATAGATGAGGAAACAGTGGAAACAGTGTCAGACTTTATTATTATTATTATTATTATTATTATTATTTTGGTCTCCAAAACCACTGTGGATGGTGATTGCAGCCATGAAATTAAAAGACGCTTACTTCTTGGAAGGAAAGAGTTATGACCAACCTAGATAGCATATTCAAAAGCAGAGAGATTACTTTGCCAACAAAGGTCCGTCTAGTCTAGGCTATGATTTTTCCAGTGGTCATGTAAGGATGTGAGAGTTGGACTGTGAAGAAAGCTGAGTGCCAAAAAATTGATGGTTTTGAACTGTGGTGTTGGAGAAGACTCTTGAGAGTCCCTTGGACTGCAAGGAGATACAACTAGTCCATTCTGAAGGATATCAGTCCTGAGTGATCATTGGAAGGACTGATGCTGAAGCTGAAACTCCAGTACTTTGGCCACCTCATGTGAAGAGTTGACTCATTGGAAAAGACCCTGATGATGGGAGGGATTGGGGGTAGGAGGAGAAGGGGACAACAGAGAATGAGATGGCTGGATGGCATCACCAACTCGATGGAAATGAGTCTGAGTGAACTCTGGGAGTTGGTGATGGACAGGGAGGCCTGGCATGCTGTGATTCATGGGGTCGCAAGGAGTTGGACCGACTGAGTGAACTGAACTGATGATCAATTGATCTATGATTTTTTCTATGATCATTTGAGAGGCATGATAAAGAGATATTAAATAATGAGCTTTATTTATTAATCCAAAATTCAAAAGGATGTTTAGTCTAGAAGTAATATATTTTGAGTTATTCATGTGCAAATAATATACCAACATGGGAACTAATGAGGTTCCTATGTAGTTTACAAAACTAAGAAGAAATAGAGTCATTAAATTAAATCTGAGTAATTTTAAGAGAATAAGTAGAAGAAAATGAGCAGTGAGGGAGAGTGGCGAAGGCATGGCAAGTGGTGAATGTAAGGAATGGCAGCTGAGGAAACTGCGTGATGGTCCAATCGTTAGGACTTCACAATATAACCAAGACACGAATTTATTGAGAATGAAGAGGAGATGAAGAAGAGAAAGCTTCTTTGTTAGCTTTTGTAATAGAGGTAAAACATTCATAAGAGCTTAATGTGTGATGCTTAAAAATAATGTTTAAATACTGGCAGGAAGTATTTTTGAAAAGTTGAAATTATAGAAGAGTGAAGGAATAAAAATGAATATAATATTTGAAGAGAGAGGATTCTGGCATTCAGAACAAATACGAACGGTTACCTTTTTTAGGAAAAGGTAAATTTCTTAATTTTTTTTTAAAAGAAGACAGAAAATTTATTTAATTGCAAGTGGCTTTGAATATTTTTGAAGGGTGAGAGAGAAAGTTTCCATCTGATACCTCTCAAATTAGAGAGTGATTGATTGGGGGTAATAATGGATAGGGATGTGGTTTAAGAGAGTGCCAACTGTATTGATTAGTCATAATGGTGAATAACTCCTTAGGAATAAATAGATGGAAGGAAAGCAAAGTCCCTTGAGATGATGAAGGCAAGGAGCTGAGAGATTAGTCAAATGGGAGAGCACTGAATCCTAACCACTAGGCAACCATGGACAGTTTAGGGAAATGGATATTTATTTATCATGGCCTTCAAAAATTTTCATAATAATACCAAGATTTGGGGAAAAAATCACAGTCATCTTCAGTGAATTGGATGTGGATAACATAGTCCATAGATGATAACAGTGAGGAGAGGGAATTGTAAATGAGCCTAATAAGCTAAAAATTCAAAAGAGTAGGCACTTTATTATTATTATTATTAGTTTTTACTTTACAATACTGTATTAGTTTTGCTATACATTGACATAAATCCACCACAGGTGTACATGAGTTCCCAACTCTGAGCCCCCCTCCCACCACCCTCCCCATATCATCTCTCTGGGTCATCCCAGTGCACCAGCCCCAAGCATCCTGCATCTTGTATCGAACCTAGACTAGCGATTCTTTTCTTACATGATAATGTACATGTTTCAATGCCATTCTCCCAAATCATCCCACCCTCTCCCTCTCCCACAGAGTCCAGAATCTGTTCTTTACATCTGTGTCTCTTTTTCTGTCTCGCATACAGGGTTATCATTACCATCTTTCTAAATTCCATATATATGTGTTAATATACTGTGTTGGTGTTTTTCTTTCTGGCTTACTTCACTGTGTATAATCGGCTCCAGTCTCATCCACCTCATTAAAACTGCCTCAAATGTATTCTTTTTAATGGCTGAGTAATAATCCATTGTGTATATGTACCACAGCTTTCTTATCCATTCATCTGCTGATGGACATCTAGGTTGCTTCCTGTCCTAGCTATTATGAACAGTGCTGCGATGAACATTGGGGTAGCAAAACACCCTCTGACATAAATCACAGCAGGATCCTCTATGATCTACCTCCCAGAATACTGGAAATAAAAGCAAAAATAAACAAATGGGATCTAACTAAAATTAAAAGCTTCTGCACAACAAAGGAAACTATAAGCAAGGTGAAAAGACAGCCTTTAGAATGGGAGAAAATAATAGCAAATGAAGCAACTGACAAACAACTCATCTCAAAAATACACAAGCAACTTATGCAGCTCAATTCCAGAAAAATAAATGACCCAATCAAAAAATGGGCCAAAGAACTAAGTAGATATTTCTCCAAAGAAGATATACGATGGCTAACAAACACGTGAAAAGATGCTCAACATCACTCATTATCAGTTCAGTCGCGCAGTCATGTCCGACTCTTTGTGACCCCATGAATCGCAGCACACCAGGCCTCCCTGTCCATCACCAACTCCCGGAGTTCACTCAGACTCATGTCCATTGAGTCCATGATGCCATGCAGCCATCTCATCCTCGGTCATCCCCTTCTCCTCCTGCCCCCATTCCCTCCCAGCATCAGGGTCTTTTCCAATGAGTCAACTCTTCTCATAAGGTGGCCAAAGTACTGGAGCTTCAGTTTTAGTATCATTCCTTCCAAAGAAATCCCAGGGTTGATCTCCCTCTCATTATCAGAGAAATGCAAATCAAAGCCACAATGAGGTACCATTTCACACCAGTCAGAATGGCTGTGATCCAAAAGTCTACAAGCAATAAATGCTGGGGAGGGTGTGGAGAAAAGGGAACCCTCTGACACTGTTGGTGGGAATGCAAATTAGTACAGCCACTATGGAGAACAGTGTGGAGATTCCTTAAAAAACTGTTTTTGTGTTTTGATTGAAGTGTAGTTAATTTACAATGTTGTGTTAGTATCTGGTGTAAGCAAAATGATTCAATTACATGTATTCTTTCTTATATTCTTTTTCACTGCAGATGATGACTGCAGCCATGAAATTAAAAGATGCTTACTCCTTGGAAGGAAAGTTATGACCAACCTAGACAGCATATTCAAAAGCAGAAACATTACTTTGCCAACAAAGGTCCGTCTAGTCAAGGCTATGGTTTTTCCAGTGGTCATGTATGGATGCGAGAGTTGGACTGTGAAGAAAGCTGAGCGCCAAAGAATTGATGCTTTTGAACTGTGGTGTTGGAGAAGACTCTTGAGAGTCCCTTGGGCTGCAAGGAAATCCAACCAGTCCATTCTGAAGGAGATCAGCTCTGGATGTTCTTTGGAAGGAATGATGCTAAAGCTGAAACTCCAGTACTTTGGCCACCTCATGAGAAGGGTTGACTCATTAGAAAAGACTCTGATGTGGGAGGAATTGGAGGCAGGAGGAGAAAGGGATGAAAGAGGATGAAATGGCTGGATGGCATCACCAACTCGATGGACATGAGTTTGAGTGAATTCTGGGAGATAGTGATGGACAGGGAGGCCTGGCATGCTGCAATTCATGGGGTCGCAAAGAGTCGGACACGACTGAGTGACTGATCTGAACTGAACTGAACCGCTCCCCTTTAGTAACCATAAATTGGTTATCTATGTCTGTGAGTCTCTTTCTGTTTTGTAAATAAGTTCATTTGCATCATTTTTTAGATTTCACGTATATTATATTATATGATATTTGTCTGTCTGACTTACTTCACTTAGTATGATAAACTCTAGGTTCGTCCAAGCTGCTGCTGCCAATGTATGAAAGTGAAAGTCACTCAGTCGTGTCCAACTCTTTGTGACCCAAAGGACTATGCACTCCATGGAATTCTCCAGGCCAGAATACTGGAGTGGATAGCCTTTCCCTTCTCCAGAGGATCTTCCCAGCCCAGGGATCAAACCCAGGTCTCTGCGCGCGCACACACACACACACACACACACACACACACACTGCCTCTTCTTTATTCATCTGTTGATGGAAATTTCATGTTTTGGCCACTGAAATATTGGAGTACAGGTATGATTTCAAATTAGAGTTTCTTGGGACATATGCCTAGGATGGGATTGCAGAATCATATAGTAGTTCTATTTTTAGCTTTTGGGGAAACTTCCATACTGTTCTCCAATAGTGGCTGCATCAATTTACATTCCCACCAGCAGTGTAGGAGGGATACCTTTTCTCCACACCAAAAGAGTGGGAATTTTCATATGGCTGAGGATGTTTTATGACCTGGGACAATAAATAGAAAAGGTGACATCATACCATTTTCAGACCAAAGGTAAAGAAAAACATTCCTTTGAAGAAGCGTATAAGGAAGCAGTATTATTTCCAGAAAGATGTGGTAGTGTTCAAAGAGTTTCAAAGTGAGGAAGTGGAGGAAAAACACAGATCCAGAGTTCAGGGAAACAGTAACAGGGTGTGCTGTACTGTGTACTTAGTTGACTCCTTGTGACCCCAGGTATCCAACTCTTTGTGACCCCATGGACCCCTCCAGGCTCCTCTGTCCATGGGATTCTCCAGGCAAGAATACTGGAGTGGGCTGCCATGCCCTCTTCCAGAGGATCTTCCCAACCCAGAAATCAAACTCAAGTCTCTTTCATTTCAGGCAGATTCTTTTACCATCTGAGCCACCAGGAAGGCCCAAGAATACTGGAGTGGGTAACCCAGAATACTTGAATCCTTTCTCCAGGGGATCTTACCTACCCAGCAATTGAGCTCGGGCCTACTGCATTACAGGTAGATTCTTTATTTGCTGAGCTGATTAAATAGGGTATAAGAGGGAGGCAGAAGTGGAAAGCTTGGGTCAAAAGAACAGATGTGTGAAGTATTACAGGGTGAAGGATAATGAGTTGATTATGATAAGGATGTTTTTATTTGGACAATGAGAAACATAAATATGCAAATGAGGCCTGATGCATTCAGTGGAGATTATGTCTTAGAACAAGGGCTTTCCTTTCTATATGTTTGTTTCAAACATAGGAATTTGTCTGGTGTTTGCTTATTTCTTTTTGTTTGTATGTAGTCAGGAGTTCTTCACTAATAGCATATATAAGAAAGAAAGAGGAAAGAGTGACTGAGATTAATGAATATTGATCATGATCATAAAGAATTTAAGTATCAACAATTAGTTTAACAGACTCAAACTTCATCATACAGGTTGGTTTTTAATGTGACAGTTGGGTCTGGATAGTGCTTGATGCTCTGTCTCTCTATACAGGAGGATATAGGTTTAGGTTGAAAAAATGTTGGAGATTGTGAGAGACAATGGTGTATTCCTGTGTAATACCCTGGGAAGTGACATTTGTGTGGAATGTCAAGTTCTCAGGACTTGCTGTTAATTACTATGCTTTTCAAGATATTTTTAATTTAATATGAAATAGCAGATTTGTGTCAGTATCTTCTTTCTTTACATGATACAATATCATTTCAACTTATCCCATGCTTTACCTCCCATCAAATTTCGAAGTGACCTTTTGTTGCACTGGCAGATCTAAGATTATATCAATTATGAATTGCAATGTATTATCAATCAAATATTGCTCATTAGGCTGCTTTTCTGCTCAGATCAAATACATTCTCAGAAGTTATAATTTTATATTTGAAAATATGATATGAAGAATTTTATTCTCCTATCAATGAATGCACATAAATTTTTATTCCCACTAATATTAATGGGTAAGTTATAAGTATGTGTCAAGTATAGAATAAATCTTAAAAAAGAATATTAGATAAAGATTTATCATTAAATTTTTTAAAGAGGATTAAAAGGTGAAATACACTAGCTGAGTTTTAATACAAAAAATAATCATACTTAAAGATGTTTATAGTTTTGATAAATGCATTTTAATGTTATAACTATCCTAGTTGAAGTTATTATGATGCTTGCTATTATCTAGTATCTCAAAATTGAAGTAAAACACTGCATATATGATCATTTACTTAGAGACTGAAAACTTGGTTTCCAAACAAAATTGATCACTCTGACAAGATGAATGGTCACACAAATGCTGTGTTGAAAGTGCACCTTATTATACACAAAAGTAAATAGAGGTAAGTGTATTTATTTTTTTATTTTTGTAGCATTTTCTTTCTAATTCAATGTTTCCCAAAGTTTGATCTGTAGCAGAATATTCCATAGGATTTGTAAAAAGAGGAAAGGCAGTGTCTCCTATCTCACTTTCATGTGTGTCATCTAGGGAATCACAACAAATTTTAAGAACCAATGCTCCAAAAGACTTCTGTTTGGTATAACTTCTGTATTTCTTTAACTCAAATAAAATTTTTTGTTCTATTTTCTTCCTCTGTTCCAACTATTTTTAAAGAAATCAAGCATTCTATAATCAGGGGTACATTCAAATTTAAATGTGGGGGACACCCAAGGAAACAGCACCAATACTCTCCCATTGCCTTCATAAGCGACATACTGCACAACCATTTTGGCTACTGAAACAAAATGGGTGAATCTGGTAAAAATGTAATTTCTCCTTCAATTATGTAAATAGATGTTTAAGGACTGGGCTGATGGTTGTTACAGTAAAGAATCCACCTGCAATTTGGGAAACCTGGGTTCGATCCCTGGGCTGGGAAGATCCATTGGAGGAGGGAATGGCAACTCACTCTAGTATTCTGGCCTGGAGAGTCCCCATGGAAAGAGGAGCCTGGTGGGCTGTAATCCATGGGGTCACAAAGAGTTGGACAATACTGAGTAACTAAGACACAGCATTTAAGGCTTAATTTAATTCTCAAGTTAAAAATTCCCTTACCTGATTTCTCATTTTCTAATCATTTGCTAGTATCTCAGCAAAAAAAAAAAAAAATAGTTTTCCCTATTGTCTTTCTTTTTTTTAATTAATTTTTATTTTTTAGTTTGTTTTGCTTTACAATACTGTATTCATTTTGCTATACATTGACATGAATCAGCCACGAGTGTACATGAACTCCCAATCCCAACCCCCCCCCCTTTCCCGCCCCACACCTTCTCTCTGGATTATCCCCGTGCATCAGTCCCAAGCATCCTGCATCCTGCATTGAACCTAGACCGGTGATTCGTTTCACTTATGATATCATACATGTTACACTGCCACTCTCCCAAATCATCCCACCCTCTCCCTCTCCCACAGAGTCCAAAAGGCTGTTCTGTACATCTGTGTCTCTTTTGCTGTCTCGCGTACAGGTTTATCATTACCATCTTTCTAAATTCCATATATATGTGTAAGTATACTGTATTGGTGTTTTTCTTTCTGGGTTACTTCACTCTGTATAATTGGCTCCAGCTTCATCCACCTCATTAGAACTGATTCAAATGTATTCTTTTTAATGGCTGAGTAATACTCCATTGTGTATATGCACCACAGCTTTCTTATCCGTTCGTCTGTTGAAGGACATCTAGGTTGCTTTCATGTCCTGGTTATTATAAATAGTGCTGTGATTAACATTGGGGTACACGTGTCTCTTTCAATTCTGGTTTCCTCGTGTGTATCCCTATTGTCTTTCTTCGGAGAAGGGAATGGCACCCCACTCCAGTACTCTTGCCTGGAAAATCCTATGGATGGAGGAGCCTGGTAGGCTGCAGTCCATGGGGTCACTAAGGGTCGGACACGACTGAGTGACTTCACTTTCAGTTTTCACTATCCACTTTCATGCATTGGAGAAGGAAATGGCAACCCACTCCAGTGTTCTTGCCTGGAGAATCCCAGGGACAGGGGAGCCTGGTGGGCTGTCGTCTGTGGGGTCGCACAGAGTTGGACACGACTGTAGTGACTTAGCAGCAGCATTGTATTTCTTAACAGAATGGTCAGTTAAGAACTCCATGGATGTTAAAGTTTGAGGTAGGGTAAAACTCTTCCTGGACTTCCCAGTTGATGCTAGTGGTAAAGAACATACCTTCCAACTCAGGAGATGTAAGAGATGTGCATTTTATCCCTGGGTCAGGAAGATCCTCTGGAGGAGGAAATGGCAACCTACTCTAGTTAGTTTGCCTGGAAAATCTCATGGATAGAGAAGCCTGGCGGGCTATAGTCCACAGGGTCACAATGAGTCAGATATGACTGAAGCGAATTGGCATGCATGCACACATGCAAAACTCTTCCCAGTGTCTGCAAGTTCTTAGGAAAATATTAAGTATGAGGTGCACAGTTTTAGTAGTTCTAAATGTATTCTCTGGTATTCATGTCCATGGTATTCCCACTTGAACTACTCTCAGAAATAAAACTCCTATGTAGGAGTCAGTATCATGTCCATCCTCAACCCTCCAAGCAAACCCAGACTTTGAAGATCAGCTCTGGTATTTTGTCCATGATCCATAGTCAGCCTTTCCCCATAGTTCTGTGGTTTGCTTAGTCACTGCTGCAGCCAACACACACTGTACTTTTTTGTACTCTACTCATCAGTTTCACATGACATTGTATTACTGCCTGTCTGGAATCCCTTGGTCCCCTGGTTGCAATCTCAAAACTACAGCAAGTAAGCCACTAAGAATTCCATTAAAATATGGGTGAACATAATCATATTGTTTCTAGATGTAAAAATCTATGTAATACCTACTGTATAACTGTGGTGTTGGAGAAGACTCTTGAGAGTCACTTGGACTGCAAGGAGATCCAACCAATCCATTCTGAAGGAGATCGACCCTGGGATTTCTTTGGAAGGAATGATGCTAAAGCTGAAACACCAGTACTTTGGCCACCTCATGCGAAGAGTTGACTCATTGGAAAAGACTTTGATGCTGGGAGGGATTGGGGGCAGGAGGAGAAGGGGACGACCGAAGATGAGATGACTGGATGGCGTCACTGACTCGATGAACATGAGTCTGAGTGAACTCCAGGAGTTGGTGATGGACAGGGAGGCCTGGCGTGCTGCGATTCATGGGGTCGCAAAGAGTCGGACACGACTGAGCGACTGAACTGACTGTATAACATAGGTAACTATATTCAATATCCTGTGACAAACCATAATGGAAAAGAATATGAATATATATGTATTTTTTTCCAGGCACTTGCTGTACAGAAAAATTGAACACAATGTTATAAATCAATTATGCTTCAAAACTTTTTTAAAAAGAGAAAATTACAGTATCAGTTGCCATGACAGAACAGTATTAAGTGAATATTAATAGAGTATAATTGAATCCTTCCCCAGGTTGCCACCCCCAATTTACAGGTTAGCACACTGAGGCACAGAGGGATTAAATACTTGTTGAAAGCTGTCCAGATAAGCAAGTGGCCAAGTTTTGATTTGAGTCCAAACCTGCAATCCCAGAGCCAATCTCTTAATGCCCAGAGTACACTCCAGCGTGTAAAGGATGTAAGGAATGGTCATGGGGGAAAAACTGGGGGAGAGGCCAGGTGGGAGGCAGCAACCACTGTCCAGTGAGAGTGGAGATGTCTGAGGGGGCTGTGGCAGAAGCATTGGAGGGGATGGGACTGCTGACAGCAGCTCTTTGGAGAAAGAATGATAAGCAAGAAAAAATGATGCAAAAAGACGAAATAAAAGAAAAAGGAAAGGAAATTGAAAAGGATAAAGAAGGAAAGGGCTCTCCTGGTGGATCAGATGGTAAAGAATCTGCCTGGATTGCAGGAGACCTGGATTCGATCTCTGGGTTGGGAAGGTCCTCTGGAGAGGGAAATGGCATCCCATTCCAGTATTTTGTCCTGGAGAATTCCATGGACAGAAGAGCCTGGCAGGTTACAGCCTGGGCAAAGAGTTGGACATGACTGAGTAACTTTCACTTCACTTCACTTCAAAGAAGGAAAACCAAAGACAGAGAATGCATGGTGAGAATCTGGCACCAGTATACAGGTCGAGGTGTGCCATTTCCTCTGCATATGTATCTCTGATTACCCACTCAAAACTACCCACCCAGAACTTAATCTCCAGTTAGGAATATGATACTGCTTATTTCTCTGCAGTAAGTGTTAACTAAATAATGGCATGGATTTGTTTCTCTAGCATTTTCCTTCTCTAATGCTGCCACCACTGGTATCAAATGAAATATGGAAGTCCTTTTGTCACTGGCAAAGCAGGGGATGATAAAATAGTGTTTCCATTTCCTCTTGGATGTGCTAGCATGACAGGTGCTCAATAGCTCTTTAAAAATGGGGAATGTCCTTTGAGGGGCAGCAAAGCTAAGGTGAAGAATCAGAACACTAGGAGAATTTGAGTCTGAAACAGTCATAACAATATCATGCATTGAACCTAAAGAACAGAACAAGAATAGAAATAGATGAGCAAGTATATACAGGCAAGAGCGAAATGAGAACAGATTTGAAGAATACATCCAAAAATTGGTGCATCCCATACTGTGAGTCAAGTGAATCCCTGAGCACCTTTTTACTTCCTGTCCTATGGGAGTATATAATACCTTGCAGTCAGAGGAAGCACGCTAAGCTAAACATTGAATTTTCTCCCTTCTTACAAATTTTGTCATTATTGGTGACTTCAGTTTCTCCTTGTCTACTAAGCCCTTCTTCTTGCAGATATTTTAGGTGATCCTCAAAGTGACTAGCTCATTGTTTTTAGTTATACAGTTTTTTTCTTTGCAAACTCTGATTGGATCCATTCAAAATATTAGTGATGAAAATCAATGTCCTCCCTTTGTGGCTTTCAGTCAATTTCAAACACACCTCTCAACATCGAAAACACTCTTGTATCCTGTATCCATTATTTCCCCCCTTCTTTTCCCCCCTAGTAGTGTCTCTGATCAAATGTTTGCTTTTTTCCCCTTCTCATCTTTACTCTTTTTCCTCTTGAGTAAATCATTTTTTTCTGCACATCTGTCAAATCCTCTGTCATTTCTCCTTTAGTTCTTTACTGCCAGAGAGCTTAGTCTTACACATCTAAAGACCAATGTTGAATCAGCTGAGATGAATGAAGAATCAAAGAAATGAGACTCTACACCTCCACGGACTTGTCTTTTCCATCCATTATTTTTACTGCTTTTTATTCTTTTAATCATGAGTATGCAAATATCTACATTGCTGCTCTTCACACAACAGGAGACAGCATCTCCCATTTAATTTCAGTTTTTGGCTACTGGTTTTTATATTAAAATTTTATTCTTTCTATATGTTCTTTTCTGGGAAAACACACACACATGCACACACACACTTTAAAGTGCCAAACAAAAGAAAACTGCTAAGCCAAACACAAGTAATAAAGAATAAGTTTAGTGTTTGTGTATAATGCAATAACATGCTAGATTTAAAGGATTTTTAATAAGATTATTCTATCAAAATCTTTGTTAAAAAGAACTATAAAAATAAGCTCCTGCTCCTGCTAAGTCACTTTAGTCGTGTCCGACTCTGTGTGACCCCATAGATGGCAGCCTACCAGGCTCCCCCGTCCCTGGGATTCTCCAGGCAAGAACACTGGAGTGGGTTGCCATTTCCTTCTCCAATGCATTACAGTGAAAAGTGAAAGTGAAGAAGCTAAGATAATATAAATGGTATGCCTAAGGTGAATGGTAGGAGACTTTGTTTCTCTTGATTTTAAACTCACTGTTTCAGAAAATATAAATTGAGCATTAAAATATATTTAAGTAATAAGTTATAATATAAAAAAGAATTTTTGAGTATAAAAATTCATGAGCAAATTTCACATGTGGGAAGTAAACATGTTGTTGGTATTATAAGCAATGTCATGTTTGTGTTTTAAAAACAATTTGGGTCAATGTTAACTGAAAATTAATTTCACTGACCTTAGGCAAGAATATAGTCACAAGACCCAACATTGACAAAAAAATAATGATGAATGGCTATTTATTGAGCTGAGATGCTAGATATCTAGTTGAGTGAAGTGAGAATCAATGTAAGATAGGTTTTATTTAATATCTTCATCATGCTTGAAAATTGTAGGGACAAAAATGACAATCTTCAAGGATTGATTCATGAGAGAAAGATTAAAATTACATAGTATTTATAGCTTTGCCAAAAAATGACTTGCAAGTAATGGTAAATATTTACAGTGACAGAGATTAATTATTTAATGGGAGAAAATTAGACAAAAATAAGCTAATTTGTTCTGTAATTATATTTAGTGAGCTAAAAAATAATGTAACTACTCTAACTCCCAACTGTAGAGAACACCATTGCTTTAAAATTGAAGATTATAATAAAAATTAGTGTTTATTGTGTTACTGCTATGTACTAGGTATTGCTCTCAAGTGTCTTTTATTGACTCCATTAGCCCTCATGATAATCCTCAGGTGGGCTCTATCACTGTCTGTAATTACAGAGTATACCAAGGAATAGAATATTAGTAGTAATAGTAATATGACTTTTCAAAGGTGTCACAGCTTGAATGGGGTGATCAGGACTTAAATTTTGTTTAGTAGTGTTAGTAGCTCAGTCATGACCGACTCTTTGCAACCCCACAGACTGTAGCCTGCCGGGGTCCTCTGTCCATAGGATTCTCCAGGCCAGATTACTGGAGTGGGTTGCCATTCCCTTCTCCAGGGGACCTTCCTGATTCAGGGATCAGACCTGGGTCTCCTGCATTGCAGGCAGACTCTTTACCATCTGAGCTATAGGGAAGTCCTTAAAAGAAAGACTTAAAATTGTTGGGATAATTAACCTCTACTCTCTATGTCTCAGATTAGATTTCAAAATAACTATAAAGTCGTTTCAAGAATTATGTGGTGCCAGATATGGGAGATTTAATGCATTCTATTCAGAAAATATTTATTGAACACACACTGTATTCTAGGAATTGATAGGCACCACAGAGATCCTGACAGAAAAATGAAATTTCAACTTGTCTATTTCCTTTTCTTTCATTCTCTTCTCCCTTTAGCCTAATACATTTGATTATTGACTGCTTATTGAATTCATGATGTTCTAAACTTCCCTCTAGCAAAACCCACCCCCAATTAATTGCCATGTTATAGCTGATATATGAAGTCACACCAAGGGGAAATAACAAATTAAAAAATCACATTTTTATTTTAATAACCTGTAGCTACTTTTCTTGAGGAAATTACACCTGAACTCAATATCATTAACTATAGAGAGAGACGTTTGAATTAGAGTCTTTCTAGGCTTCCGTATGCTTATAACTTTAATAGTAAAAAGAATATGATTTTCAACAAATTAGTTCTCTGCACTTGGAAAATTCTGGGATGGCTTGAACAACTCTAGCATAGTCCCAACTGGGTTCCTTTCTAAGCAACTTGGTAATTTACATTTTGCACCTCACATCCTAAGGAGAAAGGAGTTATGAAATTCGTAGAGAATATTATTTTTAATTGAATGCTCCCTCTTAAAAGAGCATTTTAATTGAGATTTAATAACTCCATAAAAGATAAATCTAGTTGCCATGTAATAAACAGTAATTAATTAGTTAATATCAATTAGATACTAAAAATATTAATTTACACTTAACATCTAACTACTATAATTTGCTATAGCATCTTATTAAATGCTAATTAAATTCCTAAATATTCTTACAAATTTAATGCATTAATAATAAGAATGTAAGTACATATTTACTGTATCTGCACTTCTGAGTTCATTACATGGCAATGAGATTTATCTCTCTTACAGTAATTAAATATACTAAGCAAACCTCAGTAACTTTTCCTAACACATACCATAACTGTTTTATTAATTCAAATTAAATGCTCATTTAAGGTTTTTAAACTACAGCTGCCCCAAACAGGCTCAGAAAAGGTTATTATATGTGTAGTTAAACTTCAGTTTTTAAATTTGGGCTGAAGCTTTCTAAATATGACCTCTGGTTTCTCAGGGCATTCAAGATTAACTTTTGATGATAATAGTTATTTACATTTTCTGTATCTACCATGCTTTTCCTCTGCCCTGTCTTTATACATTTGTTCTCCATTTACTAAGTCTGTAACTGCTTTTTTCCCTCTGTTTAATACAGGCCAGCAAAGTGGTTTTTTTTTTTTTTCTTTTTCCATCATTAAAGAGAAGAGTTTTTACTAGCATCCTCTTCAAGTATCTTTTATTTCCATTAATTACCACTTCATTGTTATAGAAACATCCTCATCGGGAATATTAAAAAAAAAAAGAAACAAAGAAAGAAAAGAAAGAAGACAAGTGTTTTGTGATATTTGTAAGCAAAAGTGAGTCTGATTGGAAAGGCTGAAAGAGAAAGTTCTGCCAAGGTTCCAGCCTCAGGATGGTTTTTGAAAGACTAAGAGAAAATACAGTCCTTGCATGCATCAAATGATTTAGAATCTTCAATCCTTCCAGATATGATGGGGATGTCATAAAGACAGGAGGCGGCTGAACAGCAAGGAAAGCACATTAGCTATTAACCTTCCCCCAGCCGATCAACTTTATTTTGCAATCTTCCCTCAGAACCATTAGAATACCCTGAAGAAATAACTTTCCAATTAAAAAGGATCTCAGAGAACAAAGCCATTTTATCTCTGACTCCTGGTGTTCTTTATTCCAATAATTTAAATTGGAATTGATTTTTCAATTTAGCCGTTGACTTGCTATGGACACACAGCTGAAAAGGCCGAATGGAATTGCATGGCTGAAATATTTGTCTTCGTGATGCACTTCTCATAAATTCACAGGAGCCCTTTTTTTTTTTTAATGCATTTTCTTCTGCTGCCTTTGCCTTAGACAACAGCTTTTTAACACAGCATGGGCAAAGCTGAAAAACACGTCCACCATGACCTCCAGGGCCTCATCCTCCATTCCTCATAGATCTATCTCCTTGTTACACCTCTTAGAAAATATATAAACCCAATGTATCAAAATGATCAGGCTTCTTGAATCCTGAATGTTTGCTTTCTAATTAACATAGAAGATTTAATTTTTTTGAAACAGGAAAATACCTTTCTTAGGATCTTTTACCTCAAAATACAAGTAGTGGATATTGAACTTGCCTTTATTGCTTTCATTATTAGTAGCTAAAAATAATGAATTTTCAATTAACACTTGATAATTTTGAATTAAATACCACAAATATTAAATTGTTTTTATTACCCTCTTATATTTTATAATAAAAGCACTAGTAATATCCATTTATTAAGGCTCTTGATTAGCAGTCACCACTTTCCTGTCTATTCACATTTCTGACCCTTTGCTTTCTGTGACCTCAGATGAAATGCCATAGTCTTTGTCACCAGGTCCTTCCTGTTTCCTCACCCTGTCACTCCAGCAGGTGTCTCTACTTTCCTTTGTCTTATAGGCTCAAGTCTTGTTCTGCAATCAGTACTGATGTGAATAGCAGGTATGGAAGGAAATCCTGAGCTCAAAACATTGTTTAATTTTTACTAAACACCATATTGCTTATTACTCACACCCCTTGTGGTTTTGCTATGCATTGTCTTTCTCAGAAGTGTCCGAATGCATGATCTCAGACCTGGCCTTGAATGCTGGCACAGCAATCTCTTTTATAATATCAAGAGCAAAAGAGATCACGAAAACCTTAGAATGTAAAGGCCATGAGAACACAAATCTTACAGGTATTTCTTGTTCACTGTTCTAGTCCTTACACCAAAACACTCCTTGGCACCTACTTGGTACTCAAAAATCTGCTGAATTAATGAATTATACTCTTGCTCCTGTCTGAATCTTCTCCCTGCAACCACTTATGAATTAGCACAGGAAGGCATAATATTTATAGTAAATATATATACTTTTGTGCTTACTGTTATAACAAAGTAGCTATTAGTACTAACATTAAAAGAGATTTTCCATAGTATTTTGATAAGGTATTGGTACTGGTTCTCTATCTCTGGCTATTGCATGGTTCACGGCAGTTTTAAAGTCATCATGAGTAAAAACAACAATACAGTACGATTGGTCATAGTCTTAAGAGAAGCAAGAGTTTCTCACCAACTAACATCAGAAAAAATGTTTTTACAGCAGTCATTCATTTAACAAATTGATCACGTCCTGTTATGTGCTTGGCACTGTTCGGAGCATTATGGGTGCACCAACAAATATACTGGACTGAAATGCCCATCCTTGTGGAGCTTAGTCTAATGAGAAAAGTGAAAGTCGCTCAGTCGTGTCCAATTCTTTGCGAGCCCATGGACTGTCCATGGAATTCTCCAGGTCCGAATACTGGAGTGGATAGCCTTTCCCTTCTCCAGGGGATCTCTCCAACCCAGGGATCGAACCCAGATCTCCCGTATTACAGGTGGATTCTTTAACAGCTGAACCACAAGGGAAGCCCACGGACACTGGAGTGGGTAGCCCTTCCTTTCTTCAGAGGATCTTCCTGACCCAGGAATCCAACAGGGTTCTTCCACAATGCAGGCGGATTCTTTACCAACTGAGCTATCGGGCAAGGAAACACATAAAGAACAAGCATAATTTTAATAGTTGGTTAAAGCATTATGAGACGAGAGATGTAGTAGTGAACTGTGAAGGGATCAGTGTAAGGGGGCTCTCTAAGGGGAAGGGGCAGAGCAGCAATTTAAAGGATAGTCAGAAAAGGCTTTTTGAAAAGGGATTTGAATTCTGGTTCTCTCAGGATATATGCCCATCAGAGGAGTTGCTGGGTCATAGGATAGTTCTATTTTTACTTTTTTAAGAAACTTCCATATTGTTTTCCATAGTAATTGAATTAATTTACATTCTTAAGACTGCAAGAGAGTTCCCCTTTCTCTACAAGCTTGCCAGCATTTATTGTTTGTAGATTTTTAAATGATGGCCATTTTGACTGGTTTGAGGTGGATGGACCTAGAGCTGTTACACAAAGTGAAATAAGTCATAAAGAGAAAAACAAACATGTTATATTAACACATATATATGCAGTCTAGAAAAATGGTACAGATGAACCTATTTGCAGCAGGATAGAGACACGGAAGTAGAGCATAGACATGTGGACACAGGGAAGGAGAGGACAAGATGAACTGGGAGAGTGGGATTGACATATACAAACTACCGTGAGTAAAACAGATAGCTAGTGGGAACCTGCTGTATAGCACAGGGAGCTCAACTCAGTGCTCTGTGATGACCTAGAAGGGTGAGATGGGGGCGTGTGAGGAGGCTCTACAGGGGATATATGTGTATGTATAGCTGATTCACTTTGTTGTACAGCAGAAACTAATATAACATTGTAAAGCGATTATAGTCCAGAAAAAAAGAAAGAAAAAGGATTAGAGCAAAGACTTGAGGGAAGTAAAGCAGGGAGCCATGTACAGTCTTGGTCAAGCACCTTTCAGGAAGGAAAAGCAGATTCCTAGGGATCTAACCAAGAAGTGTTCTTGGAAGGCTTGGCAGTTAGAGGCCAGGTTGGCTGAAGCAGAGTGAATGTGGTGGGAGAGTTTAGTGAGAGGAACTGATAGCAAATCCTATAAAGTGACTGCAGGGACTTTGGAGCTTATCCTGTGAAAGAATCAAAGAGCCACTGCCAGCTGCTCCCATTCTGACTCTACTTGAATAAATGGAGCATTCTCTGCAGTGACAACTGATTATATACTGCCTTGCTTTTGGAGGTGGGGGTGGATTGAGACATTTCTCAGAAAAGACTTGTATCTTCATTTTGATTTTAAGTTTTACAGAGATCACATCTCTCATTCCAGTTTCCTCTAGACTTTAAGCACTTACTGTGACATAATCTGTCACCTAAGATTATGAGAATTTGTTTCCAGGCTTTTCCCACTGAAATGTAGGTAACTTGAGGACAGGCTTGCTTCTTTGTATTGATCTGTTTTTTGGGTCTGTCACAGGATAAAGACTCTACAAAAGTTTGATGAAACATTGAGTTAACAGAGCTAGCAGAAAAAGAAGTCAATTTATAGAATTAAAGTATTACTGGTTTCTTTTTACAGTAACTTGGATTCCTTCTGCTTAAATTCCTGTACTAGATTTTTGTCATGAAAGCAATATGGTAAGAAAATTGGAGTCTTCCTAATGTAGACAGTGGTTATAGTTCAAAAATTATTCATCATTCTCTCAGAAAATCTACTAATTTAAGATTTCCCTAACTTTGACAGTTTGGGGAAATTTGTATGATGTTTGTATGCATTCAAATGTACCCCTGCACATACAAAGTCTCTATCTGCTTGTCTCTGACAGAATTCTCCATTCAATCTACAGAACTGAAAATGAAAATTTCCTTTTTCTTCTAAGGATTCTGTGAAATCTTCAGTCTTTAGAATATCTCTCCAACATAGAGGACAGATGGGGAAAGCAAAAACAATAGTTTTTTGCCTTATGCATATTAATATCTGAAGTAACCTAAATGCACATGTGTGCTCACTCATACACACTTTGAAAAAATTCAGTCTCTGACTTGCTTATACTGAAAGTTGTTTCCCTGTCCAACATGCAATCATGTGGACCATCAGCAGGTGAGAAGCAACTTGCTGGACATTACCACAGCATGGAATAGTGTGTCACTATAATGATTTTCAGAGAAGGCAATGGCACCCCACTCCAGTACTCTTACCTGGAAAATCCCGTGGGCGGAGGAGCCTGGTAGGCTGCAGTCCATGAGGTCGCTAAGAGTCGGACATGACTGAGCGACTTCACTTTGACTTTTCACTTTCATGCATTGGAGAAAGAAATGGCAATCCACTCCAGTGTTCTTGCCTGAAGGATCCCAAGGACGGTGGAGCCTGATGGGCTGCCAGCTATGGGGTCGCATAGAGTCGGACACAACTGAAGTGACTTAGCAGCAGCAGCAGCATAATGATTTTCATGTTACAACATTTCATCATATTTCATGAGACATGCTTAACTCCATCCAAAATAGAGTTTTTAGAGAGTCATTTACAAATTGAGTTTATGAATTTAAAAGAGGATCAGGTAGGAGAAACTGCACTTACCACCCCACTGATAATCTATTTTCATTGTATTAATTTTATCATTGGAATTTCAAGTAGAAATTATATTAAAAAGTGGGTTTTGAAATATATATATATATCCACTCTGTACTACAAAGGAGTAATCCTAAACCATGATGTGGAATTGAAGATTTATCTAAGTCTATAATGAGCTGTTGTCTGGATCATTCATAATACAGACTCTGCTATTATTCATCCTGTGCTTCATAGAAGTTCCTCACATGATGGTGTCCATGATACAGCAAATCCCCTCTTCTCTTGACTTCTTCAGAGGCACTCCTCCAATATCTTTCCATCTCTGTGCTGAATCATAATAATTTTCCCCTCTTAACTGGATCATCTTCACCATAATTCAAAGATACTATTGATGAAATTTCAACACTAAACCAAAATATCTTATAACTCCATATTATTCTCTAGCTACTCTCCTACCCCCTGTTCATTTTATAGCAAAGTTCCTTAAAAAAGTTGTTTATAATTTCCATAATCAATCTGTTTTGTCCTATTCCATATTCCAATCAAGCTTTGTTCCAACTACTTTACTGAAAATGCTCTTGTCATGGTAATCAATGATCCAATTTATCTTACTGACCATCAATCAAATTGTGTTTGACACAGCTGACCACTCTTTCTTCATTAATACATTTTATTTTATTTTTGTCACTGTGGTTTCTCAGATACCAGGTATTCTGGTTCCTTCTTTCTTAATAACCACACCTCCATGACCGTGAAAGCTGGGTGTAACTGGAAGCTTTTCTTTCCTTTATTGGATGCGTTGTGTCGATGATCTCATTATTTCTCATGGTTTTAAGTGTGCTGCATACACAGATGCTCCCAGTTTAGACAACTCCCCCGGACTCTAGAATGTTTAATTGACTACTTGCCATCACCACACAGTTTGCTAGAAGACATCTCCATATTAGCATGACTAAAATTTAACACCTCATCTGTCTTTCTAGATAAGAGTGAGAGATCTCTTCCATTATCCCCACATCTAAGGAAATGGTAGCTCCATTCTTTTTGTTGCTTATAACAGTAAATCTAAGTCATCCTTAAGTTTTCTCTCTTTATTTCACATGTAATCTTTTAGGAAATTAGGCTCTCTCTACTTTCAAAATTTACACAGAATCCAACCGTTTACAACCTTAATTGTTGCATGCTTCCCTGGTGGCTCAGACGGTAAAGCGTCTGCCTGCAATGTGGGAGGCCCGGGTTCGATTCCTGGGTCAGGAAGATCCCCTGGAGAAGGAAATGGCAATCCACTCCAGCACTCTTGCCTGGAAAATCCCGTGGACAGAGGAGCCTGATAGGCTATAGTCCATGGGATCGCAAAGAGTCGGACACGACTGAGCGACTTCACTTCACTTCACTAATGCAAGTTACTATTTTACTAGGGAGCTTCCCCATTGGCTCAGCCATAAAGAAACTGCTTGCCATGCAGGGGACACAGAAGACATCCGTTAGATCCCTGCCTCGGGAAGATGCCCTTGAGAAGGGAATGGCAACCCACTCCAGTATTCTCACCTGGAGAATCCCATGGACAGGGGATTCTCTGGTGGGCTAGAGTCCACAGGGGTGCAAAGAGTCAGACACAACTAGAGCGATTTAGCACACATGCACGTTCTGTTTAACCATTGCAATGATCTTCTAATTGATGTCCTTGTTAAAGGTGTCAAATCTTTTAAATATGTAAAAGGCATACCAGATTTCTTCTCTGCTCAAAACTATCAAGGACTTTCCATCTCATTTAGAGCGGAAGTCGAATTCTTACAATGCCTTTAGATTATTTGGTTACACTATGTGTAGCTTACATTAATGTGATAAGAAATATGGGGGAAATAGTGAGAGAAAAACCCAAGTTGCCACAATGTGCATTTAGCTACCCTGAACTTGCTCTTCTTTAAACAGGTCTGGCTGTCCTCTCTTCCTTGCATGCAATTTCTTCACCTGCTTTGACTCATTCCCTCATTTTCTAAGGACTTCTTTCAAGTGTCTCTTCTTAAGTAATATCTTCTCTGATCACCTTATTTAAAGTGCACCCCATTTCCATCCACTTTCTTGCATCATATTTTCTTCATAACATTTATCACCATATGACACACTGTGTATTTTTCTTATTTATTTCATAATTACTTATCTGTGTCACTAAGTATAAAGTACAGGAGGACAGAGGCACTTGTGTTCTTTTTCGTTGGGATAAATATTTGTTAAAAGATTAAATGATCAAATATTAGTTTCTGGCTTAAAGGTATTTGTTACTATTTGTATATTATTCATACTTACATCTAAAGTAATTTCAAAGTTTATTTTAAATAAGAATGTTTAAAAAATCTCTTTAGCTTCTTCCAAAAATCTCTTGTTTCTACTCATGTGTTCAATAAATACCTGCTAAAATGTATATGTTAATCTAAATTATTTCTCTCTAATATTTTACTTGAACACATATTTGCATTGCATTAAGTTCATTTTGATATGGAGAATCAAGTTACATCAATATTTGGGGTTGAAACAAAATATAAACTTTTCTATTAGGCAGAAAACTACATTTTGGTAGCTCAGATTTTTCTTTGATAAGTCATTTCCCTCCAAATTCATGTTGACTCTATTAAAATTATATCTTACTAATTTTAATTAGCTCTTATATTTGCAACAGGGCTTTATGTTTTGTTGTTTTGGAGGCCTTTCTATAAAACTATTTAGTAATTGCTTGGGAGTTATTTTAGTCATCTAATTGTAGATGTTTGGCTAAAAAATAACAAATACATCTAAAACCCTTGCAGGTCAAGTTCCTTTAAGTTTAAAGCAATAATGAAATGGTTCACTTAAAGAACGACAATATCATTCATCTTAAAATCACACACAAAAATACTGTCCCATATTTCCTAACTTTTGAGCTATTAACAGTGGGAGCTATAGCTTAAATGAAGAAAAACTTCACTGAAAAAGATGCCCAAGTATTGATTGTAACTATTTACTTTGGAAAATGGAACTGATATACTCTTTGAAATAAGATTATCATATGTTCATTGACATTTTAGACACATTGTTATAAACAAAGCTTGTTAATGATTGACAAAAAGTGAGGTGAATCAGTCTTGATAATGTAGACACAAATGGCTGGTGGGCAGAAATTGGGAAATAGAAGAAAGAAAAGGTAAGTGAGGAGTAAAAGCATAAATATCCTCAAAATATTTAATTTGAGATAGATAAGAAATTTTATTTATTTTTGAGGAAACAAGAAAAATTTTTAAAATCTTCAAAAATTAAAGTATCAGAAAAATAGAAAATATTAATAGATCTGTTAGAAGTAGAAAAAGATGAAGAGAGTTTAAGTGATCTAAGTCATCTCTTGTTTGGACCATAAATATCTAAACTTGATAAATTAATTAATACATATAAAGGAATGCTGTCTAGTGTTATAAAGAAAATCAGAGATATATGTATCCAAGAGTCATTTAAACAATGGGTTTGGGGACTAAAATGGCAGAGTGGAATGAAATAGTTTTATTTCAATTTTCATTGTCATTCTCAACACTGAGATTTTTGTTTTCTATATGCATACTATCATTTTGACAAATATTTTAAAAATAACAACAACAAAAAAGAGCTGTGGAAGATAGTACCATTACCTAAATCACAAAATATATCTAAAATAAAAGTATGTTGAGAAGGAGAAATCTAAGTGCAAATACACATGAAGAGCATACTGTTAACAACGTCATTCTCCCTTTGCGCAATGTTTGCGAATATATGTTAATGTGACAATTTCCATCAATCTTTAAATTTGTTTTAATCATGAGTTGTGTTTTTTTCGCCAAATGCTAAATGTAGAGAGAGAGAAAAAAATCTCTACTTATAATTATGTTCACTGACTGCCAAGAAAAATATTGGATTTGGATCAGATATCTAGCAACAGAAAGCATTAGATTTGCTCCAAAAAAATGATTTGGCAGTATATTTTTAGAAGAAAAGTAGGGAATGACTTGGAAAATAAACATTAAAATAGCAAAAATTGAAAACAACAGCTGATTGTTTGATCCTCAATGAACTTCTCCACTGAAGTCTCAGTGAATGATAGAAAGGAGAAGAAGAAAGCCGAGCTGAGATATAAAATCAGAAGAGAAAGGAAGCTTTTATTTGCATGTTTCATCAGAGTGAACTTGAAGACTATTATGACATTTTCTTACAGATACTTAAAAGTAAAGCTAAGTTTAGAAAGAAAAAAGAAAATTCAATGAATAAAGCTGTTTACATAGACTTAAAATTATTCAAATCCCTAGAAGAAACTTGTACTTTTCCTTTATTTCAAAAAATGAAAAATTTGAAATATCTGTTGCTCTTTCCAAATAATTTTAATACATTAAAAAAAAATCATCAAATAAGCAAGAAATGTCTGCTGCTGTTACTCCACAGAGACCTACTTGTCTACTTTAGAATGCCTGGTTTCCTAAACGTTTGTTATGCTCACAATCTACTGTTGCACTGAACCTGTCAGTAGTGTTAAGTGACTAGCAGGGGAGCAGAGGGATATTTTAAGACACTGAAGAATGTAAAGGGAAAGAGATTATAAGCATGTGTAGGACTGTAAACACAGATGAGTTAATGCAGCTAAAGCTTACCTCCCAGATACGAACCTAGAATACACTGGGGAACAGGGTTAGAGTATGTGATTCATCTTCCAGTGAAAATGACGTGGCTACTTCCTATTTCCTGGAGTACCTTCAATTCAAGCTCTCTTTCCATCTATAGGTATCAAAATTTTGGTTAGATTTCTAATTGCCAGCTCTTGATGTCCCTTGGGCCTATAAAAATAAGTCTTAAGTTGTCACTTTTCCTACCTCACCTCATATCTACAACAATTTCTGTTATAGATTATATTATTTCCCATCACTTCTCTTCTTCTTTCGAAGTACTTTATATATTCACACCTTTGTCATGGAATTTTGCATTGTTTTATCTCTAGGCAGAGAAAGCTTGTCTATTCCACTGCTATTCAGCTTGGTCATCTGACTTGCCTTCGCTAATGGAATGTGTGCATACATAAAGCTAATCAAGACAGCAGAGTTCAGGTGAATAGTCAAGTCCAGCCAAGTCCAGTCAAGCCTAATGGAATCCAGCCAAATCCAACAGCGGCCAGCCAATCTCCTAAAAACACAGGTCAAATATGACATGCGCAAAAAACAAATGCTTGCTGCTAGAAACCATGAAAATCTTGGGGCTGTTTGTTAGTGTAACAAATGCTGACTATTTCACGCTGCTGTTTCTGTAAATGTTGACAGTTGATGAATACAGGGAAGCAAGGTTATAAAAATTTGCAAAGAATGAGTTTAGGATAGAGATTGATAGAGAGGCATTGTCTTGCTGTATCTTATTGTTCACTAAACCCAGGGTAGGCAAGGCATGAGAGGTGAAGCTGGGAGAAAATGCGAGGAGTCTTAGGAATTGTAGACACTCACATTTAATCACTGTGGCAAGGCAGACACGCTTTACTCTCTAATGGCTGACACAGCAGCAACAATGATTACATGACTGGACTCAACTTGACTGGACTTGACTCCACTTGACTCCAAGAAATTTTCAGGTGGTGCTTATACAGGACCACACCACAATCACAGCTGTAGGGTGTGAGTAGAGTGAGACGAGAGAGCCTGACCAATGCCATCTTGGCTGATTTTCTCTTTGCCTACAGGGATAATGATTTTTAAAGCTGTCAGAAGCTGTTGCTCTTAATTTTTTAAAAAATATGAATATCAAAGATTTTGCTCCAAATTCCTTTTTAAAGACTATGATGGGAAATTAATTCTAATTGAAAGTGAACCTGCCTAACACTATGAATTTGAAACAACACTAAGACATGTAAATGTTGGCTTGAGGTGGGTGTGAATTTACAAACTGCCAAGGTTACCAAAGTTGTCAGGTAACCTCTCCAAGACTTAGAGTGTTCTGTATGTACTTGAAACCCACTTCTTAGGTACCACACGCAGTAGGTACTTTGTATGTTTCTCTTTACTTGTTCAGGGAATCTTTCCTTGATTCTGTATGCTAAATATGAACAGTCTATGGCTGCAAGATCAGAACTTTTGTTAGTAAGTTACAGAACTCAAGTCATCCTAGTTCTTACGAAAATAGACATTTCCCTGGATCACATACTTGAGAAATTCAGAGGGCATATTTTAAAAAATAATGATATCTCTCTCTCTCCTAAATCTTAGATGTCTTTGTCTCCCCTTCTCTTTGCATGCTGATCTCATTCTTCCCTATTAAAGTGTGACTCTGTCCATATAATGTGAAAGATAGCTGCTGAGCCCAATGCCCACAGATGTAAGTCCATATTCCAAAGTTAATGACAGTCTTTTTTATTAGCTTTAGGGGAAAGCCCAAGGAGAATCTATGATTGGCTTAGGGTGGGCCTTTTTCCCCCACCAACCTGGCCCTTTTATTTTCCTTGATTGTCACAATAAAAACACATAGAGGGACTGAGAATTTTCATAGGAAGGAGAAAAACAGGGATCTTGCATTTTTTATCCATTTTGTGTGTGTGTGTGTGTGTGTGTGTGTGTGTGTCTCTTTGACCTCTGAGAATCATGCCTTTACCCCAACCTGAGTTCCTTTTTTATTTGCTTTGCTAAAGCTACCTTGAGGTGATGAGAAGAGTTTTAAGCTATATTCTTGTATTATGGAATGAGAGAAAATGTTTATAAATGACTGTCACTAAATTCCTTGAATAAGGATGAGAGTGAAAGTTGCTCAGTCATGTGCGCCTCTTTGCAACCCCATGAACTAACAGTCCATGGAATTCTCCAGGCCAGAATATCAGAATGGGTAGCCGTTCCCTTCTCCAGGGGATCTTCCCAACCCAGGGATTGAACCCAGGTCTCCCACATTGCAACTGGATTCTTTACCAGCTGAGCCACTCGGGAAGCCCTAAAAAGATTATAAGTGTTTGGAAATTGAAAATGAGATTCTGAGAGATTAGAATAAGTGAGAGAGTTGACATTTATCAAGAAAGAGGAGAGAAGAATGTGGAAAGGAAGTGAAAAAAAAAAGTGAAATGTGCAATGAGGTAATGGAACCAGCTTAATCTCTAGAGACTTATGCTCTAAGATACAATTCTTTCCTATGATCCTCAGATATTGAATAAAGTCATTAAAATAATGAGATGATCAAAATATATAGACTGTGTACAGAATGTGTACTGTGTATATGGATTGTTTGTGTGGGACCTTTTGAAGGAGGTCCCCATTATCTTCATTGTTTCCATCAGTTAGGTCCCAAGTAAATAACAGGGACAGAACACAGCCTCATCCATCAACAGAAAATTGGATTAAAGATTTACTGGGCCTGGCCCTGCCCATCAGAACAAGACCCAGTTTCCCACTCAGTCAGTGTCTCCCATCAGGAAGCTTCCATAAGCCTCTTAAACTTCTCCATCAGAAGGCAGACAGACTGAAAACCACAATCACAGAAAACTAAACAATTTGATCACATGGACCACAGCCTTGTCTAACTCAATGAAACTAAGAGCCATGCCATGTAGGGCCACCCAAGATGGACGGGTCATGGTGGAGAGTTCTGACAAAACGTGGTACACTGGAGAAGGGAATGGCAAACCACTTCAGTATTCTTGTCTTGAGAACCCCATGAACAGTATGAAAAGGCAAAAAAAAAATAGGACACTGAAAGATGAATGCCCCTTGATCTCCCCAATATGCTACTGGAGATCAGTGGAGAAATAACTCCAGGAAAAATGAAGAGACTGAGCCAAAGGAAAACAACTTCCAGTTGTGGATGTGACTTGTGATGGAAGTAAAGTCTGATGCTGTAAAGAGCAGTATTGCATAGGAACCTGGAACGTTAGGTCCATGAATCAAGGCAAATTGGAAGTGGTCAAACAGGAGATGGCAAGAGTGAACATTGACATTTTTGGAATCAGCGAACTAAAATTGACTGGAATGGGTGAATTTAACTCAGATGACTGTTATATCTACTACTGTGGGCAGGAATCCCTTAAAAGAAATGGAGTAGCCATCATAGTCAACAAGTCTGAAAAGCAGCACTTGGATGCAATCTCAAAAACGACAGAATGATCTCTGTTTGTTTCCAAGGCAAACCATCAATATCACAATAACCCAAGTCTATGCTCCAACCAGTAATGCTGAAGAAGCTGAAGTGGAATGGTCTTAGACCTACAAAACCTTCTAGAACTAACACCTAAAAAAGTTATCCTCTTCATTATAGGGGACTGGAATACAAAAATAGGAAGTCAAGAAATACCTGGAGGAACAGGCAAATTTGGCCTTGGGGTACAGAATGAAGCAGGGCAAAGGCTAATGGAGTTTTGCTGAGAGAATGCACTGGTTATAGCGAACACCCTCTTCCAACAACACAAGAGAAGACTCTACACGTAGACATCTCTGGATGGTCAATACTGAAATCAGATTAATTATATTCTTTGCAGCCAAAGATGGAGAAGCTGTATACAGTCAGAAAAAATAAGACCAGAAGCTGACTGTGGCTCAGATAATGAACTCCTTATTGCCAAATTCAGGCTAAAATTGAAGAAAGTAGGGAAAAACCAATAGATCATTCAGATATGACCTAAATCAAATCTGTTACAGTTATACAGTGGAAGTGAGAAATAGATTCAAGGTAGTAGATCTGATAGACAGAGTACCTGAAGAACTATATATGGAGGTTTGTGACATTGTACAAGAGGCAGAGTTCAAGATCATTCCCAGAAAAAGAAATGGAAAAAGGCAAAATGGTTGTCTGAAGAGGTCTTACAAATAGTTGTGAAAAGAAGAGAAGTGAAAGGCAAAGGGGAAAATGAAAGATATACCCATCTGAATGCACAGTTCCAAAGAAGAGCAAGGAGAGATAAGAAAGCCTTCCTCAGTGATTGATGCAAAGAAATAGAGGAAAACAACAGAATGGGAAAGATTAGAGACCCCTTTAAGAAAATTAGACATACAGAGATGGGCTCAATAAAGGACAGAAATGGCATGGACGTAACAGAAGCAGAAGATATTAAGAAAAGGTGGCAAGAATACACAGAACTATGCAAAAAAGACTTTCATGACACAGATAATCACGATGGTATGATCGCTCAACTACAGCCAGAAATCCTGGAATGTAAATGAAGTGGGACTTAAGCATCACTATGAACAAAGCTAGTGAGGTGATGGAATTCCAGCTGAGTAATTTCAAATCCTAAAAGATGATGCTGTTAAAGTGCTGTGCTCAATATGCCAGCAAATTTGGAAAACTCAGCAGTGGCCACAGGACTGGAAAATGTCAGTTTTCATTCCAGTCCCAAAGAAAGGCAATGCCAAAGAATGTTCAAACTACCACACAATTGCATTCATCTCACATGCTAGTAAAGTAATGCTTAAAATTTTCCAAGCTAGGCTTCAATAGTATGTGAACTGAAAACTTCCAGCTGTTCAAGCTGGATTTAGAAAAAATAGAGTAGCCAGAGATTAAATTGCCAACATCCATTGGATCATTGAAAAAGCAAGAGAGTTTCAGAAAAACATCTACTTCTGCTTTGTTGACTGTGCCAAAGCCTTTGAATGTGTGGACCACACAAACTCTGGAAAATTCTGAAAGAGATGGAAATATCAGACCACTTGACCTGCCTCTTAAGAAATCTATATGTGCATCAGGAAGTAACAGATAGAGCTGGACATGAAACAGCAGACTGGTTCCAAATCGGGAAAGGAGTACATCAAGGCTATATATTGTCACCATGCTTATTTAACTTATATGCAGAGTACATTATGAGAAATGCAATGTCAGATGTAACACAAAGTGGAATCAAGATTTCTGGGAGAAATATCAATAACCTCAGATATGCAGATGACACCACCCTTATGGCAGAAAGTGAAGAAGAATTAAAGAGCCTCTTGATGAAAGTGAAAGAAGAGAATGAAAAAGTTGGCTTAAAACTCAACATTCAGAAGATGAAGATCATGGCATCTGGTCCCATCACTTCATGGCAAATAGATGTGGAAATAGTGGAAACAGTGACAGACTTTATTTTTGGGGGATCCAAAATTACTGCAGACAGTGACTGACACCATGAAATTAAAAGACACTTGCTCCTTGGAAGAAAAGTGACCAACCTAGGCAGGATATTTAAAACCAAAGACAATGCTTTCCAACAAAGTCTATCTAGTCAAAGTTATGGTTTTTCCAGTAGTCATGTATTGATATGAGAGTTGGACTCTAAAGAAAGCTGAGAGCAGAAGAATTGATGCTTTTGAACTGTGGTGTTGGAGAAGACTCTTGAGAGTCCCTTGGAGGGTGAGGAGATACAACCAGTCCACCCTAAAGGAAATCAGTCCTCAATATTCAATGGAAGGACTGATGTTGAAACTGAAACTCCAATACTTTGGCCACCTGATGTGAAGAATTGACTCATTTAAAAGACCCTGATCTCGGAAGGATTGAAGGTGGGAGCAGAAGGGAACAACAGAAGATGAACTGGTTGGATGTCCTCACTGACACAATGGACATGAGTTGAGTAAACTCCAGGAGTTGGTGATGGCCAGGGAGGCCTGATGTGCTGCAGTCCATGGGGTCGCAAAGAGTTGGACATAAGTAAGTGACTGAACTGAATAGAACATGGAAAAAGGGTCTGAGTTTTGCATCTAGTTTGAGGTAAGCTGAGGTGCCATATGTGGACAACATGGGGGTCCTTGGAGCTGCAAAGAGCACAGAGAAAGTATAAACTGCATGTAGTTTTCAGAATGGCGTGGCAGACTCTGCATTCTCCTGATTTGTAAGTTTGAGAGATTGTAAAAGCCAACCTAAATACCTGAGGAGTAAGAAAGTCATAACGATTATCTAGGATAAGAGCTTCTTATATCAATATACCTATAGACTGATCAGGGAAATAATTTGAATATTTTTAACTCTAAGAATGCAAGTATTTTAACACATTTCCTTGTACCCTATATAGGAGAAACACCCCACAAATTTGGTTGAATGACATAGGAATCCTCTTTTGTGAATTGCATGTTGTTTCTGTCACACTAAGTCTGGTGTCATCCACTTTACTATAATGGTGTGTTTAATTTCTCAGCTTAACACACCATTTATTTGCTCATGATCATGGGGGTCAGTAATTTAGTTGGATTCAATCACAGTCACATATATTTGGAGCTTGACTAAGATGGAAAATCTGGGTCCTTTCTCTCGATATCCACTCTCATCCTTGACATACTAGCCTGGGATTTATTTAAAAAAATAATCCATAACAGACGTGTTCCACTGCAGCAAGAGAAGGCAAGGCCAAGTATGCAAGTACTTTTCAAGTCTCTAATTGGATCCCAATTGTAATATCTCATTGGTTAAATTACGCCACATGCTCAAGCCCAGAATCAATGTGGGTGAAGTCTACTTACCATACACTGAAAGTCATCAATGTAACAATCTACCATAGAAACCTTGATAATACTGATTATGAAAAGTTTTGAGTCTATGCTACAAGCTTAGTGTCTTTAATGAAGACTGTGGATCAGTATGTGTGTACAAATTTTCTCCTGTTATTAGAAAGAGAAATACAGTTAAAATCTCTTGTAAAAGCCTCTGTAAAAGGCTCAACTTTGGCCTAGATTAAGAAATGGAATTTGCCTCTGTGAAGTTTATGTATTTTTCAGAGATAATCACAGGGATATTCTCTTTTCCCATATTATTCTAGAACCTTGCTGCTGCCCCAATAAGAAGACTAGTCTTCCCTTGTAGCTGGACACAATTTTGTGGCTGCTTCATTGTGGTGTTGGAGAAGACTCTTGAGAGTCCCTTGGACTGCAAGGAGATCCAACCAGTTCATCCTAAAGGAGCTCGGTCCTGGGTGTTCATTGGAAGGACTGATGTTGAAGCTGAAGCTTCAGTACTTTGGCCACCTGATGCGAAGAGCTGACTCATCTGAAAAGACCCTGATGCTGATAAAGATTGAGGGCAGGAGAAGGGGATGACAGAGGATAAGATGGTTGGGTGACATCACCAACTTGATGGACATGGGTTTGGGTGGACTCTGGGAGTTGGTGATGGACAGGGAGGCCTGGCGCACTGTGGTTCATGGGGTTGCAAAGAGTCAGACACTACTGAGTGACTGAACTGAACTGAACTGAACACTGGATAGAATGCATCAAAGTGGTGTTATGTAGCTTTCAATACTGGATCAAAGAAGATGATAGGTCTCATTTTCTCCACTTTCACTTATAGAACCTCAAACCTAGGCATCATTCTGCAAGGAAGCCTCGGCTATGTGTGGAGGTCATGTGTAAAGGTTCTAACCAGTTGTACAGCTAAGGTTCTAGCCAACATCCAGCCAATCAACATCTAGTACCAACTAATAAAACTGTAAATCAATTAACATTCAGGTAATTCTAGAACTGAGCTTTTAAGCCATCTCTTGCTTGTGCAGGCATGCTCAGACATGTCAGACTCTTAGTGACCCCATGGACTGTAGCTTAGCAGGTTCCTCTGCCCATGGGATTTTCCCAGGCAAAAATATTGGAATGGATTGCCATTTCCTTCTCCAAGGAATCTTCCCAATCCAGGGATCAAAGCCAAGTATCTTGAATTGGCAAGATTCTTTACCTCTGAGCTACCTGAGGGAAAAATAGCAGTGCACAAATTCAGGCCATATATAAAATAATATAAAAATGCTGCTAGTCAGACAGAGTTAAGGGAAGGTAAGACTTCATGTAATTAATGCATTTTTTTCAATTCAATGATAGTTTTTCAATTTTGGAATTTACAAGTACAAATCAGTGTCATACATCAAGCCATTGTCAAAATGAAATATATCTCTTTCAGTGTTTGTAATGTCTAGAAAGGTAATGCACAGACTCAGAAGCAATTTCAGAGATAATCTAAGTTAAAGATAGGAAGTCCATGTATAATGAATAAAGTAGCAGTGCAAAGAATTACATTCACATCTTTGCTTGACGTATACTGTTCATACTATGACTCTTACAGTTTTATTTTCTGATTTATTAAAAAGCATAATATTTATTTTTAGTTATTGGAAGATCTTAGATTGAACATTATTTTTAAAATATGGAGCCTAAAATGCATTTGCAATTTAGTATAATTTTAAGGATTATAATTAATTTATTTTTTTTTTGTATAATCTCTAGGAATGGTAGAGAAATTATGTCAATTGGATATTTTAAACCTCTTTGAGAAATGAACCAAGTCATTCATTTTCTTTATGAGGTCTAACCTAATTTTCTAATCTATGCAGTGCTTTAAGAAAGCTCAGCCTTCTTACCCTAATTGGACCTATCTATATCAGTGAAGCATTTAGCTAGGGTATAAATTAAACAACTTATATGGCATGATGTCATTGGCCTTACACAGAGATGTTTGCTTACGTAGAAATAAGTGTTGGTCAAACAGTGCTTCTTAAACTTTGATGTGTATACAAATAAGTTACTGGGTTTGTTAACATGTTAACCAGATTCAGTTGACCTGGGGTGGAACCTAGAGGTTCTGACTTTCTAACAGGCTGCCAGGCAAGGACATGTTACTGGTCACTGGACTACACTGTGAATGGTAAAGGTTTAGAGATGTAAGTTCAGACTGAAGTATTGCCACAGTGAAGAATCAGTCCAGTAGAGAAAATAAGGGATACTTTGAAAGTAATGCTCAGAAGAGTTGTAAAAGTACTTTGCTTCTCTAACCAGGAGTGATAGAAAAAAAATTAGAAGCATTTTATCAAAATCTGGACTAGTCAACTTTATCAGACGTAAACTCAGCAGATGGTTCAGGAGATTCTGATCACTTTATCTGAGAAACTCACTCCTCATCTATCTGGGATCTCTCTTCATTCACTTCTGTGAATATGTAATACCATGTTTTCAGTATATTTATTTCTCTTTGTGGAAACACAGATGCCCTTGACTTTCTGCAATCTAGTTCCTGAGGATATTCCTTTTTTTTTTTTTTTTTTGCCTCCACTATTTCTCCTCTTTCCTTCCTACCTTGTGCTTCCCAGGTGCCTCAGAAGTAAAGAATCTGCCTGCAATGGTGGAGATACAGGAGACACAAGTTGAATCCCTGGGTTGCGAAGATGCCCTGGATGAGGGCATGGCAACCCATTCTAGTATTCTTGCCTGAATAATTCCATGGAGAGAGGAGCCTGGTGGGCTACAGTCCACTGGGTTGCAAAGAGTTGAACACAACTTGATGGACGTGAGTCTGAGTGAACTCCGGGAGTTGGTGATGGACAGGAGGCCTGGCGTGCTGTGATTCATGGGCTCGCAAAGAGTCGGACATGACTGAGCGACTGAACTGAACTGAAGCAACTGAGCATGCACACATGCTTCCCTCCTCCATCTCCTTATTATATACTCATTGCAGCTGATCATCTAATAAAATGAAACATCCTGGATTATATACTTTTATTTAATTTGCTTCTCACAAAGCCAGAATAAGATAGGTCTTATTCTCAAGATGAGGACAGAGGAAATTGAGGCCTAGAGAGTTAGATTTCATGTTGAGAGTCTCATGTTATCAAGAACAGAGGAATATCTGAGTTCTAAATCTGATATCCACACTTGTCCACTGCAATCCACTTCCTTAATCTTCATTGCGCAGATTTAATTAGTCCTGCTAACAAATGTCTGTCATAAATTATTCTTTACCAAATACCTCCATGGTCATTATCTTTGTTTGAAACTTTAGTATCTCTCTATTTTTTTTAAGTAAATAAAACATGAAAAACCCACTTAACACATTCTTCTTTATCTAGTCAGTCCTTCCTTCACAGTTCTGCCAGAATAATCTTCTTAAACATAAGTCTGATTGTATCTTTCCCCTTCTAAATGTATCTAATAATCATAGTCCTTCTAGAAATAAGTCACTAACCTTTCTTATTATACAGGTACTTTGTCATCTGAACTAAGCCTATAGCTGCAGACTCCATCAATTATTTTTTTTCCTCTGGAAACACACATAATAACAACACAGGAATGTTATTCTCCATATTTCTCATGCACTGGTACAGTTGTTTTCTTTCTGCCAAAAATGCTCTACTCAACTCTACTTGTCCACTACTCACTGTAAGTGTAAATGCTAGTATTATCATACTCACACTGCCCTTCTGCTTATTTAGAGGATTCTTTATACTCCAGTGTGACGTGATCCACATTTGCTTAGTACGCATCTCATTGTTTTGTGATTATTTGTGCACATGTCTGTTCTTCTGATTTCTTACTGAAGTTGTAAAGTATATTGATTGTTGTATCAGTCAGGTTCCAGAAAAGGAACAGAACCAGTAAGAAATATATATTGAGATTTATGACAAGGGATTAGCTTACACATTTGGGCAGACTGGCTATGTTAGTTCCAAGTCCATAGGGTTAGCTGTAAAAAGGGCAGACTGTATATCTTGGGCCTTGGCTGAAGCTGCTGTTCAGAAATAAAATTTCTACTCCAACTTGGAAGCCTGAACTCTGTTGTTTTTTCTTTTTTTTCATGATTAATTTTTATTAGAGTATAGTTGCTTTATAATGTTGTGTTAGTTTCTACTGTACAGCAAAGTGAATCAGCTATATGTATACATTTATCTCTTCTCTTTTGGATTTCCTTCCCATTTAGGTCACCACTGAGGACTGATTAGGCCCTGTAGCTCAAATGGTGAAGAATCTGCCTGCAATGAAGGAGACCAGGGTTCAATCCCTGTGTCGGGAAGATCCTCTGGAGAAGGGAAAGGCAGTCCACTCCAGTAATCTTGCCTAGAGAATCCCATGGACAGAGGAGCCTGGAGGGCTACTGTTCATGGGGTCACAAAGCATTGGACATGACTGAGTGACTTACACACACACAGAGCACTGATTAGAGTTCTCTGTGCTATATAGTAGGTTCTCATTTATTATCTATTTTATATACAGTAAAGTATGTATGTCAGTCCCAATCTGCCAATTCATTCCACTCCCTTGCCTTCTCCCTTGGTATCCATTCATTTGTTCTCTTATGTCTGTGTCTTTATTTTTGCTTTGCAAAGAAGACCATCTATACTAACGTTCTAGATTCTACATATATGCATTAATATATGATATTTTTCTCTGACTACTTCACTCTGTATGAGAGTTTCTAGTTCCATCCATGTCTCTACAAATGACCCATATGCAATGGAATAGTACTAAGCTGTATTCTTAAGCTTTTCAATTGTTTGACTAAGGTCCAACCAGAATACTTAGGATGATTTCATTTACAATTATGATTATAATTACTGATTATCAACTTATTATGATTACTTTAATCACATTCACAAATACCTTTGTATCATGACCACTGAGATCATAGTTTAATTATGAACTACAGCCTAGCCAAGTGGAACATCAAAAGACCATCAAAACTGCTCATATGACTTTATTATAGCCAGTAACATCTTAGAATGAGAGAACTGAAAAAAGAAAGAGGGGCTAACTTTTGTACATAGAAATGGTTATGCCTTAATCTTAAAAGAGAGAAATAATTATGTTATTGTTTTGATATTTTTAAACTATTCAGTTTAGAATATCATTGTCATTTTTGTTAAGGCTACAGTAAATAAGACTGGAAAAGGTCAGTTTTCATTCCAATCGCAAAGAAAGGCAATGCCAAAGAATGCTCAAACTAGTGTAAAATTGCACTCATCTCACATGCTAGTAAAGTAATGCTCAAAATTCTCCAAGCTAGAAGGCTTCAATAGTATGTGAGCAGTGAACTTCCAGATGTTCAGGCTGGTTTTAGAAAAGGCAGAGGAACCAGAGATCAAATTGCTAACTTTTTTGGATCATCAAAAAATCAAAAGCATTCCATAGAAATATCGACTTCTGATTTATTGACTATGCCAAAGCCTTTGACTGTGTGGATCACAATAAACTCTGGAAAATTCTGAAAGAGATGGGAGTACCAGACCACCTCACCTGCCTCTTGAGAAATCTGTATGCTGGTCAGGAAGCAACAGTTATAACTGGACATGGAACAACAGACTGGTTCCAAATAGGGAAAAGAGTACGTCAAGACTGTATATTGTCACCCTGCTTATTTAACTTATATGCAGAGTACATCATGAGAAATGCTGGACTGGAAGAAACACAAACTGATATCAAGGTTGCTGGGAGAAATATCGATAACCTCAGATATGTAGATAACATCACCCTTAGGGCAGAAAGTGAAGAAGAACTAAACAGCCTCTTGATGAAAGTGAAATAAGAGAGTGAAAATGTTGGCTTAAAACTCAACATTCAGAAAACGAAGATCATGGCATCTGGTCCTATCACTTCACAGCAAATAGATGGGGAAACAGTGAAACAGTGACAGACTTTACTTCTGGGGCTCCAAAATCACTGCAGGTGGTGACTGCCACCATGGAATTAAAAGACACTTACTCCTTGGAGGAAAAGTTATAACCAACCTAAACAGCATATTTAAAAGCAGAGACAATACTTTGCCAACAAAGGTCCATCTGGTCAAAGCTATGGTTTTTCCAGTAGTCATGGATGGATGTGAAAGCTGGAATATAAAGAAAGCTGAGCACCACAGAATTGCTGTTTTTGAACTGTGGTATTGGAGAAGACTTTTGGGAGTCCCTTGGTCTGCAAGGAGATCCAACCAGTTCACCCTAAAGGAAATCAATCCTGAATATTCATTGGAAGGACTGATGCTGAAGCTGAAACTCCAGTACTCTGGCCACCTGATGGAAAGAACTGATTCATTTGAAAAGACCCTGATGCTGGGAAGGATTGAAGGTGGGAGGAGAAGGGGACAACAGAGGATGAAATGGTTGGATGGCATCACTGACACACTGAATATGAGTTTGAGTAAACTCCGAGAGCTGGCGATGGACAGGGATGCCTGGCATGCTGCAGTCCAAGGGTTCACAAAGAGTCAGACACGACTGAGCAACTGAACTGAACTGACTGAACTGAAATGACATTTTACCAAACAATGAGTTCATTAGAATTGTTTAAAATAGTGGAATGTATTGAAGTACATATGTAAGAAAGTATGAAATATTGTTTCATTTGATATGGCAGAGAATTAATTATAGAAATTAAATGTAGGATATGGGAAATACACATTTGGAATCAATTTTTTGAAGCATTTTTCTTTGATAAAAGCTTTTCACTAAATATACATTGATTGTGTGAAGTAATTGTAAAATACAGTAGTTCCACACCTTGTTTGTGGTTTTGCTTTCTGCCATTTCAGTTACATAATCAACTGGGGTTTGGAATATTAAATGAAAAATTCCAGAAATAAACAATTCATAAATTTTAAATTGCACATCCTTCTAATGGTGAAGTCGCTCAGTCGGGTCCGACTCTTTGGACCCCATGGACTGTAACCTACTAGGCTTCTCCGTCCATGGGATTCTCCAGACAAGAATACTGGAGTGGATTGCCATTTCCTTCTCCAGAGGATCTTCCCGACCCAGGGATTGAACCCAGGTCTCCCACATTGGAGGTAGACGCTTTAACCTCTGAGCCACCAGGGAAGCCTACATCCTTCTAAGAGGATGACAAAATCTGCTGTCATTCCCTTCCATCCTGCCCTGAATCTGAATCATCCTTTTGTCCACAGTATTCCACCAATTAGCCCCTTAGTAGCTTTCTAGATTATCAGCTTGACTGTTGTGGTATGGTAATGCTTGTGTTCAAGTGACCCTTATTTTATTTAATAATGTCCCCAAAGTACAAGGGTAGTGATGCTGAATATTCAGATATGCCAAAGAAAAGCAATAAAATGCTTCCTTTAATTAAAATATGAAAGTTCTTGAGTTAGGAAAGAAATCGGATGCTTAGGTTGCTAAGATCTATGATAAGAATGAATCTTCTATCCATGTAAAATTGTGAAGAAGGAAAAAGAAATCCATGCTAATTTTGCTGCTGCACTTCAAACTGCAATAGTTACGGCTACAGTACATTATAAGCACTTAGTTAAGATGGAATAGATATGAAAATTGTACAATAAGATATTTTGAAAGAAAGAGACCACAGTTACACTAATTTATGTTAAACTTTTATCAGAAATGTGTACCTATAGGAAAAAACAGAATATATGGGATTTGACATCCATCGTTTCAGGCATCCCCTGGGCGTCTTGGAACTTATCCTTCATGAATAAGATTGAGATTACTGTATTGCCAAGATAATGATTGAATTTAATTTCTAAATAAACTTCTATTATATTAATATACAAAAGTTCCTTTAGTAGTCATGTATAAAATAATATTTTTAGAAATATATATTTATATTTTTCTTTAAAATAATGTACATCTCTATGCACATTATTTGTACAATTTGTATATGATGTACAACCTATTTCACAGTGTAAACTTAGTTTTGCACAACAAGAATGAGTCCTAGATTGTAACTTTAGGCATAAAGAATAATTAAGTAGAAACATATCAGGTCTATTTAATTTGCAAATTCAAATGATTGATGCTTTTAATTGATATTCTATGTAGTATTTTTCAAATGATTAACATCTTAGAAATAAAAACATTGGCTTATATTTCATTGCTTACAAAATCTACAACTGTGTACTGCATTAACATATTACTATAATAGATGAATGCATGGAATATAATAATGGTCAAGGTCTTCCCTCATTGCTCAGATGGTAAAGCATCCAGCTACAATGCATAAAACACTGGTTCGATCCCTGTGTTGGGACAATTAAACATATAATTATACACCTAATAATAAATATATTCCTGCAATAATTGATGTCATACATGATGTGTTGACCTAATACTAAATGTGTTTGAAAATGATTTGAAAAAGAACCCTACAGAAAAATAAGCTTGCAACCTGTGTGTTTAAAAGTTAACGTACATTTACAGGGCATTCACACGTAGAAGAGGCAACAGATACCGTCCCCTAGTCTAGCACATCCGTACTCATAACATCTATTTGCTTTGCTTTGTCAAAACATATGAAAAATCATTAAAGTGTTTTAATAAATGTCTGGTTTTCCTGCTCATTCATCTTATAAATATTAATTAGCCATGGATCAGGCAATTAAAGTTTAATCAATTTGCACTAATTAGCACCACATACTTGCATAAAAAGATAAAACCAACTCCTGCATCTGGCTGTTATTTGCAGTTTTTGTCAAGTGCTGATGAGTTTAATCTTGAAGGGAAGATTAAGAAGAAAAGAAAAAAAAATAAATCAAGAAAGTAGCGTTAATTTTATTAAATTTTCACTCAGAGAGCCAGTCATGAGAACCATGCAGCTAATGGCAGCAACATTAGCTAGTTTTACCAAAACCTGATTCACCCATTCCCTCTTCATGAGCCCCATCTGAAAGGAAGGGACTCCATCTCATCTGCTTGTGACACTGCTTTACGCATTTGATTTAATGTCACATGATTTCAAATCAGACGGATCTCTATTCTTTGAGACTTAAAAACTTAAAATGAATGGTTCCTATAGCCATAGGTATTAAAAGACATACTTTCTTCCTTCAGAATGCATGTGAATGGCCTGTGTTGAAGGAGAAATTAAAAAGTTGCAGTCTTATCAATGAAATTGAAATGTTCATAGAATATAAATCATGTGCAACTGTTATGCTGAGAGAGATCTCTGAAAGACTTCAAATTTGCATTCTGAGATTTTGTGGGCCTTCCATAACAGAACACATTTCTGTTCTGCATAGACTTTGAAACTTACTCGTGCTTCTCTGTCTTTGACTTCTGTATTTGATTAAATAAATTACACTGCCAATCTAGTAAGGAGACATTGTACAGTGCATTTGCATTACTATTTTGTGTTTTAATAACCGGAGAAAATAAAGTGTTCCATTACTGCCTATTCATATAATTGACAAGGATTATAGGGAATGGAACTAGTCTTTAATCACTGATGGAAATTTATCTTAGGCTTGGCAGGTAAAACTACACGTTTTAAGATGATTTAGCATTGTACTAAAAAATAGAGTGTGATTCATAAAAAAAGCCATGCACCATTTACATGAGGATTTTTATTCAGTTTATGCAAGAATAGACCAGTGAATGGTTATTGATATTTTTCAAATAAAGTATGTATGATTCATTAAACTCCCTATTCCCCTGTGAACAAGCCACTGCTCTGTTAAGTACTCTTTGCCTACATATCCCATACAGAAAGCAGAGGCAGAAAAGGGGATATCATGGTTCAATGCCTTATTTTAAAAAAAAAAAAAGTGCCTAAAAATGAGATCACACGCAGTTAACAGATAATTTTCTCAATCACCATCTGGATCTCAATACATAAGATTATTCACACTGTTGTTGAAAAAATGTGAATATATCTTTGTTAATACAGCATGGTACAGATATGCTGGAATAGAGATACAAACCTCTATTTACTTTTCAAAATAAGACTATGAATCAAATTCCTGTGCTCTAGATCTTGATCCTCTGAATGAAATCATGTATGAAAAAATGAGTTTTTAATCTAAATTACTATAAAAATAACATAGTTTCATGGGGCAAAGAAAGAAGATATCATGGTTATGCTCCAGTAGATTCCTCAGGAACACATTTCCTTTCTTTTGACATGAACAATATTTGAAGTCCAGCCTTATGTGGAGGGAAGCCAGCAGAATATAGTCGCAAGATCTGAGTGTACATCTATGCTCTGCCCTCTTCAAGGTTCAAGTTTTTAGGTAATACATTTAATCTTTCTAACTCCTGATCTTCCCCCATACAAAATACTTCATTCTCTGTTTGTTTCAACACATATTTAAAGCCTGCATGTGTTTTATAAGTGGTATTGGTAACCAAAACATGTGTCACTTCACAAATGATAAAAATAATTAAGTGTGTTATACCTAGAGACCAATGGGGGCTTCCCTTATGGCTCATGTGGTAAAGCATCTACCTGCAATGCGAGAGACCTGGGTTCGATCCCTGGGTTGAGAAGATTCCCTAGAGGAGGGCGTGGCAACCCATTCCATTATTCTTGCTTGGAGAATCCCATAGATGTAGGAACCTGGCTGGGCTACAGTCCATGGGATCACAAAGAGTTGGAGGCAACTAAGCACAGCATAGCACAGAGACAAACAGGCACCATAATTGTATTCAATATGTAATTCATATAATATAGAGGAGGACTTAAAGCTTATTTTGTTTGAGTCCAGAAGAAATTTATAGAAGTCACAGGAAGAAAACATTTACTTCACATAGAAAATAACCTTTATACTGTATTGGTGTTTTTCTTTCTGGCTTATTTCACTCTGTATAATCGGCTCCAGCTTCATCCACCTCATTAGAACTGATTCAAATGTATTCTTTTTAATAGCTGAGTAATACTCCATTGTGTATATGTACCACAGCTTTCTTATCCATTCATCTGCTGATGGACATCTAGGTTGCNATAAAAAGCTGAAAAAAAAAAGAAAATAACCTTTAAGTCTAAATGTACCCCTTTTAGATGGTTTGTCATAAGGAGAAATGAGTGCAGTTCATCCTTCTTGAAGATAGCTTTGTGAGGAATGTTACTACTGAGTAGAAGTGAAGATCAATTATGAGATTATAAGAGAAAATTTTAAAATGACAAATATGTAAAGACTAATGTGTTTTGACAATTTCCTCTTTTTATAAAACATAAATTACTGAAGATTTTACATACAAAGATGCAAATTTAATTTCCCTATTTCCCTATTCATTTAAGATTAACACAAATCCCCAAGGTCACTATTAACCTCGACCTCCAAAATAATGCACTCTGTTTTACAAGCTGGAAGCCAGCTATTGGCAAGTTCTCTTTTCCTTGAACTATCTTCCTGCAGCCAGGATAAGTTAATGCAAAAAAAAAAAAAAAAAAAAAAGGAAGAAAAAAAATTACAACTTTCTAATCTTCTGAGAGTTGGACTGTGAAGAAGGCTGAGCGGCGAAGAATTGATGCTTTTGAACTGTGGTGTTGGAGAAGACTCTTGAGAGTCCTTTGGACTGCAAGGAGATCCAACCAGTCCATTCTGAAGATCAGCCCTGGGATTTCTTTGGAAAGAATGATGTTAAAACTGAAGCTCCAGTACTTTGGCCACCTCATGTGAAGAGTTGACTCATTGGAATAAAAAAAAAAAAAAAAAAAAGGAAGAAAAAAAATTACAACTTTCTAATCTTCTGAGAGTTGGACTGTGAAGAAGGCTGAGCGGCGAAGAATTGATGCTTTTGAACTGTGGTGTTGGAGAAGACTCTTGAGAGTCCTTTGGACTGCAAGGAGATCCAACCAGTCCATTCTGAAGATCAGCCCTGGGATTTCTTTGGAAAGAATGATGTTAAAACTGAAGCTCCAGTACTTTGGCCACCTCATGTGAAGAGTTGACTCATTGGAAAAGACCCTGATGCTGGGAGGGATTGGGGGCAGGAGGAGAAGGGGACGACCGAGGATGAGATGGCTGGATGGCATCACGGACTCGATGGACGTGAGTCTGAGTGAACTCTGGGAGTTGGTGATGAACAGGGAGGCCTGGCGTGCTGCGATTCATGGGGTCGCAAAGAGTCGGACATGACTGAGCGACTGAACTGAACTGAACTGAAGGCTTAAAGATTTTCTCAGATTCCACCTTTTTCTGAGAGAATAAAGTTCATGTAAATGTTATGTTGATTTTAATTTTTCTTCTCAGCCCTTCTCATCCCATTGTACATTTCTGAGAGAATCTATTTGAAAGATAATTGGTTCTTCATCACTTATTCTAGTCTACCTGATAGAATTTCCTCTCTGTTTATACACTATTCATTAGAGAAATGAAGACTATACAGTCTGGAATGCATCTCTTCTCCAGACAATTAAGAATATCAATTTTAATTATCTAGAAACAAAGTCTTCATTCTCAAGTTATACAATCATATCTACATATATATGGAAAACATGAATATTCAATTTTAAAAAATGATACATAGATCCTTGAATTTATTTATATTTTCTCCTATTCTTCAATAATATAATTTAAAGGTATTATATAACATTATTCATTAATGATGTTATAAAACAATGTATGAAATGGTGATGGATGAAAATAGTGTAAATAAATAGCTACTTATCTTGAAAGCTTTATATAAACTTGGTTATTACAATAATTATCTTTTATCTGAATCAAATTTAGGTTTACACAAAAAATAAAGTTGTGTTAACTAATTTATTTATTAAAGCACTGATAACAATCTGAAGTTTCACTTTTTTGGTTATCTAAGATAAACTAAATATTACCTATAAGATGTAAGGAGCAATAATAATTCCAGTAACAAAAAACAGAATTTTAAAGGAAAAATGTTAAATATAGCACACATATTCTGCATCTTGTAAAACAGAGATTAGGACAAGCTATGTTGTAATTGACTAAAGTAGAGGAGGTTTTTGAGAAGTGAAATACAAGGTATCAACAGAAATGTGAATGCCTTCTTCCGTAGGTGGTCACTTCACTTAATTGCATGTTAATAAGAATAGTGATTTTATTTTAAAAATTATATAGTAATTTATTTATTTTTAATGAAGAGAGATTTTGACATTTTTTACCTATGATCCTGAAATTAGATCATTAATTTCAAGAAATGGGACAACTTTGGCTAGAAGAAAGTGCATTTTTAGGAGAAAAAAAAAAAGGAACGAAAACAATCTCCATCAACTACTATTACACTGCAAACCACTTATCCACACTGGAAAATATTTATCTGAAATTTCACTAATGAATCAAAAAGCTGTTGATTTTCTGGAATTGACAGAATTCACGAAATTTTCTCTAGAATTCCCCTTATGATTATTAGAAAACCAATTACTAAGAAATTCCTTTGTTTCCTTGTAACCTTTTCTCAAATTTATATATTGTTCCCTTCATATGCATCTTTTGCGTACTCTATATCTTGCATGGCTTTATCATTTTTTCCCATAGGAAAACATGCCTAATTAAAACACTTGTACATGCAAAGAACTCTACAAAACCTCATGTGCTAGAAATGAGTGTGATGACTCTCCATCGCATTGCATGAGAAACAATTAATGCTTAGGAGCAATAGTAATGTGAAAAATAATATATAATCAGATTGTGATAATTAATTGGACTACTGGAACCAGATATGATAATAGATCTTAAACCAACCTTGTTAGAGTTTTTATTTTTTTCCTTAATGTGGTGATTAGAAAGGGTCATATTAAAATAAGATAAATTTTTTACTAAGGAAAAATCTAGAATATCAGAATAAAAGTACATTTGGTTGAATAAAAATGACTGCAATTTCCTTTACTCCCCTTCAAGAAGTAGATATAGTGTTTCTTGTTACTATCCTGAAACTAAAAGTTTACAGATTATGTACTTAAAATTTTAAATCTTATAGGAAAAACAGAATATGCTTATGGATAAATTCTGATGTTGACAAAGTTCTATTTAGTGGCATCTCCAGTTTCCTTTTAGACACATGTCTTCTTATAAACCGGGCTTCCCAAGTAGCAATAGTGGTAAAAAAAACCCATGCCAGCCAATGCAGGAGACTTAAGAGACGAGGGTTGTGGTGATTAATTGGACTACTGGAACCAGATATGATAATAAATCTTAAACCAGGAAGATACCTTAGAGGAGGGTATGGCAACCCACTCTACTATTCTTTCCTGGAGAATCTCATGGACAGAGGAGCCTGGTGGACTACAGTACATATGGTCACACAGAGCCGAACAGGACTGAAGCGACTTAGCAAGCACACATGCTGCTTATAAACTCCTGTCTCTCACTTGTTTAACCAAATCATTTAATTTTGTCCAGAATTCAAAAAGGGTATATGGGAATTGCTTGTCTCAGTTCCATGATGCCTAGAGACTAACCTGAGGTGTCTCCAAGAGTGGAAATAGTCAATTGGGAATTAGTTTAGCTGCCTAGGCTGGACAGTGTAGGAAGATTTCACTCATGTGCCTGATTTCTTGGTGTTTGCATTGCAAGCTCTCTGTTACTATTAACTAGGCTGGTCTTCTGAGTTTAGGGGTTTCAAGCTAGTTCAACATGGTAGCTGTCTTCCAAGTGGAAGAAACAGATGTCATTAATCTTTTTATAGGCATAAGCCAGAAATGGACTCATCATTTTTCCATCATGTATTATGGGCTTAAACATAAACAAGCCCACACCATATTCTGTCTCTGAAAGGGAAGGATGGCAAAGAATTTGCAGCTACCCCTGGCCACAAATTATTTATATTCCTCCTATTTTCTGAATGCACTCACTCTCTCCCATGAAACCCCAAAGTCTCATTACATTATGCCATCAAATTCTAGCTTGGGAAATTATCAATCTAAATTAGTCCAAATGAGGACGAACTTTTTTCATGCAGTTCCTTCGGTTTAATTCCTTTGATATGATTCTTCATGATCTGAAAATTTCATTAAATAAAGCTTTCTCCCTTCCACATACAATGTGCAATTATAAGGAGTGGCTACAAAACATTAATAGCACTTCCAATTTAAAAAAAAAAAAAAAAGGAGGGGAACAAGGGAGACCATACAGCTATTACTGCAGTGGTGTTTAGTCACTCAATTGTATCCGACTCTGCGACCCCATGGGCTGTAGACTGTCAGGATCCTCTATCCAAAGGGTTTTCCAGGCAAGAATATTGGAGTGTGCTGCCATTTCCTTCTCCAGGGGAACTTTTCAACCCAGGGATCAAACCCAGGTCTCCTGCATAGCAGGCGGATTCTTTACTGATGGAGCCAATTACTAGTCCATAACACTTGTCAAATCTTGCCACATCCATGTCACTGGTTTCTTGATTAAGGTATGCAGCTAAGTCGCTTCAGTCGTGTCCGACTCTGTGTGACCCCATAGATGGCAGCCCACCAGGCTCCCCTGTCCCTGGGATTCTCAAGGCAAGAACACTGGAGTGGGTTGCCATTTCCTTCTCCAATGCATGAAAGTGAAAAGTGAAAGTGAAGTTGCTCAGTCATGGCTGACCCTCAGTGATGCCATGGAATGCAGCCTTCTAGGCTCCTCCATCCATGGGATTTTCTAGCCAAGAGTACTGGAGTGGGGTGCCATTGCCTTCTCCTGATTAAGGTATAGCCTTAGTTAACTTCCAGCTTACTTAACATATCTGGCTTCCCATTTAGCTCAGTTGGTAAAACATCTACCTTCAAAGTGGGAAATCTAGGTTCAGTTCCTGGATCAGGAAGTTCCCCTGGAGAAGGAAATGACAACCCACTCCAATATTCTTGCCTGGAAAATCCCATGAACAGAGGAGCCTGGCAGGCTACAGTTCATGGGATTGTAAGAGTTGGACATGACTAACTGCTATCTTTTAGTTAACTTAGTTAACTAGTTTCATCGTTTCTGGAAATGGTTTCTGTGGATTTTTAGATGAATCCACTGTGCTCTCATCTCCATTCTCTAAGTCATTCTTTCTTCTCTATAAAATAGTAACCATGTTTGCTGTTGAGTAGTTTTCTTTTCCTATTTTGTGGTTGTAGAATTCTAAAGTGCCTATATTCATTTTGAACAGACTCTGTCAGACTAAGCTGGTATAATTCCTTTAGACATTTCTTGAGTCTCTTGTGTATTACATTTTAGTCCACTCAGACAGAAGCAATAGTCAGAAACCTTTTCCTGAGGATAGATCTCTCTCTACCTCAAATTGAGAATTAGGGAAGTTGGAACAATGTCCTTAGGATTCTTATAAATCTTTTTCTCTATTTTTGAAGATCTGTTAGGCACTTCCGTATAAATTTTTGAGGGTTAAACAAAGTGTCTTGTAGGCTAAGATCATTTCTTAAGTTGAAGTAATTTTTCTAGGAGGGACCATGGATGAGAAAGATTTAATTTTGAAATCACCAACTTTTAACTCAGAAATGTTTCTTCTAGGTATGACTAGAAATTGCTCCCTTTTAGTTCATCTCTCTGTAGCTATCCTTTATGACATGCAGCTAAAAGTAATCCATTGGTCCTTTCAACACACTAAGTGGAAATTTCCTTGAGCAAATACACTAGTTCGTTATGTATATTTCTATTTTACAGAATTTTCCAAATTTTCTGTCACATGTCTTAATTTTTGTAGATTTCAGTAGTGGTTTCCTTATTGCTCTTCAATCTTTAATACTCTTCCTATAGACCTTTAGGTTAAGCTCTTGACGAGGCCCCAAAGTTAATGCTCCATATTCTAGGGTTTGTGATGGAAATATTCCTCTTCCTGGTAAAAACTTCTGTTAAAGTTTTCAGATCTCTTCCCGCCGCCCCCACCCTCGCCCCAAAGAAAAGGAAGCAAAAGTGTGTTTTAAAAAAAAATCATTATTAACATTCATAGTTCTAAGGCTTGACAGCATAGCTAGTCCATTAGAGTCTCTGCTTCTGCTGCTAAGTCGCTTCAATTGATCTGACCCTCAGCGACCCCATGGACTTCAGTCTTCCAGGCTTCTCCTTCCATGGGACTCTCCAGGCAAGAATACTGGAGTGGGTTGCCATTTCCTTCTCCAAAGCATGAAAATGAAAAGTGAAAATGAAGTCGCTCAGTCGGGTTGACTCTTCGCAACCCCATGGACTATATAGCCTATTAGGCTCCTGCATCCATGGGATTTCCCAGGCAAGAGTACTTGAGTGGGGTGCCATTGCCTTCTCCAATACAGCCACTAAAGTCTTGCTAACTTTAGTGTTTGTAAACTGTTTGTTTATCCTACCTGCTTATTTCCAACTTATGTGAAACTTTTTAATTAAAGTTGTCCTTGCACATAGCATATAGTTGTGTCTTTTTAATCTTTTTGGTAATTTTTGCCTTTTTATTGGAATGCTTATATAATAACATTAAATGCAGATTCTTTCAAAGCTAGATTTAGGTCTACAATTATATTTTGTTTTCTCTGTCTCCTCTGATATTTTTTCTCTGTTTCCAACTTCCTGACTTCAGTTAAATTATTTGAATGATTTCAGAATTCCAATTTAATTTATTCGTTTATGTTCATGACATAGTTTTAGGTATGATCTTTTATTTACAATAATGTGTGTTTTAATTTGAGGAAGAAGAACATAATTTTTATATAGCTTTAGCATGAATGGTCAGATGAAGTTTCATAAGTTTAGAAAATAACTATTTAAAGATGGATCCCAAAGAAAGAGAAATTATCTTTTTGGCTTAATGGCCACTTATTGGACAATTCAGGAGGATTAATAAGGATAAGAAGAACCAAGGCCATGCATAGAACAGACTGAACAATTTTGTTAGTATTTCAGAGTCTTTTACTTTACCCTACTTGATCACTTAATCTACTTCACCTTTCTTCATAGTACTATCTCTGCTTCATATATTTTACCAGCTTATTCATTTCCTTCAGATTGCTTATCTCTGCCTTTGAAATATAATCTGCACAAGAGCAGAGCTGCTGTCTGTCCTGATGTCCTTGTGTTTCCAGTGCTTACAACATTGTCCAGCACATTATGGACACTCCAGACATACTGCTTGAATGAAAATTGGGGATGGGGTGGTAAATTATAATTCTTATATTGGAAAACAGATATATAGTTTTGAAGGGATTTTAGTCAAATTGTGCTGTTAAGAATTTTTCTTTTAAACAAAGTTTAAAAAGAAAGTAACAATAAAAGAGAGCAGTTCTGGTATAGAACCAGTAGTACAAAAAAGTAGTGTGTGAATACTGAATAAGAGACACATTTAGCAATGGTGCAACTTAAACACATATTGGTGACTGTTCATAGTCTACCAAGAGTTATAACTCCACACTTCAAGAACAACATGCTGAGAGTTCCTAAAATACAACAACAACATCAAAAACAAACCAAACCAAACCAAAACAAAAACTACTTTAAAAAGGCATAACCCAGATGTTTCCTCATTTAACCAACTCCATCTAGGTTTGATTTGCAGAAGGCTTTAATTATATCCAAAGTCATATGAAATGTTTTACCTGATCAGCTTTCTAAAATAAAGTTTCGGGACAATGACAGTAAGATAAGGGAAGCAAACATCGAGGAATGATGTCATAATTACTATTTACACATATTTTTTGACAATAAGGGAGAGACTTTTACAGATACATTTCAAACAAAAAAAGGGTAATAATTTTGTATAAGAACTTTCACACATTCTATACTGTGTCTTTATTTTGCTGTCTTCATTTGTATAAACTCACCATAGTTTATTTGATCATCACCATCAATAGCTGCTTCCCTGACCAGACTGAATGACTGAATACTCATTTACCACCACTTTTATATTCCCCATCATGTCACAGAGACTAGAGTTTAGATAGATGCCTTCTCTTATAACCTCTCAGTTCCCTGGAGATACAACTTGAAACCTAAATCCCATCATCTTTCTAATCAGGCAACAATGGTTTACCAAGTAAGTAAGTAAGTAAGTGAAGTCGCTCAGTCGTGTCCAACTCTTTGCGACCCCGTGGACTGTAGCTATTAAGCTTCTCCATCCATGAGATTCTCCAGGCAAGAATACTGGAGTGCGTTACCATTTCTTTCTCCAAGGAATCTTCCCAACCCAGGGATCAAACCCAGGTCTCCCGCATTGGAGGCAGATGCTTTAACCTCTGTGCCACCAGGGAAGATATGGTTTACCAAGGAGACAGCAAACAAGTGAGGAGGAAGAGAGAAATGAACGCAACCTTTCAATAGCTCCTCCTCCAAAACAGATCTGGCTCATTTCCAAGAAAGGTAGAGATTTATTTAAAGAGATCTAGAGGAATGAGAGAAGAAAGTAAATGAAGGAAGGCAATAACTACCTCTCTCCCTCTTACACATGACATTTTATCTTCAGGTTAAGCTTAAAATACTTCTTCATATGTTAAAGTAAAAATAAAAGAATCTATTTATTTTCATTTCAAATTATCCATTAATATAAACTCACATTTGCATTTTAACCAAGATAATTACATTTTCCAGTCTCAATCTTGATGAGTTCTCTTAAACTTGCAATCATAGGGAATTAATACTATTTTTCATAGTAGCCTTGCCCTGTTCCCTCCCCCAGCCCCTGCTGGGCTTTCCCTGATGGCTCAGAGATAAAGCATCAGTCTACTATGGAGAGGATGCAGTTTCAGTTCCTGGATTGAGAAGATCTCCTGGAGAAGGAGATGGCAAATCAACCCAGTATTCATACCTGGGAAATTCCATGGACAGAGGATCCTTGCAGGCTATAATCCATAGGGTTGCAAGAGTTGGACGTGACTAAACAACTAAATTACCACCACAACAACCCCCTAACCCCCATGTTGGGAAATTTATCCTATTTCAAAGCACGTTTTGAACTTTGTCATACTTTTTCTGGATATATTCTTACCTTTCCCTGCCCACATTTAGATTGTGTAATTTCATACTATAACTCAGCCCTTAGGTAATCTCCTCCTACTTTGCTTAGTCATATTTAATGTCTAATATAACTGTTTAATTTAATACAAAAGAAAAGTATGTTAAAATTGGATATCTAATTCTAAATATGTAACTAATGTCCTATTTTAGCAATTGTTAAAGACTAAATAGATTGCAAACAAAATTAAGTGTAATTAGTTTTATTAACATTAATGCTCTAGATAAGAGGTTCTGTAAATAAGTTCCCAATTATTCTACTTTAGTTCAGCAAATGTCTTTACATTGTAATATTTTCTAGGTTTGGTTAATCAGCTCTAAAGATTTTTGAATAATTAAAAACTTTCTCTAACACATTTTTCTTCAAGTTGTATTTCTGTTTGTTTAAAGGCTTGATCTCAGTTTGTGACTCGCCTGCAATGTTTTCCATTACTGTGCACTGTTTGAAAATGCTTGGATGGTGATAATCATTGGGCTCCTGGGGTGTGATCAGTGTGGCGAGCATCCCTGACTTGCCTTTTAAATTTTCTCCATTTCCCCACAATTAAACAGATTTTAGTCTTGTTTACAATAGCCTCTCACTTTTAATTTTTTGTCAGCTGGGTAATGTCATTTATTTTCATAATATTGTAATATATGATTTTCAATTTCTTTAAACTTGTAGCCTATAATTATTTTTAACACACAATTGAACACTGAAATTAGTTGATGTCAAAATTTAGGGATAAGTTCTATATATTTTATTCATGCAACTTTTCTGGTGTGTGTGTGTGTGTGTGTGTGTATGTGTGTGTATAGCCAAACATAGTAATAAGTATACCTTAAGATAAGATTTTATTTATATTATTTTTCTTCTAGTCCTATTTTAAAATTCTTTTAAGCAGTACCTATAAGATTCTGAGATGGTGAATGATAGGAAAGTCTGGCATACTATAGTCCACTGGGTGAGAAAGAGTCAGACACAACTTAGGGAATGAACGATAAGATTCTGGGTTAGGGATTTATTAAATTTTTACTAAAGGAGGCTAGCATATGAAATTTATAAAGTAGACTCAATCATGCTGAACCCTTTACTACTTGTTTCTGTAACATCTTCAAGCTAATCTTTCTTAAATCATCTAATTAAATTCCACTGTTCGAGATTTCTTCCAAAGCATTGACATCCTCCTTTATAGGGTAACTGTATCCAAAATAAGCCAGTAGTCTTTCAAATTGTAAAACTGAAAAGTATAATTTCAATGTTTTCCTTTGTTTCATATTGAATTGCCTACATGCTAAAGTGTTGCAATTTTATTAGTTAACTTTACCACTAGAAATAATATTCTAAAGTAATATTCAAATTAACTTTTTTAAAAAAAATAACCTTATCATTTAGCTGTTTTAAACCTTAAGGAATTAATTTAAGTGTTTCTTTCTCTCACACACACACTGTTAAACCCCTTCCCCCCACCCCACACACACACTCTGTAATCCACCACTTAGCAATGTTATATAGGTCATTGACTCAAATTGTTATGCTAAACCAAATAGATTATTTTAAATAAAACATTATTATTGTTTTTACCAGTCCATTTTTGTGAAGTCAAGGAAATACTCCAGCTCTACTGTGGCAAAAAAATTGTTGAATGTTGTATTATTTGGCATATCCTAACGCATTTTATAAAATTTAAGGTAGTTTGCTGACTATTTAAGATGCCAGAATAGGTCAATGGGGTATGATCTTTCTCCTGAGTCTTTCTGTACCACCCAATATGGGTCATTTAATTGGCAATTAGCCCATGCTTGTATGCATAGCAGCTGTCAACAACTGCCCCAAGGAATCTTATAATTTTAGAGAATGTATTGTCCTGTTTGTGGATCCCAAAGGCCTGTTTGTCATAAGAATCCTTTTGAGCCATATGTACCCAGTGATTCTGTAAAAGCCCTGGAATTTTATTATTTAGGTAAGCACAAACTGTTAGGTTGCCAAGACAGCCAAAAACCAAGATTCACAGCAGGTATATCTCAAAAAAATCTAAGCGTTAACAATGAGTTGAAGTGAAGTGAAGTTGCTCAGCTGTGTCTGATGCTTCGCACCCCTGTGGACTATAGCCCACCAGGCTCCTCCATCCATGGGATTTTCCAGGTGAGAATACTGGAGTGGGTTGCTATTTCCTTTCCAGGGAATCTTCCCGATCCAGAGATTGAACCCGTTTCTCCCACATTGTAGGCAGAAACTTTACTGTCTGAGCAACCAGGGAAGTCTTTAACAATAGAAGTCTCTAACAGGGAAGCATTAACAATAGTGTTCCCAATTAACTGTCTCCCTGCCTTCCAGCATCAGTAATTCATATGAATTTATGTTTGATTCACACTTTTTACAACAATTTTCTTTATATAGTACAAACATATTTAAATAATTTGACAGATCCTAGATTTCTTTTTTAAGAGTGAAGGAAAAAATTTGGTTCACAGTCCAATGCTTTGTAACAATAAAAACAATGTTATGGGGTCACTTGCAAACAATAACAAAAATCAGCACACATAAGCTTTGATAAAGAAGTGAGAGACTTTAAAGTGGGAATTACGTATTTGCTAGTCAGTTTCCAGGAGTCACTTCACTGATTCCTCAGGAAACCAATACAGATTAAGTGTCCCACTTTACAGATGAGGAAAATTCAGATTACTCTCATCAATCAGACCCTGTAGAGATGGAGGTCTCAGTGTGCCACCAATCCCCCCTGCCAGCCTGAAGAATGTCTACACATTGATGATATATTCTGAGCAGGACCCAAGCTTCCAGACAGGAAACTGAACACTGGAAACTGGGAAGGGCCAGAATCACTATGGAGCCATAGGGTCAGAGCCAAGATGTCACACCAGGTCTACCTTGCTTCAGAGGCAATCATTCTAACACACTAGCTTCTGATCAACTAAGAGTCAAATTATTAATCCATTTAATAACTTGTTAGACTTCTAATAAATTTTAAAGTAGTTACTGATTATATGCTATAAATTGACAGCCCTGATTAATTATATAATTATAGTATACAAATTATATATATAATATACAAATGATGTATATAGAATATTGGCTTGGTGAAAAAGTTCATTCAGGTTTAAGAAAAATATATATATACACATTATTTTTTCTTCCCTGAAAAGGAATCTTCAGTGAAGTGTTTTTGTATATAAATGCAACATATACATATATACATATATACATATATATATATATATGAGATTTTTGAGGGTGTTTTGTTTCTGTTTGTGTATATGTACATATGGGCAAATAAAAAATGGCAGAAAAAGGAAACAATTTCCAAATATTTCTTCATTTAAAGCTGGAAGTAGGAGCCAGAGTGATCAAGAGATTATAGACAATCTCCCTTCCCCTATATACCACTTTTAAGAGTTTGAATGAATATTAGGATAGCTGTAGATCCTACAATAGTTGGAGTTAAACTATTATTTAATAAAATTCAATTTTCTAAAAACTAGGATCATGGCATCTTATCCCATCACTTCATGACAAATGAGTGGGGAAAATTGGAAACAGTGACAGATTTTATTTTGGGGGGCTCCAAAATCACCATGGACTGTGGCTACTGCCACGAATTTAAAGATGCTTGTTCCATGGAAGGAAAGCTATGACAAACCTAGACAGCATATTAAAAAGCAGAAACATCACTTTGTTAACAAAGGTCCATCTAGTCAAAGCTTTGGTTTTTCCAGTAGTCATGTATGGATGTGAGAGTTGTTCCATAAAGAAAGCTGAACACCAAAGAATTTATTCTTTCAAACTGTGGTACTGGAGAAGACTCTTGAGTGTCCCTCAGAAAGCAAGGAGGTCAAACCATCAATCCTAAAGGAAATCAACCCTGAATATTCATTGGAAGGACTAATGCTAAAGCTGAAGCTCCAATACGTTGGACACCTGATGCGAAGAGCTGACTCATCAGAAAAGCTGACTCGTCCCTGATGCTCGGAAAGATTGAGGGCAGGAGGAGAAGGGAATGATAGAGGATGAGATGGTTGGATGGCATCAAAGACTCAAGGGACATGAGTCTGAGCAAACTCCGGGAGATAGTAAAGAACAGGAAAGCTTGGCATGCTACAGTGCATGGGTACAAAGAGTTGAACACAACTTAGCAACTGAACAATGAAAATAAGACCTTGAGGGATAAGGTGTCCAAACTAACATCTTAAATATAAGTATCTTGAAACATGCCCATTTTAAGAAAATATTTGATGTCGTTTGTTGGTATAGTCTGAATGTTTGTGTCACACAAAATTTATATGTTGCAACCTAATTTTCAAATTGGTATTTGGAGGTGGGGCCTTTGTAAGGTGATTAAATCAGGAGAATGAAGCTTTCCTATATGGGATTAAGGCTCTTATAAGAGGCTCCAGAAAGTTCCCTCACATCTTCTGCCTTTTGAGTACAAAGTGAAAAAAAGACTGTCTATAACCCAGAAGTTGGCCCTCATCATGCACCAAATTTGCCAGCGTCTTGACCTCGTTGGTCTCCAAGCCTCCAGAGCTGTGAAAAATAGATTTATGTTGTTATAGACTACCCACTGAAATGTTCTAGCAGCTCAAATGGTCTAAGATACTTGCCCATCATCTATTAATCTGCCATTTAATTTAGCTTTATTAATGGATTATTATGACATTTTCTGTTGCAATAAGCAAAAAATCCCATTGGCTTTGCCTTGCTGCTGCTGTGCTTAGTCGCTGAGTTGTGTCATACTCTTTGGGACCCCATGAACTGTAGCCCACCAGACACCTCTGTCCATAGGGATTCTCCAGGTAAGACTACTGGAGTGGGTTGTCATGCCCTCTTCCAGGGGATTTTCCCAACCCTGGGATCAAACTCACGTCTCTGACATTGCAGACGGATTTTTGTTTTACTATCTGAGCCACAAGGGAAGCTCAATGAATATAATTCTATCCCAAGGTAAAAAGTTCTGTAGTATCTGAAAGAAATTCTACAGACAATATAAATTTTCATAATATTATACTTTAAGTCTATAAATAGTTTGAAAAATAACGAGAAGATTTTATTTTTTAAGTGGTAGAATGAAACATTCAATCTGACTCTCTTGGCAAATTAATATCTACTCTGTGCCAACTGAGCAGCATATTGGATAAGGCAGAGAAGTGACTCCCCACCCCAGCACAAAGATGGTCATGTCCTAATCCCCAGAACCTAGGAATGTATTAGGCTTCATGGCAAGAAAGATTAAATTAGCTGATGAAGTTATGATGGCTTATCACCAGACATTCACATAGGGAGGTTATCCTGGGTTATTCACATGAACCCAATGTAATCACAGGGCGCTTAAGGTGGAAAAGGAGGCAGAAGCATGTTACAGTTATGCAGTGTGAGAAAGACTCAATTTATTGCTAAATTTCAGAATGAAAGTGAGCCACAAGTCAAAGAATGAGGGCGATTGTTAACACCTGGAAAAGAGAATAGATTATCCTTGAGAATCTTTAGAAAGGAACACAACCCTACCAACAACTTGATTTTTGCCCAGTGAGACTCATTTCAGATTTAAGTCTGCTAGGACTTAAGATCATACATTTTCATTGATTCGAGCCACTAAGTTTGTGGCAACTTTTTACAACAGCAATAGAATTCTATACACTGAGTGATGTTTACCTATTGCATGATATTTCTATTGAGTATGTATTCTTTGGCTAAAGACAGGGCAATTTAGTGTGAAGTAGAAATCTTATAGAAATATCAATTTATACTTTTTGCTTTATATTTTTAGTATCTAAATTTCAGTGATGGGTTTTTTTGCCACATGGATAGGCATGAAGCATGACCCATTTTTATACAAATAGCTGTCTGTATATGTGTGTGTATATATATATATATATATTTTTTTTAAGAAATCTCAAATGATATTGGACTATAGATTTTCATAATTCTCAATGGAGAAGAATCTGAGCAAACTTTGGGGGATACTGAAGGACAAGTAAAACAAGCAGGTTGTAGTTCATGGGATCACAAAGCATAGGACATGCATTAGCAACTGAGCATAAACAACAGCAACATTTTGAAATTCCTATCCCATCAACTTCAACCAAATATACAATAATCTTTTAGGATAGATCATTTTGCTTTCTTTTGTTTTTTAACAGGGTACCTAATGACATTTTAAAACTACCACACAGATAAAACTTTACAAGAATTTATCCATATTTAAATCTTCTCCAGCTCACTACCCCCTACCCCACCCTCAGCCCTTTCTAGTTCAGCAAAGATGACCCTTTAGCATGGAACATTGAACTTGGCAATACATAATCAAACCTAGTATCTCTTAGAAGTTCTATTCAATGCTATAACTTTGGTGACTAGTATAGTGTCTACCATGTGATTTTGTCTCTAAAATTTTTATGGTCTAAATAAGTAGAGATACCCAGTACTGAAAACACTGAAGTACTGTGTTGAGGCATGTTTTGCAAGGGTACCACCAGAATGCTAATGCCTATCTATCTGTTCCTTGGTTGTCTACACTCATTTCAGAAGCACTCAAGCCTATCAAAATTTTTTATTTTCACATTTTCCTGATATAAACACTACTAAGATAAGTTCTCAGTGCCTCAAAAGGGTCTGTGAAATAGCTCTTTCAGTTTTCACTCATCCTTTTCTGAGCATCCTCACCAAAAACACATCCATGAATCCGTATAATATCTGGGATGATATAGTGCTATACTCACAACCACTTCCTCTCTAATTTAATTTTACTCTTTTTCTAAAAGACAATTCTTTCAGTTCCTCATCTTACTAGTGGACTTACTCCATTAGTTCTATAAAATAAAACAGTGCAGAGAAAATTCAAATTATAAACAGCTTGTGTGCATGCTAAGTCACTTCAGTCATTTCCCTTTCCTACCCTACAGACTGGACTGTAGCCCACCAGACTCCTTTGTCCATGAAATTTCTCCAGGCAAGGATACTAGAGTAGGTTGCTGTTCCCTCCTCTAAGGTATCTCCCAGACTTAGGTATCAAACCTGGATCTCTTGCTTTGGCAGTGAGGTTCTATACTTTAGTGCCACCTGGTGCAAACTAGTATCTCCATTTCTTTACTTTTGAATGCACTCATTATTTCCATAAGTAACCTTTAAAAATATGTGTGTTGTAAAAAGCCTTTAGCATAGAAACTAATACAAAGTAGATACTTAATAAATCTTAACTTCTCTGCCCCTTTCTATGAAAAACTATGAAATATTTTCCTACAGGAAAAAGCTGTTTAATGTGAAAATGTAATATTTTCTATTTAAAGCCATATGCTTAATAAAACAGCTATTTAACATGATTTTTATGACAGATATGTAGTTAATATATAATAAAAAGTGTTGGAGAGCAGTGGAGGAATATCAGCACATAATATTCTGAGCTTTTTTAGTCCAATTTGAGAGATTATCTTTAATGCTAGTTCCCTACTAAAGTTGGTGCAATTAACAGCTAGATTTAGCTCTAAATTACAATCACATATTTGCATTTGATGCTAACAATTAAATTATTCAAAATTTCTCTAATCCATGTTTAAACTATTTCTCCAAGAAAAAGATAATATAATTTGATTGAGGATTTGATCTTGTTTTGAACCAGTTTTTATTGAAGTATAGTTAATTTACAATGTTGTGTTCATTTTAGGTCGGAGAAGGCAATGGCACCCCACTCCAGTACTTTGCCTGGAAAATGCCATGGATGGAGGAGCCTGGTAGGCTGCAGTCCATGGGGTCACTAAGAGTCGGACATGACAGAGCGACTTCAGTTTCACTTTTCACTTTCATGAATTGGAGAAGGAAATGGCAACCCACTCCAGTGTTCTTGCCTGGAGAATCCCAGGGACGGGGGAACCTGGTGGGCTGCCATCTATGGGATCACACAAAGTCGGACACGACTGAAGCGACTTAGCAGCAGCAGCAGCAGCATTCATTTTAGGTATACAGGAGAGTGATTAATGTATTATCTATTTATCTATCTATGTATCACCTTTTTCAGATGTTTTTCCATTATAGATTATTACAAGATATTGAATATATCTCCCTGTGCTATACAGTAGATCCTTAATCTTTATCTATTTTATACTTATCTATTATACTTTATCTATTTTATACCTTATCATTATCTATTTTATTTTTTGTGTATGTTGATCCCCAAACCCTAATTTCTCTCCCCTTCCACCTCCCTAGCCTCTTTGCTAATTGTAAGTTTGTTTTCTAAGAGTCTATTTCTGTTTGTCTATATCAAAGTCTACTATCAGTTCGTGGGTATTAGTTTTTAGTTCTCCATGTAAATGATATCATATGTTCAGTAACAGCATTATTTCATTCTCCTTTGTGGCTGAGTAATATTTTACTATACGTACCACATCTTCTTTATCCATTCATCTGTTGATGGACATTTAGTTTGCTTCCATGGCTTGGCTATTGTAAATAGTGCTGCTATGAACACTGAGGTGCATATATCTCTCCAAATCAGAGTTTTCTCCAGATATATGACCAGAAGTGGTATTGAAGGATCACATGGTAATTCTATTTTTAGTTTTTTTAAGGAACCTAAATACAGTTCTCCATAGTGGCTGCACCAGTTTGCATTTCTGCCAACAGTGTACCAGAGTTCCTTTCTCTCCACACTCTCTCTAGAATTTATTATTTATAGACATCTTAATAATGTCCGCTCTGACTGGTGTGAGGTGATACCTCATTGTAGGTCTGATTTGCATTTCTCTAATAATAATCAGCGATAGTGAGCATCTTCATACAAGCTTTTGGCCATGAAATGCCTATTTGGATTTTCTGCACATTTTTAATTTTTTTTAATATTAAGCTGTATCTGCTTGTATATTCTTGAAATAAATCCCTTATAGGTATTTTATCTGCAGACATCTTTCTTCCAGTCCAAAGGTGTGTCTTTTCATTTCGTCTGTGGTCTACTTTGCTTGCTGTGCTTACTCGCTCAATTGAGTCTGACTCTTGGTGACCCCGTGAACTGTAGTCCACCAGGCTCCTCTGTCCATGGGGATTATCCAGGCAAGAATACTGGAGTGGGTTGCCATGGTCTCCTCCAGGGGATCTTCCCAACCCAGGGATCGAACCCAGGTGTCCCTCATTGCAGGTAGATTCTTTACCATCTACGCTACCAGGTAGTTGCCACATTTCTATAGTGTTATTTTTATTTTTGGATACAGATCCAAAAGTTTTTTTCCTGTGATTTATGTCAAAGTGTGTTCTATGTTTTCCGAAGTCAAAGAGCTTGATTACTCTAGCTCCATTCTTCTTTCTTAAGATTGTTTTGGCTATTTAGGTCTTTTAGGTTTCCATATCGCAGAAGGCAATGGCACCCCACTCCAGTACTCTTGCCTGGAAAATCCCATGGGCAGAGGAACCTGGTAGGCTGCAGTCCATGGGGTCGCCAAGAGTCGGACACGACTGAGCAATTTCACTTTCACTTTCCACTTTCATGCATTGGGGAAGGAAATGGCAACCCACTCCAGTGTTCTTGCCTGGAGAATCCCAGGGATGGAGGAGCCTGGGGGGCTGCCGTCTGTGGGGTCACAAAAAGTTGGACACGACTGAAGTGACTTAACAGTAGCAGGAGGTTTCCATATAAATAATAATAAAAAAAATATTGTTCTAATTCTATGAAAAATGCCTTTGGTGATTTGATAAAGTTTATATTGAATCTGTAGATTTCCCTGAGTAATATGGTCATTTTAACAATACTGATTCTTCCAAGATAAGAGCACAATACATTTTCCATTTGTTTTTGTTGCCCTCAATTCTTTTCACTAGTGTGTTAAATTTTCAAGCACAATTTATTAGATTGTTAGATTTATTTCTAGGTGTTTTTTCTTTTTGATATCATTGTAAATAAAGCTGATTTCTAATTTCTTTCTTATGGTTGCTGTTAGTATATAGAAATACATCTGAAGCTTAATGAATTCATTGATGAGTTCTAATTGTTTTTGTTTGTTTGTTTGTTTTTTGTTTTGGTCGCATCTTTAGGATTTTCTATGTATAGTATCATGTCATCTGAAAACAGTGGCAGTTTTACTTCTTCCTTTCTAATTTGAACACATTTAATTTCTTTTTAATTTAAGTCAAAAGTATTATGATTTTGAAGAAGTATACCCAAAATATAAAAATATATAAAGGAAACTTTAATTTCATACTATTACTTCTGTAGTTTGTTATTTGACTTTAAGGAAACCCTTAGAATTAAAAAGATGTTGCCCTATATCGCACTTGATCTTTTTATATTCTAGTGTGATTAAGCATATTTTTTGTAAAAACAAAAAGTTGATAACCTATACATTATAAACATCAAATTTAGTGTGTGGAAAGTAAGATTGTATTTTTTTCAGTATTTTAATGACATTTAAATATGTTTCAAAAGATGTTTAATATTAATCATGACAGAACAAGTAGTAAATTTTCTATGAAGAAAGGGACACCACCTTCAATAAGTAATCACATTTAGTATCATCACTAATAGGAAAATCAACACTATGTGCATCTGGATGTGATACACTGAGAAATACCCCAAATTCATAACCTAAATCTTGTTTTTCAGTCAGAAAGTCATGTCCAACTCTTTGTGGCCCCATGACATGCAGCAGGCCAGGTTCTCTGCCTCTTATTATCTTTTGGAGTCTGCTCAAGCTCTTGTTCATTGGGTTAGTGATGCCATGCAACCACCTCATTCTCTGCTGCCCTCTTCTCCTCCTGTCCTTAATATTTCCAAGCACTGGGGTATTTTTCAGTGAGTTGGCTCTTTGTATCAGGTGGCCAAGTATTAGAGTTTCAGCTTCAGCATCAGTCCTTCCAATGAACATTCAGGACTGATTTCCTTTATAATGGACTTGCTCTCCAAGGGACTCTCAAGGGTCTTCTCTAGCATTCTCTTAGCACCACAGTTCAAAAGCATTAATTCTTCAGCACTCAGCTTTCTTTATGATCCAACTCACAACCATATATGACTACTTGAAAAACCATAGCTTATACTAGACGGACCTTTGTCATTGAAGTGATGTCTCTGCTTTTTAATATGCTGTTTAGATATAGGTTTGTCTAAAGCTATGACATAGTTTGTCATAGCTTTTCTTCCAAGGAACAAACATCTTTTAATTTCATGCCTACAGTCACCATCTGCAGTAATTTTGGAGCCCAAGAAAGTAAAATCTGTCACTGTTTCCACTTTTTCTGCATTTATTTGCCATGAAGTGACGGGGCCAGATGCCATGATCTCAACTTTTGAATGTTGAATTTTAAGCCAACTTTTGCACTTCTCTTTCCTTTACTCTCATCAAGAAGCACTTTAGTTCCTTTTCACTTTTTGCCATTAAATCTGCACATCTGAGGTTGTTGATATTTTTCCTAGAAATCAGATTCTGGCTTGTGATCACCCAGCCTCACGTTTTACATGATGTATTCAGCATATATGTCAAATAAGCAGGGTGACAACATACAGCCTTTGCATATTCCTTTATCATTTTTGAACCAGTCCTTTGTTCCATGTCTGGCTCTAACTGCTGTTTCTTGTCTTGAATACAGGCTTCTCAGGAGGCAGGTAAGGTGGTCTGATTCCCATCTCTAAGAATTTTCCAAAGTTTATTGTAATCCATACAATCAAAGCTTTAGCATATTCAATGAAGCAGAAGTAGATTTTTTTTTCTTTTGAAATTCTCTTGGTTTTCCTATGATCCAATGAGTATGAGCACTTTGATCTCTGCCTTTTCTAAATCCAGCTTGTATTCTGGAATTTCTCATTTCACATTCTGCTGAAGCCTAGCTTGGATTTTGAGCATAATATGCTAGCATGTAAAATGTGTGCATTAGTATGGTAATTTGTACATTCTTTCACATTACCTTTCTTTGGAATTGGAATGAAAACTGGTCATTTCCAGTCCTGAGGCCGCTGCTGAGTTTTCCAAATTTGCTGACATATTGAGTGCAGCATCATCTTTTGGAATTTGAAATAGCTTAGCTGGAATTCCATCACCTCCACTCGCTTTGCTCCTTGTTAAATTTCCTAAAGCCCACTTGACTTCACACTCTAGGGTGTCTGGCTCTAGGTGAGTGACCACATCATCATGGTTACCTGGGTCATTAGGACCTTTTTGTATTGTTCTGTGTATTCTTGCCATCTCTTCTTAAACTCTTCTGCTTCGATTTGGTCCTTGTTCCTGTCTTCTATTGTTCCCATCTTTGCATGAAATATTCCCTTTGTATCTCTAATTTTCTTGAAGAGATCTCTAGTCCTTCCCATTCTATTGTTTTCCAAAGCTTTCTTAACTCTCCTTGCTGTTCTCTGGAACTCTGTATTCAGTTGAGAACACTTTCCCTTTCTCCTTTGAGGAAATATTATATACTAAATAGAGAGTCATTCTATGAAACACTTCCTGTGTTATTCAAAAATGTAAAGGTCAGGACTGTTGAAGCACAACTGAGCAACTTTTCCAGAGTAAAGGAATCCAGAGACATGTCAACTAAATGCACTCTGAGGTGTAGAAAATCTAATCTTACATTAGGAAAAAAAAAAAAAACCTCTCAATTTTATTATTTTTGACAAGCTAATGATATTATTTTTTTTACTTTATTTTTTAAATTATTTTTTACTTCTGTAGATGATAACACATCTACAGAAGACTTTGAAAACACCAAACAGGGTTGCATATAGTTCCTCTATATGCTACCATTATATTTTAAATAGATAAATTAAAAATTTTAATTGGAATTTCAATATCAAACTTTCAAAAATTAATAAATTTAATATATAGAGAAGTAGAAGGACATAGTAGATCTGAAAAGCCCTGTGAACCAATTCAACATAGTTGAGATTTATACAATTTTCACACAATAGTATGATACAAATTCTATTCAAGTTTCCAATAGATTGTAAACTAGGAAACATTGGAACATATCCAAGGACATAAAGCAAGGTGCAAAAATTTCATGGCCTAAAGGTATTGAAATCATAAACAGTCTGTTCTCTTATCATTGTAGAATTATGCTAGAAATCAATATCAAAAGATATTTGAAAATAACCCATATGTTTTCAAGTGCCATGTGACATTTACCAAGAGAGATCTTCAATTTAGCCATCAAAAGCCACAATCAAGTTAGATTGCGAGAAAAAAAAAAAAAATACACAGAGGGTGACTTTGGAGAAGAAAGCATTTAAATAAAAAAATTATTATCAAAATAAGTAGAGATACCTTAGCCAAATCCCCATATATTTGATAATTAAACATCGACTTCTAGATGATGTCTATATGTGAGAAGCTCTAGTAAAGAAAATTAGAAAATAGTTGTAACAGAATAAAAATGAAAAGCTAATTTACCAGAATTTGCTGCATTCAGTTAAAGCTGCTCAGTGCAGTAAATACAATGAGAGTCTTAAAAAGGTACAAAAACAAATAATAGACACTAGCATAAATTGTTGTCAAATTTAAAGCAGATTTGTACTCTAGTTAATAATAGTGTATCACTTTTTGATTTCCTGTTTTTGTTTTTTCTTTCTAACAATACAGTATTTGTTAATATTCTTAGAGTTGGATTAGAAGTTTCAAGCCTCATTTGAATCTTTTTTAATTACTAAGGTAATAAAGTTTTTAGAATTTTAGCAGTAATACTAGATGCCAAAATACATGGAATAATATAAAAGTTTTGAGTGAACATAAATTAGAAATCTAGCATTCTATGCCTATTAAGTCAAACAAGTGAAATCAAAATGTCATACTTTTTTTAGCTAGGCAAAAGTTTGTGAATTTTTGAAAATATATATTATACATATATATGTATAATATATATATATACACATAGGTATGCAAAACTTTTCTCTTGTGCTTGATAAAGACTTGAGAAAGAATAACCACAAAAAAAGAGACAGAAAAATTGGAAAACACAAAATAAATGAAATGGAAACACTGAATATGAAATAGAAAAAAATAAACTAGGCAAAAATGAAAGATCATCATATAATCCAATTGTTTTTAGGCATGGCTGCTCATCAGAAACACATCTGGAGCTTTGGATAAGAAAAGCAATACCTGGCCATTTGTAATTTTCAAAAACTTCCAAGATATTTCAGTTATGCATATAGATTTTAAAAAGTGATTATAAACTTTCTATTAAAAGGTAGTTTTAGTGATATAGAATTCTATTATTTTCTGTTGACCAATCAAGATACAAAGGTATTAATTGAATAGTTACATAATAACTATAATAAAAGGTGTTTATCAGTTTTCACAATCAAAAGCCAGACCAAAAAAAAAAATAATTACAATTGCCAATGATAATCGAATCATGATTAGCCTAGCAATACCAAATAATTGCATACAGCTGGAGCTAGGGCAAGCAGAGTGATGTGATAAGTGGAAATGCATACTTGATGCATGCTTTCATCCGCCCAGCCAGTCTATGTCTTTTGGTTGGTGCATTTAATCCACTTACAATTAAAGGCTTCTGAGATGGTGCTAGTGATAAAGAACCCATCTGCCAAACAGGAGAGGTAGTTCAGTTCAGTTCAGTCACTCAGTTGTGTCTGACTGTGAACCCATGGACTGAAATATCCCAGGCCTCCCTGTCCATCACCAACTCCTGGAGTTTACTCAAACTCATGTCCATTGAGTGGGTGATGCCATCCAACCATCTCATCCTCTGTCATCCCCTTCTTCTGCCATCTTCAATCTTTCCCAGCATCAGGGTCTTTTCAAGTGAGTCAGTTCTCCACATCAGGTGGCCAAAGTATTGGAGTTTCAGCTTCTGCATCAGTCCTTCCAATGAATATTCAGGACTGATTTCCTTTAGGATGGACTGGTTGAATCTCCTTGCAGTCCAAGGGACTCTCAAGAGTCTTCTCCAATACCACAGTTCAAAACCATCAATTCTTTGCTGCTCAGCTTTCTTTATAGTCCAACTTTTGCATCCATCCATGACTACTGGAAAAACCATAACCTTGACTAGACGGACTTTTTTTTGGCAAAGTAATGTCTCTACTTTGTAATTTGCTGTCTAGGTTGATCATAACTCTTCCAAAGAGCAAGCATCTTTTAATTTCATGGCTGCCATCAACATCTGCAGTGGTTTTGGAGCCCCCCAAAATAAAATCTGTCACTGTTTCCACTGTTTACCCATCTATTTGCCATGAAGTGATGGGACCAGATGCCATGATCTTAGTTTTCTGAATGTTGAATTTTAAACCTACTTTTTCACTCTCCTCTTTCATTTTCTTTTTTTTTTTTTAAATTAATTTTTATTTTTTTGTTTGTTTTGCTTTACAATGCTGTATTCGTTTTGTTACACATTGACATGAATTAGCCATGAGTGTACATGAACTCCCAATCCCGACCCCCACCTCCACCCTCCCGCCCCACACCCTAGTATTCTTGCCTAGAAAATCCCATGGATGGTGGAGCCTGGTGGGCTACAGTCCATGGGGTCGCAAAGAGTCGGACACGACTGAGCGACTTCACTTTCACTTTATTTCATTCTGTAGCAGGTGTTTGAAGGTATCTTCAGTACCTAAAAAGTATATATCAGTTAAAAGAGCATTTCCTTCTCTTTTATCTTACTATTCATGTATTTTGTTCCATGTTTACATTTTTTATGGCCTCTTAAACAGACAGGAATAGAAAATGAAATGAGGCAACATAAAATTGTGGCACAAAAACTGACCTAGACGCTAAAGCTTGGATGTGATGTTTTTCTCTGTCATTAGCTTGTCTACTGGGGAAGCCAGCTGGGAGTCTATGGGATTCTAAGATTAATTAATACCTTGTTCCAGAACTGTGAAATTCTGAATGAAGCCCTTCCCAGAATTTATCAGGTTCCCTGGGAACTTATACTTTTATGATCACCTTATACTCTATTATCTACCACTGCTGAATGTATTTTCTTTGCTAAATCTTTTATGCCCAACTAAATGAGGGCCAGTGCAGAAGCCAGAAAGATCCCCTGGAGAAGGCAATGGTAACCCACTCCAGGATTCTTGCCTGGACAATCCCACGGACAGAGGAGCCTGGCAAGCTACAGTCTATGGTGTCACAAAGAGTCAGACACAACTCAGCACGCACACAGTACAAATGAGAGACACTCACAGCAGTCACAAACATAAGGCTGCTGCAGACAGCACACCTGAATTTCACTGTCAGGGAGCGGTCGTATTGCACACGGCTCAACTCTTACAACTGTGACTCTTTCCACGTCATCACCAGGGACTTCTTCCGCAGCACAGTACTTCCCTCCTTTAATACTGGAGCTTTTTGCTTCTAATTGACAAGCTCAAAACAAAATGGCGAACTCCTCTAATTTCTTAAGGAGAGCACTTTATCTGTAATATTCAAGGTCTCACTTTCTATCACACTGAAGTCCTTTTCATAAAACAAAGAACTCTGATGCCATGCCTTACTACAGTAAAGTTTTTATCTCATTACATGTGTCAGTTAACATGAAATCTTTTATCTTTATGGTAGGTGATAGATCAGAAGTGAATTGACTCAATTAAGTTTATAGTATTGCAGATAAATACATGGGTGTTGCAGATACCCATGCCTGATTTAGTTAAGAATAGGTACTCTACAAAGCCTAAGATTTACAAATTTTATTTTTTGAAATACAGGTTAATGAAATAAGTAGAGAAAGTATCTGGGATTGGAAGGTATGTTGCTAAGAGAGAAACAGGCATGGTGGGTGCCTATTGTTCAGTTCAGTCACTGAATCATGTCTGACTCATTGTGACCCCATGAACTGCAGCACGCCAGGGTTCCCTGTCCATCACCAACTCCTGGAGCTTACCCAAACTCAAGTCCATTGAGTCAGTGATGCCATCCAACCATCTCATCCTCTGTTGTTCCCTTCTCCTCCTGCCCTCAATCTTTCCCAGCATCAAGCTCTTTTCAAATGAATCAGTTCTTTGCATCAAGTGGCCAAAGTATTGGAGTTTCAGCTTCAGCATCAGTCCTTCCAATGAATATTCAGGACTGATTTCCTTTAGGATGGACTGGCTGGATCTCCTTGCAGTCCAAGGGACTCTCAAGAGTCTTCTCCAACACCACAGTTCAAGAGCATTAAATCTTCAGCACTCACTTTTCTTTATAGTCCAATTCTCACATCCACACATGACTACTGGAAAAACTAGACAGACCCGACAATCACCAACTCCTGGAGCTTACCCAAACTCAAGTCCATTGAGTCAGTGATGCCATCCAACCATCTCATCCTCTGTTGTTCCCTTCTCCTCCTGCCCTCAATCTTTCCCAGCATCAAGCTCTTTTCAAATGAATCAGTTCTTTGCATCAAGTGGCCAAAGTATTGGAGTTTCAGCTTCAGCATCAGTCCTTCCAATGAATATTCAGGACTGATTTCCTTTAGGATGGACTGGCTGGATCTCCTTGCAGTCCAAGGGACTCTCAAGAGTCTTCTCCAACACCACAGTTCAAGAGCATTAAATCTTCAGCACTCACTTTTCTTTATAGTCCAATTCTCACATCCACACATGACTACTGGAAAAACTAGACAGACCCGACCTTTGTTGGCAAAGTAATGTCTCTGCTTTTTAATAGGCTGTCTGGGTTGGTCATAACTTTTCTTCCAAGGAGCAAGTGTCTTTTAATTTCATGGCTGCAGCCACTGTCTGAAGTGATTTTGGAGCTCAAAAAAATAAAGTCTCTCACTATTTCTATTGTTTCCCCATATATTTGCCATGAAGTGATGGGACCAGATACCAAGATTTTAGTATTCTAAATGTTGAGTTTTAAGCCAACTTTTTCACTCTCCTCTTTCACTTTCATCAAGAGGCTCTTTAGTTCTTTTCACTTTCTGCCATAAGGGTGGTTTCATCTGCATATCTGAGGTTATCGATATTTCTCCCCTGCAATCTTGATTCTAGCTTGTGCTTCATCTAGTCCAGTATTTCTCATGATGTACTCTGCATATAAGTTAAATAAGCAGGGTGACAATATACAGTCTACTGGATCCTTCTCAACTAGTATGGGGACACAGGACTCCTTCCCAAGTGCTATTCCTTAGGCAATAGCTTCTTTATTTAACAAACTGAATGGGACCAAATACATACTTTCAAGTACTTTAAATACTGTGATGAAATATTTTTCCTAATCCAACTGCAGTTAGAAATTCATGAATAAGACTTTAAAACATATAAAGCCTTGAAAAATTACTAGCACAACATGTCAGTACTAGAGAAACTATACAAAAAGACAAAAGAAAGTTTATTTGTAAATACTATACTCAAGCAAAAGAAGCATTGTTTTATATTTTACATACTATCAGTATGCTTGCTATAGTCTTGTGATCATAGCAGCTATACATTTAATTTTGTATCCTCATACATTTCATAAGCACTTCCCAGCTTCCCTTATAGCTCAGTCAGTAAAGAATCTGCCTGCAATGCTTGAGACCTAGGTTCCATTCTTGAGTTGGGAAGATCCCTGGAGAAGGAAATGGCAACCCACTCCAGTATTCTTGCCTGGAGAATCCCACAGACAGAGGAACCTGCCAGGCTTTAGTACATACATATATATACACATATATAGTATATACATATATACACTATATATGTATATATACATATGCATATATAAAAATATATACATACATATATACTAAATCAAAAGGAAAATTAAAAATATGAAAAAAAGTTCTACTGACCATAATCAATAAAAAGAACATTCAGAAAACTATATCCTATTTTTCACTTATCAGATTATCCACTGATACTATCTTTAGTACATTTGTCTGTTGTCATTTTATTTCTTACCCATTTATGGCTATCAAAAGGCTTTTTTAGAATTATAAGAATGATTAAGCTAAGTGCACTTTGTTTAAAAACTAGACTACATCTGATGAGAGTTCTTTGCTACAAAAGGCAAAGGGAAGTGGAATCCCATTCCATCCTGGCATGTGTTGACTTCTTTGGCAGATTTCAAAGCTGTCTGTGGGCCTCATGTCAGTGTGACCTAGAAAGGAATGAAAGCGCAGCCAGCTCAGGTTGCTGTCAGAGCTATAACCTTCACTCTGATTTCCTGTTTCCCTAAGGTTGGCCTCAATATAGATTCCGCATTCTCGAGCAAAGTGCATCATCGGATTTATTTTCTTTTTGCTTTGTCAAAGCAGATTAATGCACACAGAGGTTAGAGACTGCCTGAGAATAAATGGTAGAGAAGGAAAAACTCATTTTGGGATCGTCATGTCATTGATCAGTCATCTCTTGCCACCCACAGAAACTTTAGGGTCTTCCTGTTGTATCTCGTGTTCTGGACCTTTCAAAGGCTCCCCTTGACCATTAAAACCTCCCTGTCAATTATCTTCTCTCCTCTGAATCCTGTTGTCTGTCAGCTGTTCACTTCAGTGTCCTTGGGTTAGGTTTTATCCATTTTGAGTTTGCCCATTTTGGAAGAAACATAAAAACCAAGAAGTCTCTTTGATTTTGCTCATATGCCTGTTTTACTTGCTTTCACTATCAGTTATATTAAAAATCTATCTTTTTACAAATGAATTTATTTATAAAACAGATTCACAGACTTAGATAACAAACCGGTTTATGCGGTAGGGTATGGAATAGTTAGGGAGTTTTGGATTTACATATACACACTGCTATATTTTAAATGGATAAGTAACAAGGACCTACTGTATAGCACAGGGAAATTTGCTCAATATTATGTAACAGCCTAAATGGGAAAAGAATTTGAAAAAGAATAGATATGTGTATGTGTATAATTGAATCACTTTACTATACACCTGAAACTAACACAACATTGTTAATCAACTATACTCCAATAGAAAATAAAAATATTTAAATCTGTATTTTAAGATTCTTTGCACATATTTTCTTGTCTCAAAGATTTTCCCAATTGATTTTCTCAACTGGATCATATCTCTTCTAGCTTTGATCCCCTCTAGTATATTTTTGCATGTATATGTGTTTTATGTGTATAGAATTAGCAGCAGCATACTGAATTATAATTATTTTCTTATTCATCCTTTGCCTCTGTGGGTTATATACTCTTTAAAACAGATATTTTAAACTTTCTCAAAAACTAATCAATACATTTCACTCATGTAGTAAGTTCTCAATTGTTGTTTAATTGAGTAATTTGATACTAGTGGTTAGAATTTTAAGTGCTATGGCAAACTGAAGCAAAGGAAGGCATTTTTGCCTCACAGATTATTTAATTCAAGTGGATGCCAAACATGGCTTATAGGAAGGGCAAACAGTCAAGTAAAACAGCTCCTCAAAGAAAGCTAAAATCAAGTTTTAGCTGGTTTGGTTGTGATCACTCATAGTAATATCTTTAAAAGTCAGTCTTATACCTTAATTTTGTAGGAGACAAAATTGCTGGTCAAAATGAGAAGGAAAGGAGTTTTGAATACTTAGCCAGCCAGTAAGATGTAATTGTTCAGAAATCCATTGAGTAACTGTGTTCTTCTGGCCGTAGGTATTGTTTCAGATTACCTAGACAAACAGTGACGCCCTGAGACTCATGCAGGATTTTCACCCTACTCTTTCGACTCTTATCTGTTGTGAAGAGCTTTTAAGCCAAAGCTCCAGTGTTGGCTCTTGGGGAAGACCCCACTTCACTCCTGTTAGTCTATTGACATGTATCTGTACAAGAAACATGATTTCTGGAAGTGAAACTTCCATCCAGAATTGCCAATAGGTCTTGATTTTTCAATACAATTAATGCACAACCAGTTTACAGTCTTTATTCTGACAATCTTGGTTTTTCTTTTTTTTTAACTGGAGTATAATTGTTTTGCAACCTTGTATTAACTTCTGCTGTACAACAAAGTGAATCAGCTGTATGTATACATTATCCCTTCCCCCTTAGGCCTCCCTCCCACCCATCCCTCCATCTCCCAATCTTGGTTTTTCAATTAGTAAAAGATTAAACATTAAGGACTTAGACTTTCTGTTTTAATGTATTTCAAAGAAACACTCTAGACAGATCTCTTTCTTATATTGTTAGAGCATACTATAAACAAGTCAGCTATTTTCAACAGCTTTTCAAACCAAGCAATTATTTTTTAATAAATTTATATTGATAGCTATTAATTAGCACTATTCCAAGCACTAGAGAGTACTCTAAAGATGGGGAAGATCTTGTCCTTGTTTGAGATGCGTGAGGCAATGTATTTCTTAGTACAAGCCTGTTTGTGGAAGGCCATGTGATGGAGGTCAAAGTGCTGTGAGGTTCGTTAGCAGGTGAAGTGATGTAAACCAGAGATCCTATATCTAGCCAACTGTGCTCATAGAACTTTTCAGAAGAAAAATATTCAGGTTGCAGTTCACTTTTTATTCACTGGCATCCAGTTAAGTCAATTTGAAATTAGGAGCAGTGGACCTGGCCAATTTTCTTCACTCTACATCAATGAAACGAAGGTTTAAGATACAGTTTTATAGCTTTTTCAACTTCTGGAAAAAACATCACCTTCATTGTGATTGGTGCTTTCACTCATCAGTGCTATAAAATAGTCTCCATTCCTGCATCACCAACACAGTGGACCACAGGCAACCTCTTGTACTCTTCTAAATGTGTACTCACTTGCTCCTGATATGATTTTTGTGGTTAAGATACTTGATTGTTTCTGAATTCTGAGTTACTGGGAAAAGCTATTGGTAACGGGAAACACAATCATGTAATAAAACCTTTTAGACATCACAAAATTTAAACTCTACAAAACTGTTCTGTCTTGTCTTCTGATTCCTCTTTTCCTTCTTTCTTACACTGAAATTCTTACAGATCAGCATTGGAAACGCTTCTGCAGAAGGAAGGATATGATTACTGAATTGAGAGCAAAGTAAATTAAGGTAAAAAACCAGATTGACATTTAAATTTATTAAGTTTACATTTGCAAAGAATCTAAATTTTGTTTGGGAGAATGCCCTCTCCTACATGACTAAATGGTAGTGTGAGTAGTCTAAGCCAGGCATAATCTCACATTGTTGGTGACAATTATGGGTTAGGAAGGAGTATATGACATGAGACTATTACTGTTGTTCAGTCACTAAGTCATGTCTAATTCTTTGAGACCCCATAGACTACAATACTCCAGGCTTCCCTGTCCTTCACTATCTCCAGAGTCTGCTCAAATTTATGTCCATTGAGTTGGTGATACCGTCTACCCATCTTATCCTCTGTTGTCTTCTCTTTTTCCTTCAATCTTTCTGAGCCCTTATGCACAGAAAGATTGAAGGCAAATTTAGGATTGATTCATTTGATCTCCTTGCTGTCCAAGGGAATCTCAAGAGTCTTCTTCAGCAAAGCAATTCAAAAGTATAAGTTCTTCTGTGTTCTGCCTTCTTTATGGTCCTCTCACATCCGTACATGACTACTGGAAAAACCGTAGTCTTGACCATACAGACCTTTGTTGGCAAAGTGATGTCTCTGCTTTTAATATACTGTCTAGGTTTGTCAAAGCTTTCCTTCCAAGGAGCAAACATCTTTTAATTTCATGGCTATAGTCACCATATGCAGTGATTTTGGAGCCCAAGGAAATAAAGTCTGTCATTGTTTCATGTTTTTCCCCATCTATTTGCCAAGAAGTGATAGGACTGGATGCCATGATCTTCGTTTTTTGAATGTTGAGTTTTAAGCCAGCTTTTTCACTCTCCTCTTTCACCTTCACTGAGAGGCTCTTTAGTTCCTCTTCACTTTCTGACATTAAGGTGGTATCAACTGCATATGAGTTTGTTGATATTTCTCCTGGCAATCTTGATTCCAAGTTGTGATTTATCCAGCCTGGCATTTCGCATAGAAATTAAACAGAATGACAATATACAGTTTTATTGTACTCCTTTCCCAATTTTGAACCAGTCAGTTGTTCCATGTAAGGTTCTAACTGTTGCTTCTTGACCTGAGTACAGGCTTCTCAGGAGACAAGTGAGGTGGTCTGATATCGCAACTCTTTAAGAATTTTCCACAGGAGAATTCCCTGGTGGTCTGGTGGCTAGGACTCCACACTCTTGATGCAGAAGACCTGGGTTCAAACCCTGGCCAGGGGAACTAGATCCTGCATGCTGCAACTAAGACCTGGCACACCCAAGTAAATAAATAATAAAACAAGTATTTTAAAAAAAGAGAGAGAGAGAAGAATTTTCCACAGTTCATTGGGATCCACACAGTCAAAAGATATAATGTAGTCAATGAAGCAGAAGCAGATGTTTTTCTGGACTCTCCTTGCTTTCTCTATGATCCAATGAATGTTGGCAATTTGAGCTCTGGTTCCTCTGCCTTTTCTAAACCCAGCTTGTACATCTGAAAGTTCTTGGTTCACATACTGGTGAAGACTAACTTGAAGGATTTTCAGCATAACCTTACTAGCATGTGAAATGAGTACAGTTGTAGAAGGGCATTGCCCTTCTTTCAGACTAGAATGAAAACTGACCTTTTCCACTCCTGTGGTCACTGCTGAGTTCTCCAAATTCGCTGTCATAATGAGTGCATCACTTTAACAGCATCATCTTTTAGAAATTAAAGTAGCTCAGCTGGAATTCCATCACCTCTACTAGTTTTGTTTGTAGTAATGCTTCCTAAGGCCCACTTGACTTCATACTCCAGGATGTCCGATTCTAGGTGAGTGACCACACCATTGTGGTTATCGTGGTCATTAAGAAATTTTGTATAGTTCTTCTGTATATTCTTGCCATCTGTTCTTAATATCTTCTGCTTCTGTTAGGTCCTACTGTTTCTGTTCTTTATCATGCTCATCCTTTCATGAAATGTTCCTTCATATCTCCAGTTTTCTTGAAGAGATCTCTAGTCTTTCCCATTGTATTGTTCTCCTCTATTTCTTTGCCTTGTTCATTTAAAAAGACCTTCTTATCTCTCCTTGCTGTTCTCTGGAACTCTGCATTCAGTTCGGTATATCGTGCCCTTTCTCTCTTGCTTTGCACTTCTCTTCTTTCCTGAGCTATTTGTAAAGCTCCTCAGACACTTTGCCTTCTTGCATTTATTTTTCTTTGGGATGGTTTTGATCACTGCCTCCTGTACAATGTTACAAACCTCTATAGTTCTTCAGGCACTCTGTCTACCAGATCTAATCCCTTGAATCTGTTCGTCACTTCCACCATTAAATCACAACGGATTTGATTTAAGTCATACTTGAATGACCTAACGGTTTTCCCTACTTTCTTCAATATAAGCCTCAATTTGGCAATAAGGAGCTCATGATCTGAGCCACAATCAGCTCCAGGTCTTGTTTTTGCTGACTGTAGACAGCTTCTTCATCTTTGGCTGTAAATAATATAATCAATCTGACTTCAGTATTGACCATTTGGTGATGTCCACTGTTAGAATCATTTCTTGTGTTGTTGGAAAAGTACATTTGCTATGACCAGTGTGTTCTCTTGACAAACGTCTTAGCCTTTGCCCTTCTTCATTTTGTACTCCACTTTGTAGCTTATTGGACAGCTTCCAACCTGGGCTGCTCATCTTCCAGTATCATATCTTTTTGCCTTTTCATATTGCCAATGGGGTTCTTGCAGCAAGAATACTGGAGCGGTTTGCCATTTCTCTTCCAGGGACCATGGTTTGTCAGACCTCTCCACTATGACCTGTCCATCCTGGGTGGCCCTGCATGGCATCCTTCAGGGTTCACTGAGTTATGCAAGCCCCTTTGCCATGATAAGGCTGGGATCCATTAATGGGGTGAGAATATTGCTTGTGAGCAATTATAAAACATTTCTTTCTGATAAATAAGGGGGTGAGTTATCTGCTTTTTTTCTGAACTTGGTTGTGTCATCATGGGATGCCTTTATGATGAACATCTTGCCAACATAAGAACATTTAGCTGGGACAAGCTGAGGAACAGGATGAATTGGGCAAAGTGAAGAAATGGGCACCAAAGCACCTACTCAGTACTTTTTTTCAGTTCTCATATGGCATAATAAAATACTCCTATCATTTTGTTCATTCAAGTTAGACTTTCTTACTTGCAGCCAAAGCCTCCTAATCACTGAAGTGCTGTTTGCTAGAGTAGGCTGAAAAATATCAGATTTTTTTCCCCATGCTGCCATGATTCTAATATGTTCTTCTCTGAGTTATATCATTGAGGCTACTGTTGACTAGAAATCTGCTTTTTGGAGGCTGTAACACATTCACCGTTTATCTCAGCATTTAATAAAACTCATGCATCACCAAGCTCCTGAGAATGTAGCAAATGAAACAGCAAGGTCTGATGGTGAGAGAGGAGCCAGGAAATCCTGGAGAATAGGATAATACCTGGAAGGGCAGTTGGGGAGGATGGGTTTCAGAATGGGTGAGCTGTGAGCAGCGTGGTGACAGCACCAGCGAAGCAGTGGGGAGACACGCAGAAGGAAGGGCAGAGGCCAGAATGAGCACTAGAGGCTAAGACATCCTGAATGTACGTCTGAGAATCCAGAGCTGCCCACAAAGGCATGGTTCTGATCTGGGGCACGAGAAACTGCAAGATTTCTCATTTAAACTTGGGGATTCTCTGCTTCCTGTGTCTCCGCCTGTATAGATGCTATCAAGTTTTACCTGTCATGGTTTTTCTGGTTGGCTGAAGAATCTCAGCCTCTGTGACATAATGGGATTTAATCCTTTGGCAAAATATTTATTTCTAACAAGTAGACACTGGGTCTAATAACTTTGCCATATACAATTTGATTTGGGTTTGATAAAGATGTGTTGATTTCAAGTCTGCAAAAGAGTGTTTTCTTCTCTCCTTTTTTCCCTCCCTCCCGCTGCCCATCATCCTCTTAAAAAAAAAAAATATTATTTTCTCCTTTGTGTTCCATAGTAATAGAAAGTTATTTTATTCATTTTTTAGATGTTAACACATTTTATTTATTAAAATATACAGATTGTAAGTGTCCAGCTCAATAAATGTTTACATACCTATGTAAAACAATCTAGAACAAGTTTTAAAATATTTCATTCTTTTCTACAAAGTTCCCTCATGGTCTTTTCAGTGAAGATCCACCTCCTCCTCAATCAAAACTGCTATCTGACTTCTTGTAAATTATTTTTGCCCATTAATGAATTCTCTATAAAAGAAATCATACGGTATGAGGGGTGGGATGAATTGGGAGATTGTGATGGACATTTACACACTGTTGATACTGTGTGTAAAATAGAAAACTAATTAGAACCTACTGAATAGCAGAGGGAACTCTACTCAATAACCTGTGGTGACCTAAATGGGAAGGAAATCCAAACAGAGGTGATATATGTCTGCATATAGATTCACTTTGCTGTACAGTAGAAACTAACACAACATTGTAAAGTTAACTATACCCAATAAGAATTTTAAAAAAGAAAAAAATAAAATCAAAAAATAAGCAAATATCTGTGCAACAAAATGGATAAATCTTGATGACATTTCGTTTAGCCAAAGAAACCAGACACATAATAGCACCTACTATAATCTTTTTTCTTTTGGTGGACATAGAATAAAAAAAAATCCAAAGAAATATAATCTGTGAAGGTTGAAGACCCCCTGCAGTCATACTACATCTCATTTTTTAACAGAATCTTCCCACCTCTCCACTTAGTCGGAAGCTGATGTACTCCCTCCAGGTGCTGCCCACATGGGCAGAGCATATGGTTCTGCTAATGTGCAATAAAACTTGAGAGAAACCACTGAAGCCCACTCTTTTCTGGGAGCAGAGAGTCTTTCCCATCAGTTCTCCAATGACCTACCCATGTCCTCCTGGCACCTTCCTTCTGGGTCCTGCTAGGCATTAGCTCCAGGCTCCATTTCACCTCTGCCTATTTGCTGCTCTTATGCTAATCCCACGAATTCCATTTGCTACTTTTACAAGAGGAGGAGGAGGTAAATCAAGAGATGTAGTTGTTTTGGAGATCCCCTTAAGGTAATTTCAATAATAAATGACTCCAGGGCTGAGTTTCACAGCCTAATTACAAATGACTGCTTGAGTGGATGGGCTTCTCTTCAAAGCACTTGGAGTTATGGCTTGCTCTTAGCCCAGTACTATTTCAAAAATATGCCTTAAGTTTATTATGCACCCACGAGTGACCAGTATAATCAAATTGCCAAAGAGCTTCCCACCCACCCCCCTTATCACACTCTCTTTTCAATTACTGCAAAGTTTCTGAAATATACAGCTTAGTGCCTTCAGTTTCCTACACTTAATCCAGGCAAATGAGGCCAGAGTAAACAGTGTGGCCACAGACCTCCCACGGGGTAGCCGCCTTAGATGCTATTGGATGAGAAGAAAATGCTAGGATTGTAGAGGTTCGGGGTCCATGCTGTCCACATCTTTACAAGTCGGAATCATAGGTCTTTCAGTCTGAGCATTGGGATCACCTGAGCTTTATGAGAGAGTGCCCAGGGTAAGAAATAATGTAAAGGGAATCAGCAGAGGAATTCAAAATTTTGATAAATAATTACACTTTTGTTAAGGTGAAAATTAGTTAATCTGGCACTCTATCAGCTTGAACTCTTAATTAAGTAGCAATTATGCCCAACTATAGTAAAACACAATTAATGCCTATAATGAAGGCCCTGAATCCTTGCAATTATTGGATGACTTCTGAATCACCTAAGAGAGATACCACTGTGATCAGCAGAGTCAGTATTATATTTATTATATACCTTCTTTTTAAAATAACTTAGTCCTGTAATGATCAGAGAAAGCAATGGCAACCCACTGCAGTACTCTTGCCTGGAGAATCCCAAGGACGGAGGATCCTGGTAGGCACTAGTCCATGGGGTCTCTAAGAGTGGACTGAGCGACTTCACTTTCACTTTTCACTTTCATGCTTTGGAGAAGGAAATGGCAACCCACTCCAGTGTTCTTGCCTGGAGAATCCCAGGGACAGGGGAGCCTGGTGGGCTGCCATCTATGGAGTCGCACAGAGTCGGACACGACTGATGCGACTTAGCAGCAGCAGCAGCAGTCCTGTAATGATAATTGACAATCATATGAAACCTACTCTTGTGTCTTCTATTGGGATACTGCTGAGAGTCCTATGTTACACAGAGCATCAATTTCACCTGTGATTCTCATGAGCCAATTTTTTAAATTATTTCTATTTTTTTTTATTTTTATTGGAGTGCAGGTGATTTATAATATGTTAGTTTCAGGTGTACAGCAAAGTGAATCACTTATACATGTATCCATATATCTTCTCTTTTTAAAGATTCTTTTCCCTTATAGGCCATTATAGAGTATTAAGTAGAGTTCCCTCTGCTATACAACAGGTTCTTATTAGCTATCTATTTTATTTATAGTAGTGTGTATATGTCAATCCCAATCTCCCAGTTAACTCCTTTCTCCCCGCTGTGAACCAATTTTTATATCTTGCTGATTAGCTGACTCTATTGACTTGTATAAACAATCTTGTTTTTTGTTTTGCTTTGACCTGTTGGAAGCTCAGTATCTATAGCCTATTGTTGACTATATATAGGATGTTAATCTCATTTCTCCATTTTATTTGCAGCTAGTTTTCCTCATTTCCTTCTTCTCTCAATTATTTTATCCTTTTTTGTATGTGTTTTGGTAAACTATCTCATCATTGGAAATATAAATACTGTGTTTCCTCTCCAGAGCCATGCTATTACTATTTTGTGAATGAAGCACCAAGTGAATGTCTGCTAAGAGTTAGATTTTATGAGAACTGTGAAATGAAACTCTTAGTTCCTTCATGAAATTTTATGAACAGATAGCCATCCATTTTTTCTAGATTTATGTCTCTAAAACATGAACATGACTTAAAACTCTTGAATAGACACATGCCCCCCACCCACCACAGCTGGGATATTCAAACAGCTTTTCTATGATGTCTATTACCTAATACAGACAATTATGTGGCTTTAAGTCTCAGCAATCTGACTCCAAGACAGAGTCTGATTTTTTTTTTTTGTAATGCACTGTAAGATACTATATAAAGAAGAGAATAAATTATGCAGCTAATTAAACCTTGAATGTCCTGTCTTGGTCACAGTCTCATTATCCACTTTTAATGGACCATTGTATAGCATTAATACTCATTTTTTAAAGTCTGTACTCTTTCTGCAAAACGTGTTTACACAAAAAGTTGAGCAAGATTTTTTCCTAAATAAACTGATGATGAATAAGTGGGTTACATGCTTTCAGTGGTGTCTTTTGGCGTGACAGAAAATAAAAACAATCAGAATAACAGGGGTGTCAGGTGAAAGCTAGAGCCATCCCAAGTTCCCACATTTCTCAGGAACAGTAATCCCAACTCCATTAGTACAGAATGAGAGGCCATTTGGGTAAATACAGCCACATAAATATATCATTAGGCAGTTTTGTAAAATTCACATTATTTACTCAAGCAAATATGTAATTAGAACATTTTTTAAAACACAGATTATCTACCAGAGAGATTCAAACTGTTCCTTTGGAGCATTTAAGCCTATTGGGTAAAACTGTAATTAGGCCATTAATTAAACCCAAATCATATTATTTATTAAAAGGTGCTTTGCTGATCTGATAAGCATTTTCTTTGCTCTTTTAAGGCATTTTAATAATTGATTATTGTAAACCCCTTGGCTATCACTTGCCCTTCATTCATTCCTTTCTGATTTGCTTCTTATTTTATTTTATGATGAGGGTTATAGATTTAGATTTCCCTGTGGGTAGTATGTACAAAAATGCCTGATCCAGCACCACCACCCTCCAACCCTGCATAGTCCTTCAAAGATGGGAGGATGAAAAGCCAGCCCACTGTTTTTTAAAACTACATCCTCTTTGAATTTTTCTTTTTAGAGAAGGAAGTAGTTACTAGGATAATTATCCTTTTACTTTTTTCCTCATTGTTACACATGGACTTGATATGATCACATTTCTTTAAACTTCTAAAACAGTGAGGTGGTGTGAACTTTCTTGAAATGGGTTTGTTTTGAACCAAGTCAGATTCCTTTTGGGGGCCATTTTTGTGGCCAAAGCATGCATATGGTAAAATGTTGAGTTCAGTGTAGTCTTCTGTCTGTGGTCTTGAGAAAGAGAGATGACCCATGTAGAAATCAAGCCTTAATCCATCTGTGGTTTGTGTGGACTTCCAAGCAACACAGGTCCCAAGGATTTTAGTGGGCAGATGTGAGAAAGGATAACCTGTTTTTGGCTGGCCTTGCTCCAATCTAATTGCCACATTATAGCTAGTGTTTGGGTTTATTTTTTGTTTTTTCTTTCTAAAAATGCTATCAATCAGTTTCTTAGAAGCTTAAAGTTCTTTTTTACTCTGAGCCATTGTTTTGCTGTAGCCCTTGTTTGGAGCCCTGCCTGTCTCCAGTCTCTCCTTTGCCCACGCAACTCAAAGGTTCGGTGCAGTGTGGAGTTATTAATAACAGCACAGAAGCGGGAGCAAGACTGTTTAGGTTTGAATCCAGTTCCCCTTATATTTAGCTGAGCAAACTTGGCAAGTCATATACCTTCTTTGTTCCTCAGTTTCCTTATTTACTTCCTTCTTAACATTAGTAGGAATCACTCTACATAAAGAACTTAGGGATCACTATTAGGTCTTTTGTTTCTGAGAAACCTTCCTTAACCCTCTACATCTTAGTTCTCCCTGGAACCTCTCCTGATTTAACCCCTACCATAAATGGCATTGTACTTACTTATTGATTACCTTTCTTTTACACCAAGTACTCTATCAGCAAAGAGATGAAATCCATCTTTTCTAATGTTCTATCTACAACTCCCAGCACACTGCTGGCTCCAGGAACACCTATATTGCTCAAGGAGCTGTAATAGGTGCCAAGGATACATTATTAAACAGAAAAGATATAGCTCACCCTCATATAGCTTTCAGTCTATTAGGGAGATACTGAGCCAATAATTATGCCAAAAATAAAAAAATGCAGCGAGACAAATGCTATAAAGGATAGGTATGTAGTTTCATCAGATTCTAAAATGGAGGGTTCAGTCTCATATGGGAATTGAAATAAACATCTCTCAAGAAGTGATGTTCAGATAAAATCTGAAGGATGAATGGTTACTAAGTGAAGAGGAAAAGAGAAAAACACATTCCAGGTATATTAATAGCTTGTGCTAGTATCCTAGGTATGAAAACAGCAGGTGTGATGAACTGCAAAAGGTCCATGTCTTCCAAGTGGAGACTCTGAGGAAAGATAAATGCCAGACACAGCTGGAGAGAGAGACAAGGACCACTCATGGAAGGCACTCAAGCTCTCTGTGCTCCAGGTTCCTCATCTGTAACATGCAGATGGTGATAGCTACATGAGGTTAATGCATGTGAAGTACTCGGTAGACTTCCTAACCGCTGTTTGTAAGCGATTTAAAATTTAGTGATGATGATGACAGTGATTAGAAAATCAGGAAGAACATTATTTCTTTGTACCATAACAAGGAATGAAATAACTAGTTTCCACCAGAATATATACTAAGGAGAGGAAAATGGAGTCTACTTGGTAGCAAAGGTGAAGAAAGCACAAACTGGAAGTATGCCTTATTCTCTGCGTGTTTCAATATCTGCTTTTTAAAACATATGTTTATTGAGTTTTTTCAGTCTTGTACCAGCTTGATTGTGAGTGAGTGAGTGTGTGTGTGTGTGTGTGTGTGTTGGGCATCTATGTAGATACTTATCTGGGTTAGGCATCTTACATCTTGAAAACAGTGTTAGTTGCTCAGCCGTGTCCAACTGTTTGCAACTCCATGGACTGTATCCTAGCTGGCTTTTCTGTCCATGAGATTCTCCAGGCAAGAAGACTGGAGTGGGTTGCCATGCCCTCCTCCAGGAGATTTTCCCAACCCATTGATTGAACTCAGGTCTCTGGCATTGCAGGCAGATTCTTTACCATACATTTCACAAAAGGACCTAGCCTTATCCTCCATTCTTTTGATTACTGAAGCCTGAAGCTTTATCATTCATATGTAACCCTTGGTTTTGCCAGGCTATGTTAATGGTCTATTGTTCAACTTTTATCAAAGTCTTTGTTAAAAACAAAGTGACTGATATTCTTGGAGAATTACATTAAAGATAATCAATTCGACATTTCTTCCAAGTTCTTTAAAATTTACCCCAGTTCATCAGGCTATGAAACTGGTAGGTTTACAACTCGTTATTGTAACTTTTGAAATTACTTCTTGACTGCTCTGTGTACTGGGCCCTCTGTATGCCTCCAGGCATCTACAAGAAAGAGCTCTGTGGAAGTCACTCTTTGGAGTTCCCATGGGATTTAATCTCAGAACTTTTCATAAAGCACTGACATATTATTGGTAACAAATGCTCTGATTGGGGGAACTAATTATGTTTCTCATTTTGCTCTGGCTGGTGGCTAATGCATCTGTAATGGAGTTAGCAAGTATGTGTGATGTGTTAAGTATCTTCTCCTCACCCCTCTTTATTGCACATAGCTTGGGACTCTGGGACCTGACCTGGATGGACTATATTGAGACCTTCTGTTTTGGGGCTTCCATTAGATTTGGCCCATGAAAGGAACCAAGAAAAAGATCTAAAGTTGGGAAGAGAGAGACTAGGTACTCATTCCATGACCTCTGCAGGTTTGGACGCTACAGGTGAGCTCCTTCCCTTGGTAAGTTCACAGCTCCTATCAGGCTGTGCTTTAGAGTTCTTTCTCTGGGTTCTAGTCACCAGCATTCAGGTCTAGAGAAGTCAAAACTTGTGGAGTTGGTTCAGTTATCTTCCCAGAGTCACCGTACTACCCACTTTTTCCATTTCTTAAGCCTTTCTAACACTTTGGCAAGTCATCCCTTTATCCAACCTCTCCTTAGCGGATTCCATTTGAATGTGCCATCAGATTCCTGCTGAGACCCTGATGGATAGACTCTAGCAACTGTGCCAGGCACTGACTAACCGCCTTTGATTTTTACTCTGTTCTCTTTTATTTATGGATTTATCTTTTATTTCTTTGAATTATAAATACCTCTATTCTATAAAGCGCCTCAAACATTCTTTTGCAGAGAGTCAAGGTGTAAATAAGCAAATGCATACGGAAATAAATACGAGAGGTGCTCCGCTCAATGCTGGGAATGAAGACAGTTAAGCCCTAGTCCTTGGGGGAGATGACAGACTGTGGGGAAGATGTGCAAGGAAAGCAAATAATCGCAGTGCATTGTGATGAGTTATAATGAAGACATAGGCAAAGTCCTGGGGGAGCCTGAGCGATGGCACCTGTGCTCAGAGGCGGGGTTCAGAGGGGCCAGAGGTGAAGAGGACTGAGGGTGAGGCTATTAAGATCAGCTGGTCACAGGAACTTTATATAGAGGCCTCATCATCTCTCTCCCTGAAACATCCATGATCTTGCTTGGTGTTAGAGTTCTCATTTATTTCCTTTGGGATTTATTATTATTTTAAAAATCTTTTAATTTTCAAGTCCTGATTCAAGGGGGAAAATAACTTGGGAAATGCAAAATACTTTGTTATTCTCCAAAGATTTATGTTTAATTCAAATGCGGCTAATGAGCCTTGCGATAGATGCCTAATTCCTTTCCCCGTTCATGTACTACAAGGCTTACATAAATCACATGCCCACTTCTTCAAAAATGTCTTTAAAAGTAAGATAGATTGTAACTGGGAATATGAGCAGCAGGTAAGTAACACCTAAAGTAGTAGAATACACACACTTTGGTTTCAATAAGAGGTGAAAATTGTAACAGTGTTTTAAAAGGAAATTGTGATTTACTATCTGATCTTAGAATAAGCTGAAGAACGGTCCTTCAAGAGCCTGCCGGCAAACACAGTGTGTCCTTCTATGTATACTAGAGAAAGCTATTTATTATCTGTCACATTTGTTAAAAAAAAAAAAAAAAAAGACTAAGCGATCAAAATCTCTGAATTGTTTAATTTTGGATTAATCAGAAGATGAAACGTGGGCTCTCAGTCTTTCATCAGCCTTCAAAATGAGCCCCAATCCAGTCTGCTAACTTAAAAATAAAACCAAATGCTCACCTGCCCTGCTGTGTGAGAAGGTTTGGCTAGCAGGCCTCCTGGACATTTTTGTCTGTTGGCTTTTTAATGAGGACCAAAGCCTAGGTTCTGGAACACTGTGAATTTTGATTACAGTGGGGTTCCAGCCTGGTTGGAAGGGGGAAAATGTCAGAAACCTCAAGAGCTCACCAGCCAGCTTCTAGATGAAAGGCTTTGGAAAGGCTTCTCAAATGCTGCCCACCTCTTGGTTTTCCTCCAAACCCAAACTCTGAGCCCACAGAGGTTAGTAAGCACAAAATCCCAGCCAATCATTAGCTTTGTGAAATGCCAATCCCACTTTCAGCAAACAATTATAAGGCATAATTGCTAGTAGAGAAAATCAATCAACCTTCATAGATTTTTAATTGCCCATTTCGCTTCCTCATAAGTATTAAAGAGATGGCATTGGATTTAGTAGAATATTGTGTACCTGTTAAAATCCTGACATGTGGAAAGTGAGGAAGAGCCTTGATGGTCTCCCCTAATCAAGGTGCCCTCTGACAGCTCTGATCTCCAGGGAAAGCAGCTTCAAGAGTATGCTGAAGCCAGAGAGCACTTAGTGTCTTGGCTTCTCTCTAGACACTTCTACAGAGCGTGCCAATTATTGACTTGATGGGTGGTTTGAATGTGTTGATAGACACCGAGACATAAGGATCACTCCAGGCAGTGGTCACTGAGTCATTTAGCTATTAGATGTCTATAATTAAGCTCAACCCTTATCCAGTTAAGAGCAAATAAGCCTCTAAGATAACCACCAGATATCATTGTTGAGATTATGTGATTCAGGCTATAGTGCTAAGGTGGTATATCTCAGATGCTTCACCTTTCCATCGCACACAGAGATACATCAGTTCTATGGGCCACGTGGCAGTTTGGCTCTTGTTTGCCCTGATTAAGTGAGGAGATGGGGTATGTCAGTAAGTATGTGTGTGTATACATATATGTGTGTGCAGGGAACAGACCTGGTTAGAAGGTGAATGACGTGGTATTAGGTGGGACAAACTAGATTGGTCATTAACTTTTATTATATATAGATTGGCCATTTATTGTCCATTCTCTAAATGTTTATTGAACCCTTAAGCCTGTGCCAGAATTCCATAGTAAAGGTTAGTTTTTTATAAACACCCTGATCATTAAGCATGAAGTGCTAAGGAAGTTCACAAGAGGAACATCTAAGATCAAAGGAACGGAAGTCTTCCTTGAGAAGGTGACACTGGAGCCAAATCTTGAAGATGAAGGGAACCATCAAAGAGAAAAAAGTGTGTTGAGGAAGAGGGAGCTGCATTATGAATGGCAGAGACAAGAAAGAACTGACATAGCTGAGGAATAAATTTTCTAAAGCAGATACCATCAAAGGTTAAGACTTTTGGATAAGGTAGATATCTGGATTTACAGACACACCTAGTATATGAATTCTGTAGATCAGCCTCATGTTGGGGTATTATTAGGTGATAGAACCTGTATGTCCAAACACATTTCAAGTAGGAGAGAAATAACTGTCTTTTTCTGTAATAGCATCCTCTATTTTTTGTTTGAAAAATCACCCTCACTCCACTCTCCAGGTAGTTGAGATGATGATTCATTGATTTAAGTCTGAGCTGTAGGAACCTGGTATGCCCTGGCCAACTACAGCTTGTGTTCAGAGTGATCAAGCAGAGGATTAAGAGGGAAGACTCGGGAGTGATGAGGCTAAAGCAGTGAGTGAGGCCAGACCATGAACGATCCTATAGACTGTGGACTTTATCTGAGGTCAGCTGGTAACTGTTGGTTTTAAATAGTGGAGTGACAAAAGTCATTTGCCCTCCTGGATAAAACTTAAGAGGTGATGGGAACTGATTGAGGTGTAGCAAGAAGTCTTCCCAGAACAGATTAAAGTGAAAAAAAGCCTGAACTAAAACAAGGACAATGCAAAAAGATGGTTGTGGATTTGTGCGATATCAAGGGGATGGAAACCACAAAATGGAGCATTAGATTAATGAGTTTGAAAATTCTCTGTACACGGAAGTGGTCTAGTCAGGTAATTGGATAGAATTAAGCCAAGATAAATGCCCTTAAGGTACAAATTCCAAAGTTATCAGCGATAAATTTCCTGTCTGTGATGGAGTGTGTTTGGGTGGAGTATAATTTGTATAATAATTGGCAACTAATCAAGTCAAGTCATTGTCACCCCTCAGTGGAGGGCCCATGGGAGTGGTGTTTTGGTTAAATCAGATGTCCCAGTAATGCCATTGAAACAGCCATTGCCTAAAACTCTAGCTCTGAGGACTTATTTCCAACAAATTATCGTCTTAAAAAAAAAAAAAAAAATTGCAAAGCTACCTAGCTTCTGAATGTGTGTGTGCTAAGTCGCTGCAGTCATATCTGACTCTTTGTGACTCTAAGGACTGTAGCCTGCCAGACTCCTCTGTCCATAGGATTCTCCAGGCAAGAATACTGGAGTGGGTTGCCGTTTCTTTCTCCAGGAGGTCTTCCAAAACTGTACCTCTTATGTCTGCTGCAGGTTCTTTACCACTAGCGCCATCTGACAGCCAATCAGATAAAATAATCTCATGAATTTAAATCAAATCCCTGCCAATATAGAAGAAATTTCAGTAAAGAATACACTTAGCTGAATATTTCCAGGAGAGATGGGATGTAAGGAGGAGTTAAACTGTCTGTAAACCATCTTCAACTTCCATTATACTTCGCCATCCCAAACTCCTAAATTGTCTGCATATATTGGTTGTCACAGTTGGATTTGGAGGTAAATTTGGCTCATAGATATGTTTATTTAGTTTGCATAGTGCTTTGTTTTCTTCACTGAAATTGTTGCATCATTGAAAAATCAGGTTTTATGTAAAAAGCTAGCTTTCTGGTTTGTTGAAGAAATAGAGGACTTGGAACACTGGGTTCAAGTGCTTTCTGTGGTGATAGTATAGTAACTGGGAACAGGATAAAGGTTGCCCCTTCTTCAGGTCACCCCAGTTCCTACCATCCCCTATTTCCTTACACATAGGGATACATTCCATCACACACCTGGTTTAGCTGCATAGGTTTAATTATGACTTTGGATGACCCAAATTCCCAAATAATAATTAAAAATTAATTCAAAAATTCAAAAATAGGAATAAAGTATAAAGTAGTGTTTTCATCATTCCTTTTACCCTGCTTTCTTCAAAGCAGTGATTTTTCACTTGCATTAAAATGCATATTAAATAAGGATAAAGACACTAATTGTAAAATGTGATACCATTCAGTTTCAGCTCTTGCCCCTGAAGAATTAAATCTGCTTTATAAAAAAATACAAAATTCTGTTCCTGTGAAACTTTGTTTCAGACTTTGGTATCTACGATGACATCTTTTTAGGAAATCCATAAGAGCTTTGAGGACTGAAAAGCTCTGAGTTTTAACTTCCAAATGACTTTGGAAATAAGTATTAACATATCTTATCCTACTTGGATGGCTAGTTTTACTCTTCACTTTATTTGTAGAGACCAAATCAAGACCAAATTTGCAATTGTCTTTGCAATCGCATTGTTGTGAGTGATGGCAGAAAGAGGAAGTATTTTTACTTTAGCATTGTTTTTTTGTAACTTAAGTGCTCAGGTGACCACAGCTGTGCTCATCCATGTCCTTTCCTATACCCCTTATTTTAAATGGTGGCTGTTTATTTCTCAGTTTTGAGAACTACTGTAGAACTTTTTGGAGTTGGTATACTGAAATTTGTTTAAGATCTGTCTATTGAAGTGAGGGCTGTGAGGATTGATCAAGAGGGCACATATTTACTTACTGAGTATATATGCCAGGTTTTATAACTTTGTTTAACCCACAAACCTATGAAAAGTTATCAACCCTGTTTTGATGAGGAGGAGTAAAGGTGCGGAGAATTTAAGTGCTTTGCACAGTATCACACTTTTAGGGCTAAAATCTGGCTTCTTGGACCTGAAGGGAAAGTGATTACAGAAGAAGGGAAAAGAGTCAAGGCTATGGTTTTTCCAGTAGGCATGTACAGATGTGAGAGTTGGACTATAAAGAAAGCTGAGCACCAAAAAACTGAAGCTTTTGAACTGTGGTGTTGGAGAAGACTCTTGAGAGTCCCTTGGACTGCAAGGAGATCCAACCAGTCCAATCTAAAGGAAATCAGTCCTGGTGTTCATTGGAAGGACTAATGTTGAAGCTGAAGCGCCAATATTTTGGCCACCTGATGCGAAGAGCTGACTCATTTGAAAAGATTCTGATGTTGGGAAAGATTGAAGGTGGGAGGAGAAGGGGATGAGAGGATGAGATGGTTAGATGGCATCACCAACTCAATGGACATGAGTTTGGGTAAACTCCGGGAGTTGGTGATGGACAGGAGGCTTGGCGTGCTGCAGCTCATGGGGTCACAAAGAGTCAGACATGACTGAGTGACTGAACTAAGCTGAACTGAACATCCTCACCAATACTTGCTATCTATAGACTTTTTTAATGATACCCACTCTGAAAAATGTTAATAATAATCTCATTGTTTTTATTTACATTTTTCTATAATTAGTAATGTTAGGCATCTTTTCATTTGCTTATTAACCATATGTATCTCCTGTTTGGAAAAATGTCTATTCAGGTATTCTGTCCATTTTTGATTTGGTTATTTGGGTTTGATACTGACCTTTATGAGCTGTTCATATATTTTGGATATTAACCCTTTGTTGGTCATATGACTTGCAAATATTTTCTGTCAGTTTGTCAGCTGTCTTTTCATTTTGTTAACAGTTTTCTTTGCGTGAAAAAGCATTTAAGTCTAATGAGGTCACATTTGTTTTGCTTTTATTTCTTTTGCCTTAGGAGACAAGTTCAAAAAGTATTGCTATGATATGTAAAATAGTGTTCTAGGGGTTTTATTGTTTCAGGTCTTACATCTAGGTCTTTAATCCATTTTGAGTTTGTTTTTGTATATGATGTAAGATAAGGATTCTAATCTCATTGTCTTATATGTAGCTGTCCAGTTATCCCACTGTTTTCTAATTGAAGAGGCTGTCTTCTGTCCATTGTACATTAGTTGTAGATTAATTCAACATAAGTGTGTGTGTTTGGTTCTGAGCTCTCTGTTCTCTTGCACGGATATATGTGTCTGTTTCTGTGCCACTTAGGCTGTTTTTCTTACTGTGGCTTTGTAGGATAGTTTGAAGTCTGGGAAGTTGATACTTCCAGCCCTTTTTTTTCCCCTCAAGATCACTCTGACAGTCTGGTTGTTCCATGGTTCCATATGAATTTCAGAATTATTTGTTCTAATTTGGTGACAACTATGTTTGGTATTTTGATAGGGATTGCATTAAATCTGTAGATTGTTTTTGGTAATATGGACATTTTAACAAATATTTCTAAGAGCACAAGATTCTTTACATTTTTTTGTATCATCTTCAATTTGGTTTATCACTGTTTTATAATTTTCAAATATAGGTCTTTCACCTCTTTGGTCAAGTTTATTCCTAGGTATTTTCTTCTTTTTGACGTGATTTAAAACAGGGTTGGTTTTTATTTTCTCTTTCTGATTACTAGTGTACAGAAAAGCAAGATTTCTTCATATTAATCTTGTACCAAAGCAAATTGGCTGAGTTCATTTATCCTAATAGTATTTTGGTAGAGATGTAAGGGCTTTCTATATAAAGTATAATATCATCTGCAAATAGTGACAGTTTTATTTCTTCCTTTCTGGTTTGGATGCCTTTTATTTCATGTCTGATGCTGTGAACAGGACTTTGATACTAAATTAAACATAAATGGTGAAAGTGGGCATCCTTATCTTGTCCCTGAATTTAGAGGAAAGGCTTTCAGCTTTTCACCATTGAGTATGTTAGCTGCAGGTTTATCAAAATGGGCTTTATTATGTTAAGATACATTCCTTCTGTACCCACTTCAATGACAGTTTTTATCATTAATGGATGTTGAATTTTTTCAAATGCTTTTTATGTGTCTATTGAGATAGCTGTGTGATTTTTGTCTTTCCTTTTTAAAAATGATATATTAAATGTATTTGCCCATGTTAAATAATCCTTGCAACCCTGGATAAATCCAACTTGATCATGCTGTATCGTTTTCATGCATTGTTGGACTCAGTTTGCTAATATGTTGTTGAAGATTTTTGTACCTATATTCATAAAAGACAGTGACCAGTGATTTTCTTTTACTGTGGTGTCTTTGTCTGGTTTTGATATCAGGGCAACAATGGTTTTGTGAAATGAGTACGGGAGTATTCCACCCTCTTCAGTGTTTTGGAATAGTTTGAGAAGGATAGATACTCGTTTTCATTATATTTTTGGCAGGGGTCACCAGATGGCCCCTGCGAAGTCATCTAGTCCTAGACTTCTATTTTCTGGGAGCTTTTTAAATTACCAATTCAATTTCACTTCTAATGATAATCTATTCAAATTGCCTGTTTCTTCTTGATTCTGTCTTAGAATGACAGAATGTATGTTTCTAGAAATTTATCCCTCTTTTTCTAGATTGTCCATATTGTTGGCATAGCTGTTCATAGATTTCTTATGATTTTTTTTTTATCTCTGTGGTATCAATTTTTATTTTGCCTCTTTCATTTCTTATTTTATATACTTGGTATAATTTATATCCTCTTAAATTTGTCAAGACTTCTTTTGTGGCTTATCAACTGATCTATCCTGGAGAATGTTCCATGTGTTTATAAAAAATGTGTATTCTGATGCTTTTAGATGGAATGTTCTATAGATATATATTAAGTCAAACTGGCTATTGCATCATTTAAGACCTGTTCCTTAGCAATTTTCCGATCTGTCCATTGACGTCAGTGGAAATTTCTCCCTTTATGACTATTAGTATTTGCTTTATATATTTATGCTATGCATGCTAAATTGCTTCAGTCATGTCCAACTCTTTGTGACCCTATGGACTATAGCCTGCCAGACTCCTCTGTATGGGATTCTCCAGGCAAGAGTACTGGAGTGGGTTGCTATGTCCTCCTCTTTATTTTTAGGTGCTCCTATATTTGGCTTCCCTGGTGGCTCAGTTGGTGAAGAATTCACCTGCAATGTGAGAGACCTGGATTTGATCCTTGGGTTGGGAGGATCCCTGGGAGAAGGGAACAGCTACCAACTCCAGTATTCTGGCCTGAAGAATTCCATGAACTGTATAGTCCATGGGGTCACAAAAAGTTAAACATGCCTGGGCAACTTTCAGTTCACTTTCACTTTCATATTGGGTGTATATATGTTAATGAGTATAATATCATCTTCTCATATTGATCCCTTTATCGTTATATAATGCCCTTCTTTGATTTTCATTGTAACCTTTGCTTTCAAATCTATTTTGTCTAATAGGGATATTTCAGCAAGAACACACCTCTCTCTTCCCTGCACATGCTCCTCATGGGTGGATTCCAGGCTCTGCCTGGTCCTCCAGTTAATCCCAAAGTCATCCAACCAGCCAAATGGCTCATCTTAGGACACCAGGACTGGGGTGCCCAATCCTGGGTGCCTCTTACTACTCACTTCCCTGGGTGGGGGTCCATATCTGTATTCTCCCTTTTCCTAAGTTCCCTCCCAGGGACACAGGCCCTGACTCCAATTGCTTTTCTCCAATTCCTCCCTAATTATGTGTACATCTTTTTTACAGCCTTCATTGTACAGAAGTCCTTTTGCCAGTTTTCTAATAGCTTTCAGTAAGCATTGTTCCATATAGATATGTATTTTTTATGTGTTTGTCAAGGGAGGTGAGTTCCATGTCCTTTTGCTCTACCATCTTCATCAAGCTCCAAAACCTAAATGTTTTTTACGCTTCTGAGAGAGCTTAAATATTTCAAGGCTCAGCTACATTTCAATAAATTTGGTATGTTATCCTCACATCTTAATATTCTGCAAATGTTTAGATAATTAACTTTTTTCCATTAAAAGAGTGTCATTGTTCTCTAGATAGAAGTTATGATTGATTATCATACAGTTTCCCAAACTGTTCCATTCCGTTCAGTCACTCAGTCATGTCCGACTCCTTGTGACCCCATGAATCGCAGAACGCCAGGCCTCCCTGTCCATCACCAACTCCTGGAGTTCACTCAGACTCACATCCATTGAGTCCGTGATGCCATCCAGCCATCTCATCCTCGGTCGTCCCCTTCTCTTCCTGCCCCCAATCCCTCCCAGCATCAGGGTCTTTTCCAATGAGTCAACTCTTCGCATGAGGTGGCCAAAGTACTGGAGCTTCAATTTTAGCATCATTCCTTCCAAGAAATCCCAGGGTTGATCTCCTTGCAGTCCAAGGGACTCTCAAGAGTCTTCTCCAACACCACAGTTCAAAAGCATCAATTCTTCGGCACTCAGCCTTCTTCACAGTCCAACTCTCACATCCATACATGACCACAGGAAAAACCATAGCCTTGACTAGACGGACCTTAGTCGGCAAAGTAATGTCTCTGCTTTTGAATATACTATCTAGGTTGGTCATAACTTTTCTATTTTCCAATGAGTCAACTCTTCGCGTGAGGTGGCCAAAGTACTGGAGCTTAAGCTTTAGCATCAGTCCTTCCAAAGAAATCCCAGGGCTGATCTCCTTCAGAATGGACTGGGTTGATCTCCTTGCAGTCCAAGGGACTCTCAAGAGTCTTCTCCAACACCACAGTTCAAAAGCATCAATTCTTCGGCACTCAGCCTTCTTCACAGTCCAACTCTCACATCCATACATGACCACAGGAAAAACCATAGCCTTGACTAGACGGACCTTAGTCGGCAAAGTAATGTCTCTGCTTTTGAATATACTATCTAGGTTGGTCATAACTTTTCTTCCAAGGAGTGAGCGTCTTTTAATTTCATGGCTGCAGTCACCATCTGCAGTGATTTTGGAGCCCAGAAAAATAAAGTCTGACACTGTTTCTACTGTTTCCCTATCTATTTCCCATGAAATGATGGGACAAGATGCCATGATCTTCATTTTCTGAATGTTGAGCTTTAAGCCAACTTTTTCACTCTCCTCTTTTACTTTCAACAAGAGGCTTTTTAGCTCCTCTTCACTTTCTCCCAAACTGTAGGTTAATTTAATTTTTCTTGAAACTAGATAGAAGAATAATTTCTTTGATAAAATTCTAAATGTAGATGTGAAAGGCAATACTTACTCCTATTAGTGATCAAAAAGAATAACTTTACTAATTTCAAAGCTCAGAATTTTAGGATGAGGGTGACTTTGAACATGAGAAGCCCTCCAGAATAATGAAGAATTTAATCAGTAGTCTTTGAATGTCCATACTCCTTCATCTATTTTTGGCACATCTAGAACATTTAGGGAGAAGGGAATGGCAACCCACTCCAGTATTCTTGCCTGGAGAATCCCGTGGACAGAGGAGCCTGGTGGGCGGCTGTCCATAGGGTCACACAGAGTCTGGCACAACTGAAGCAACTTAGCTGCAGCATGCATGCATTGGAGAAGGAAATGGCAACCCATTCCAGTATTCTTGCTGGAGAATCCCAGGGATGGAGAGCCTGGTGGGCTGCCATCTATGGGGTCGCACGGAGTCGGACATGACTGAAGCAACTTAACAGCAGCAGCAGGAGAACATTTAGTGTTTATATGACAGTTTTTTTGGGGGGGGATTACTTGTAAGAATACAATTGAAAAGACAATTGCAAATTTGGTCACAGATCAAGTGGAGAGTTTAAAATCTAGCCTTCCAAATAGTCCAGGTTATGTTTGTACTAATTTTAAAAATCATTTTGAAAAATAGACAGGATTTCCAGTCCTCAAAGCCTTTGTGGATTCCCTGAAAAGATGTCATCATGGATAAGAGCTTAAAAAACAAAGCTTTGGAAGCAATTTTTTGGATTTGGTCATGTGACAACTGTCCCCTTAGGTATGAGTTTTATCAGTGAGCATTTTCTGAGCAAAGCACGTTCATAGAGAAGTGTAAACCAACATATCCTTCTTGTATAGTGCTTGGGGAAAATACCCACTGCTAGAAGATACAGAAAGTGAAAACTAGGCTAGTTTGGACAGGTTGGGAAGAGCGTGATGGTGCAGAGGGAGAAAGAAGGAAAATCTAAATGCTGAAGTAGACAAAATGGAATTGTAAAATTAGGAAAGACATCATCAGAATCTACCCAAAAACCCTTTGGGTCTTATTTACCACACAACTGCTTAAGTGTATAATTGCTCAACTCTCTAGACCAAGCAAATCAAAATTAGGTGAAAATCAGCATTTTCACCTCACACTCTGCGCCTTATGCTTTGCTCTGTTTTTACACATCCTTTGAATCAAATACCCTAAAAAAGTGTTTGAATAAGTAATTCTAGGTTTTCCCACAAAAATTCTAAAGTGAAAGAGAGTAACGGAGTAAAGAAACAGAAAACGCAGAGACTGTGCATGATTAACAAGGAGACCCCTGAGAGAAATGTATTCAGAAAGAATTTTGGATTTTTCAAAATCCTCACTCTTAGAGAAAGACACTGTGAATGGGCATTCTTAGATGTTTAAAGGCTAATTGTACCCAGAGTTAATGCTAGAGGAAGAACAAACTTCAACAAAACAGAACCAACAAAAACCACCACCCAAAGCCCACAGACAGATGATCTCTATGTTCTGTTTATTAATTCAATAATATGAAGGCAAAAACATATTTCTTTAGATGGAGTGATGTTCTCATATTTTCTAAATGCAACATGAAATAGATTCTTCTTTGTAGCCCAGTTGTCACCTATTTCCTGTTCTATTTAAATGTTGTCTTGGCTTTTAAAGTCCCCTGAAATTATGTTGTGTCCTTTGATGGTGACAGTCAGGTACCTAGTGAGCTGGCATCTGCTTCCCAGTTCCCCATCTCTATTGGCACAAAAGGGAGTCCTTCACTGGACACCTTGGAAGAATGATTGGGCATGGAGTGAGGTCATGGCCAATGCATAGCTCTTAGAGGTACCTCTCTATCCCTTACTCCAAGGCAGTCTTGGCACTTTTCTCAGTTGCCTTCTTGAAGAATCCATCTAGTTAAGAAATTTCCAGTGATCATTTTTCAGATTCTTTAAAGAAAGAAGAATGGATTAAATCATTAGATAGGAGAAAAGGGTTTAAACTGAAAACACAGACTAATGATTGTGGTGAACACCGTCTGTTCACTGGTGATCTGGGCAAGTGAGTGAGTCCTGGAGACCTGACAGCTGGCTGGCAGATTTCTGAATGAGTAAGGAAATTTTCCAGTTCATCTGTGGAGAATTTAGTCTGACATTACAGTGTTAGGCTACCCATCTGCAGCCTGCAATTGGTACAGACAAGAGAATCACTATTACTTTGTGGAGACAAGCCACAAATCTGGAATGAGGCAGACCAGCATGTCTGTTTGGGGTTGGCAGGGCCGAGGTTTAGTCTATTGTTGCCGGCCTGCCTTGCCAAAGGAGAGTGAGAGTCCGATTGCATTAGGCACTCATTACACACAATGTCTTAGAATGGACAGAATGTGTGGAGTGAATGAGAAACCCTGACTTTTTGAAGGCTATTGTTCACACTCCCTAGCTTGTTGTTTGTGCCTTTCCTAATGGACTGGTATCTTTTCCCTCCAAAGGCCATTTATTACTCAAGTTGGATGACTCTGTTTTGATGCTGATATCAGTTTATGGGTTATTATATCCATTTGCAAATCATGACTCAAAAGAGGAAATTCTGGGATCCAAAACACTCCATATGCCCATAAATCACAAACCGAATCAAAGTTGGCAACATGAAAGTGATTGTGTTGGGAGTTTGAAATCCTCAGTCAGTCATCCTTTATTGAGCCTCTGATATTGTATGCTGCATTACTTGAGGGATTGCAAAGGAAATAAATAATATGGAAGAATATATGTACAGAAAAGAACTTAGAGGTCATGCAGTCCAAATGGCCGTCTCAAAGAGAACACTGGTTCTTTGCCATTGAACTTGTATTTTAAAAGAGAGGGCAAGTAAAACAGTAACAGCTTATGTGTTGGCCCAAACAGAGCAAATAAAATGGGCCTTACTTTTGTGTGTGTGTGTATTTTGATGAAGCTGATTGCTTGATTCTAAAGTAGTTTTATTTTTTCACTGATATTACTAGTAGTAGAAATGGTTGCAGTTTACTGAGCTCTTACCAAGTGAGTTACTTTTTATAAGCAATGTATCACTAATCTTCACAAAATTCTAAGGTAAATACTATTATTTGCTTCCACTAAAAATATATTAAGGTTTTGAAGTTCACCTAGATTTCATGATTTGCCCAAGATCAGAGAGATAGAAGTGGACAGAATCAGGTTTTAAACCCAGCTAACGAGCCTCAGTTTATCTCTACATGGGAGGAAAAAGCAGATGTAGAGCCTAAGAACTGAGATGAATGCCTTTTCTATTACTTTGAATAACTAGGGTTAAGACTTCCATCTCTCAGTCTCAATTTACTCATTTGAAATGGCAAAAAATAGTGGCCTGTCAACACATAGGTTGAGATGAACATACAAAATAATGTATGTGAACTTGCTTTAAAATTCAAAAGCATTACTAACACAATCTTTCATTTAGGCAACATACATTAACCTCCATTGTGTTCACACTTTGCTAGTATAGTGTTAGAATAATAAGATATGGTGTAGACCACAGACAGCCCAGCCTGTGCGGGAAAGGACAAGCACATGATTACATTGTAAGGAGATAAGTGCCATGGCATCAAGAGGAGAAACAATGAACACCATCTGGAGAGGTTGAAAATTACTTTATAGAAGACACAATGTCTTAGATTTTTGTCAAAAGGAGAAGCAGGCTCCTGTCTGACCAAGAAAACATCATGAGAAGGAGAGATGAGAAGAATATGGTATGTTAGAATAAAGATATTTTTAAATATTTTAAAATAAGCTTTTTATTTTACATTTACAGAAAACATGAAAATAACAGAATTCTCATGTATACCCTGTACCTATATTTTCTTATTAATATCTTAGTATGATAAGGGATGACAGAGGATTAAATGCTTGGATGGCATCACTGACTCAATGGACATGAGTTTGAATAAGCTCCAGGAGATGGTGAAGGACAGGGAAGCCTGGCGTGCTGCAGTCCCAGAGTCGGGCATGACTGAGTGACTGAACAAATGATAAAATTTTCGGAATTAATGAAATAACATTGACATATTAATGAAAGTCAGTGCTTTATTCTGATTTCCATAGTTTTGACCTATCATCTGTTTTCTGTTCTGGAATCCAAGCCAGGGTACTACATCCAATTAGTCTTATCTGTTTGGACTCCTTTTAGCTATGACAGTGTTTCCTTGTTTTTGATGATCTTACAAGTTTTGAGGACTACTAGTTAGGCAGTTTGTAGAATATCCCTCATTTGGGATTTGTTTGTTTTCTTTGACTGAATTATCAACGTTTGTCATTTTTTACATTAATATTGATCACCTAGCTTTAGATGGTGTCATGTTTCTCCATTATGTTACTTTTTCCTTTTCTCCCTTTTGATACTATACTTCTAAGAAGAAACTCACTATCCACAGCCCTACTAAAAGAGTGAGAATTATGTGCCACTTCCTTGAGCTACATAAATAACTTGAAATTATTTTGCATGGATAATTTGTCTGTTATCCTCATTTATTCAATCAATTATATATATATGCGTACACACACTAAGTCACTTCAGTCATGTCTGACTCTTGGCAACCCAGTGGACTGTAGCCTGCCAGGCTCCTCTGTCCATGAGGATTTTCAGGCAAGAATACTGGAGTGGGTTGCCATGCCCTCCTCCAGGAGATCTTCCCAACCCAGGGATCCAACTCACATCTGTTATGTCTCCTGGATTGGCAGGCAGGTTCTTTACCATGTACAAATTATATACCTATATGAATCCATGGAAATTTATCTTATACTTTAGACTATAAATTGGATTGACCAAAAAGTTCACTAGGGTTTTTCTATAAGATAGTACAGAAAAACTCAAATGAACTTTTTGGCCAACCCAGTACAATACTCCTTTGCTTGTTATTCAAGTTGTTGCAGCTTTGCCATTAGGAGTTCTTCAGCTGGCTCCTGTAACTCTTTGGCTTACTCTCATTGTGATTTTTCCTCATACTTTCTTTCTGATACTACTCAGCGCTCCAGGCTCATCTTATTATTTTGTGTCCTAGCATCATCCAAGGATCTGTGACTCATTTTATTGGATAATGGTATTAGAAATCAAGATCTGGGTGCTAGTTATGCTTGTTGCTACTGTGACATCATTGCTGCTAGGCTTTCTCAGCTGACAGAGAAAGAACAAATGTATGTATAAATTAATCAGTGTAGATAAGATATTTTTGTATGTAATTATCTGATCAATAGTAAGCTAAGCATGAATTCATATTAAAGTCCCAAACTCGAATCCATACAACATGGCTCATTCTAGTATTCTCCTCTTGTAGATTCTTCAGAAATTCCTACCTAGACAGTCATATCAAATAGCAATTTCACTTGTTCCTTTCCAACGTGTATAACGTTCACATGTTTTTCTTGTTATACTGCATTAGCTAGAACTTCCATTAAGATATTGAGCAGGATGGGACGAAGAACATCAGTGTCTTGTCCCTGATCCTAGGGAAGAAGCATCTATCCTCCCATCATTAAGCATGACACAGAGTATAGGTTTTTGTAGTTGTTCTCTATCAAGTTGAGAAAGTTCTCTTCTATTAGTTTTTTGGGGGGAGGAGCTAATTTTTTAAGTCCTAGTTTTCTGACTTTAAAAAAAGCAAAAACATGATTGGATGTTGAAAGTGTTAGTCACTCAGTCCTGTCGAACTTTTTGAGACCCCGTGGTCTGTGGACTGCCAGTTTCCTCTGTCCTTGGAATTCTCCAGGCAAGAATACTGGAGTGGGTTGCCATTCCCTTCTCCAGGGGATCTTCCCAACCCAAGGATCAAACTCGGGTCTCTTGCATTGCAAGTCAGATTCTTTACCATCTGAGCCACTAGGGAAGCTTTTGATTGGATGTTAAATTTTGTCAAATGCTTTTCACTATGGATGGATCCAAGGAGCAGCGGCTACGCAGGTGCAGGAGGGTCGAGAAAAGCTACTCCACGTCCAAGGTCAGGAGGGGTGGCTGTGAGGAGATACTTCTCATCCAAGGTAAGGAGCAGCAGCTGTGCTTTGCTGGAGTAGCTGTGAAGAGATACCCCACGTCCAAGGTAAGAGAAACCCAAGTAAGATGGTAGGTGTTGCAAGATGGTATCAGATGGCAGACACACTAAAACCATAATCACAGAAAACTAGCCAATATGATCACACAGATCACAGCCTTGTCTAACTCAATGAAACTAAGCCATGCTGTGTGGGGCCACCCAAGATAGGAGGGTCATGCTGGAGCCGTCTGATATAATATGGTCCACTGGAGAAGGGAATGGCAAACCATTTCAGTATTCTGGCCTTGAGAACCCCATGAACAGTATGAAAAGGCAAAATGAGAGGATACTGAAAGGGGAACTCCCAGGTCAGTAGTTGCCCAATATACTACTGGAGATAAGTGGAGAAATAACTCCAGAAAGAATGAAGGGATGGAGCCAAAGCAAAAACAATACCCAGTTGTGGATGCAACTGGTGATAGAAGCAAGGTCTGATGCTGTAAAGAGAAATACTGCACAGGAACCCAAAATGTCAGGTCCATGAATCAAGGCAAATTGGAAGTGGTCAAACAGGAGATGGCAAGAGCGAACGTCGACTTTCTCGGAATCAGTGAACTAAAATGGGCTGAAATGGGTGAATTTAACTCAGATGACCATTATATCTACTACTGCAGGCAGGAATCCCTCAGAAGAAATGGAGTAGCCATCATGGTCAACAAAAGAGTCTGAAATGCAGAGATTGAGATGGATGCAATCTCAAAAATGACAGAATGATCTCTGTTCGTCTCCAAGGCAAACCATTCAATATCACAGTTATCCAAGTCTATGCCCCAACCAGTAATGCTGAAGAAGCTGAAGTTGAATGGTTCTATGAAGACCTACAAGACCTTTTAGAACTAACACCCAAAAAGATGTCCTTTTCATTATAGGGGGCTGGAATGCAAAAGTAGGAAGGCAAGAAACACCTGGAGTCACAGGCAAATTTGGCCTTGGAATATGGAATGAAGCAGGGCAAAGACTAATAGAGTTTTGCCAAGAAAATGCACTGGTCATAGCAAACACCTTTTTCCAACAAAACAAGCGAGACTCTACACATGGACATCACCAGATGGTCAACACCAAAATCAGACTGATTGTATTCTTTGCAGCCAAAGATGGAGAAATTCTATACAGTCAACAAAAACAAGACCAGGAGCTGACTGTGGCTCAGATCATGAACTCCTTATTACCAAATTCAGACTGAAATTGAGAAAAATGGGGAAAACCACTAGACCATTCAGGTATGACCTAAATCAAATCCCTTATGATTATACAGTGGAAGTGAGAAGTAAATTTAATGGACTATATCTGATAGACAGAGTGCCTGATGAACTATGGATGGAGGTTTGTGACATTGTATAGGAGACAGGAATCAAGACCATCCCCATGGCAAAGAAATGCAAACAAGCAAAATGGCTGTCAGAGAAGGCTTTACAAATACCTGTGTAAAGAAGAGAAGTGAAAAACAAAGGAGAAGAGGAAAGATATAAGTATCTGAATGCCGAGTTCCAAAGAATAGCAAGGAGAGATAAGAAAGCCTTCCTCAGTGATCAATACAAAGAAATAGAGGAAAACAACAGAATGGGAAATACTAGAGCTTTCTTCAAGAAAATGAGAGATACCAAGGGAACATTTCATGCAAAGATAGGCTTGATAAAGGACAGAAATGGTCTGGACCTAACAGAAACAGAAGATATTAAAAAGAGGTGGCAAGAATGCACAGAAGAACTGTACAAGAAAGAGCTCCACAACCCAGTCACGATGGTGTAATCACTCACCTAGACCAGACATCCTGGAATGTGAAGTCAAGTGGGCCTTAGAAAGCATCACCATGAACAAAGCTAGTGGAGGTGATGGAATTCCAGTTGAGCTGTTTCAAATCCTGAAAGATGATGCTGTGAAAGTGCTACACTCAATATGCCAGCAAATCTGGACAACTCAGCAGTGGCCACAGGACTGGAAAATGTCAGTTTTCATTCCAATCCCAAAGAAAGGCAATGCCAAAGAATGCTCAAACTACCGCACAATTGCATTCATCTCACACACTAGTGAAGTAATGCTCAAAATTCTCCAAGCAAGGCTTCAACAGTACATGAACTATGAACTTCCAGATGTTCAAGCTGGTTTTTGGAAAGGCAGAGGAACCAGAAATCAAATTGCCAACATCCGCTGGATCATCAAAAAGCAAGAGCGTTCCAGAAAAACATTGATTTCTGCTTTATTGACTATGCCAAAGCCTTTTTGTGGATCACAATAAACTGTAGGAAATTCTGAAAGAGATGGGAATACCAGACCACTTGACCTGCCTCTTGAGAAATCTATATGCAGGTCAGGAAGCAATAACAAGGCTTCAACAGTACATGAACTATGAACTTCCAGATGTTCAAGCTGGTTTTTGGAAAGGCAGAGGAACCAGAAATCAAATTGCCAACATCCGCTGGATCATCAAAAAGCAAGAGCGTTCCAGAAAAACATTGATTTCTGCTTTATTGACTATGCCAAAGCCTTTTTGTGGATCACAATAAACTGTAGGAAATTCTGAAAGAGATGGGAATACCAGACCACTTGACCTGCCTCTTGAGAAATCTATATGCAGGTCAGGAAGCAATAGTTAGAATTGAACATGGAACAGACTGGTTCCAAATAGGAAAAGGAGTACGTCAAGGCTGTATATTGTCACCCTGCTTATTTAACTTCTATGCAGAGTACATCATGAGAAACGCTGGACTGGAAGAAGCACAAGCTGGAATCAAGATTGCCGGGAGAAATATCAACAATCTCAGATATGCAGATGATACCACCCTTAAGGCAGAAAGTGAAGAGGAACTAAAGAGCCTCTTGATGAAAGTGAAAGAGGAGAATGAAAAAGTTGGCTTAAAGCTCAACATTCAGAAAGCTAAGATCACGGCTTCTGGTTCCATCATTTCATGGGAAATAGAAGGGGAAACAGCGGAAACAGTGTCAGACTTTATTTCTCCAGGGCTCCAAAATCACTGCAGATGGTGACTGCAGCCATGAAATTAAAAGACACTTACTCCTTGGAAGAAAAGTTATGACCAACCTAGATAGCATATTGAAAAGCAGAGACGTTACTTTGCCAACAAAGGTCCGTCTAGTCAAGGCTAGGTTTTTCCTGTGGTCATGTATGGATGTGAGAGTTGGACTGTGAAGAAAGCTGAGCACCAAAGAATTGATGCTTTTGAAGTGTGGTGTTGGAGAAGACTCTTGAGAGTCCCTTGGACTGCAAGAAGATCCAACCAGTCCATTCTAAAGGAGATCAGTCCTGGGTGTTCTTTGGAAGGAATGATGCTGAAGCTGAAGCTCCAGTACTTTGGCCACCTTATGCGAAGAGCTCACTCATTGGAAAAGACTCTGATGCTGGGAAGGATTGGGGGCAGGAGGAGAAGGGGACAACAGAGGATGAGATGGCCAGATAGCATCACCAACACAATGGACATGGGTTTTGTTGAACTCCAGGAGTTGGTGATGGACAGGGAGGCCTGGCGTGCTGCATGCAATTCATGGGGTCGCAAAGAATTGGACACAACTGAGGGACTGAACTGAACTGAATCTAAATCTACTATTGCCATGGAAGTAGATTTTAGGTGCGTGTTGTGGTACCTTTTGATTAAGCATTTATCTTCCTTGCATTTGGTTGGCCTCTAAGATGACTCAGATTTACATTTTAAAATTTATATTATTCCTTTTATAGAAATCCAACAAAATTCTGCATGTATGTGAGAAAAATTAACATCTCATTTAGATACCTCCTGAAATTTCTGGACTCCAAGAAAATTCAAACAGGCCCTAAAAGTTTCTGAAAGGTAAAACATATTCAGATTTCTGTCAGACTTCTCATTTGATCTCTCAGGTAATAAGCAAAATGGAACAATACTCTTAGACAGCTCTAAAAGAATATTATTGTTAACAGTTTCTGAGCTTAGCCAAACTATTACCAAGTTTAAGGGCAAAATTAAGGGACTTTTATGTACTAAAGGACTCAGAAACTTTACCACCATAAAAGGATCCTGAAAGTATTACTTGAGGATACTGAAAATAGAAACTACGTTCAACTAAGAGGAACATATGAAATAAAAGAGGTGATAGTGAGCAGACAAATAACTGAAACTGATAGAAACATAGTTTTTGAAATTATGAATATCATTACAATTATTAAGGTAAAATTAGACCAAAGATTGAGTCACAATGTAAAGCAAATGTTTTAAAAATCCAGGTAGTAGCCACAAAACATGAAGGGCTAGGATTAGTCTGTGTATATTAACTGTCTTATTTAGTTTGGAAAGGCCGTTAATGACATGAATGATTGACATTATAGAAGAAAATAACTTTAAATAAAAGTTGTCTAAAATTTAAGAACAAGCAAGAGAAGACAGAATGGGATAAATTACTTCCAAAATCCTAGACAGAAAAAAAAATGGCATGTTGTTCAGTCCCTCAGTCCTGTCTGTCCAACTCCTGACCCCATGGACTGTAGCATGCCAGGCTTTCCTGTCCTTCACCTTCTCCCAGAGCTTGCTCAAACTTATGTCCATTGAGTCCATGATACCATCCAACCATCTCATCCCTTGTTGTCTCCTTCTCCTCCTGACATAATGGCACAGTAAACAAAGTTAATACATCCAGCTGAATATAGAGTTATTTAAATCCTATAGTATCTTTTCTTGATTATTTATGTGAGAGTTCTATTAAAAGTTCACTCTGTAAGTTATACATTTCTTAAATATAGGAAATAGATGAGGAAGAAAACAAAGTAGAAAATACCAAATATTTGTTATCACTACTAAAGTCAATACATTAACTTAGATCAGTTATCAGAATGAGTAGCAAAAATATCTAATGACATGCTGTTTAGGGGAGACACATCAAAACAAAAAAATTGGATATAAAAGGATGATGAAAAACATACCAAGTAAATGCTTACCAAGAGAAACTAGGAGTGTTACTTCCAGTCAAAGTAAAAACATAATATTTTTCTGATTATGAATCTTTATGAACCTAACAATTCAACATCAAAGTTTAAGGAAAAAAAAAATCTGTGAGAATATAAGGAGAAATGTATAACTTACAGAGTGAACTTTTAATAGAACTCTCACATAAATAATCAAGAAAAGATACTATAGGATTTAAATAACTCCATATCACATTAACATGCATAAAATTTAAACAAGTAATTCATATTTTCCTAGCTTAAATGAAAACATTTATAATATTAAAGATGCAATAAGTCACAAAAAGTCTTCATAAATCTTTAAAAAAGAATTTATAAAGACCATATATAGTAAATGGATATACAATCATCCTGACTATACTTTGAAGAATTAAATTCTCAGCAAAATAGTAATAGAATGAAGCTTGCTTGACTTGATAAAGAAAATCTACTAGAGACCTACAAAGATATACTTAATGATGAAGTATTGAAAATGCTCCCATTAAAATCAGGCAACTTTCAAAGCCAGTGAAATAAGGCAAAAAGAAAAGAGCTAGTAATACCATGGGGTAAAGAGGCAAATTCTCATTATTTGCAAATGTCATGATTGTAAAAAAAAAATCCAGCAGTGAAAAAATCTATTCCTACAAGAGGTCAGTAAAGTGACTATACATCAGATATATAAAATAATAGCCTTTTCTAAATACCAACAAATCTTAATTGAAAAAAGTTTCTGCAACCTAGAGCTGAAAGTGAAAGTGAAGTCGGTCAGTCGTGTCTGACTCTTTTCAACCTCATGAACTGTAGCCTACCAGGCTCCTTCCTCCCTGGGATTTTCCAGGCAAGAGCACCGGAGTGGGTTGCCATTTTCTTGTCCAGGGGATCTTCCCAACCTGGCGGTGGAACCCAGGTCTCCCACGTTCTACTCCCACGTTCTAGGCAGACGCTTTACCATCTGAGCCACCAGGGACTAGAGCATGGAATTTTTTTTTTTTTTAGAGCAATAAAATCTCCATAATAACCAGCAATAAATCCCCAAACTGTAGGGCTTGTATGAAATACAATTGCTAAAAGATACAAAAAACATCTGAATAAATGCATTATGATTCTAAATATGAAGAACAATAGGAGTTACCTCAAATCTAGTCAATATAAACCCATAAAAATCTGAAGATTTTTAAAGAAAACTTGTAAGCTTTTCTTAAAGTTAATCTAGAAAAATGAGATTTAAAATATTCAAGTTTTTTTGAAAATGTTTTTATACTATATTAAACATTGTAAAGCTACAGTGATAGGACTGATATTGCAGGAATGAACACATAAATTAATACTACAGAATTTAGATTCCTGAAACAGACCTAAGTATACTTACGGGAATTTAGTACACACATAGCCTTTTTAGTGGAGGGATTGTGTTACTGGAAAAAATGAGCATAACTGAATCAATTCTATAGGAGAATCATTATTACAAAGTCCCTCTGGAGATGCTTTCCTGATACATTGGTTTGGCAACCACCCTTGAAATCTACTCAGATTCTCTGAAATGGGGGATAAGATTCTTGCCATAGTTTTTTGTTTTTGTTTTTGTTTTTTTCCCTAAGCATCTTCACACAAATGTTGATGAATCAGATATTGGTGATGCTAATAATGGGCTTCTTAATGTCAATTGTCATTTATCAATTAGGCTTCCTTTGTGGCTCAGATGGTAAAGAATTTCCCTGCTCTGAGGGATCTAGCTCCTTGATGATCTTAACTTTCTGCTGTCTTGATTATATCCTGGAAAGCACCTCCAGCCTCTTTAAAACTTCCACTTCAAGTACCATCATAACATTATACCTTGTTTATATGAAGAATAACCAATATTACTTTTGCATATATAAGCAGTAATTTTGGAGAAACTGTTCTGAGAATATGAAATAGATGAATAGTAAATACCACATACTGCAGAATATATTCACCCCATGGTTAGAAAAGTAGCAGGTTCCCTAGCTGAAAGTTACAGTGTGCTTGTGCTTATTGGCCAAAAGTTGTTTAACACACTCAATAATATCACATACCAGTTCATATATATGATAAAACTGTCATATAATGTCACTGGATAAATAACACACCAGTCAGTCTAAATAACTCACTACTAACTGGGATACCAGTTTTGTTTTGTTCTGTTTTGTCTTTAAATGATGCACAAAAGTAAAACCCAGAAGGAATGGTATAAAAAACAAACTGTAAAGCCCTGGAAGAACATGTGGAATAATTTTTATACTCTGTAAAAGAGAATTTATAGAAATTTATAAAAGATGAGATTGAGGCATGACTTCCAGGATTCTACAGACAGGAAATAATAGGCTGACATAGCGACTCAGCTGCAGACATGCGGTACTCTGAGAAAAATAAAGAATGACCCCAAGGGCAGAGATGCCAAGAGTGGTGCAAAGGCTGGCTGAGCCTTTGCTATGAACCCAGAGACTGATGGAGCCACCATTGCAGCCCCCGAGGCTGGAGCTGTGGACCCAGAAAGTGGAGCATCAAGTCACAGAGAATTATTCCCAGCACTTAGTACCTAAAGAAATCTGCCCTATGGGATTTCAAACCTGCCTGGGATGGGCAACCCCTTTATTCCTTCAGATTTCTCGCTGTGGGAATAGGAGTGTATATCCCATGCCTGCTTCATCACTGTATTTTGGAAGCAGATAACTTGTTTTCTATGTTCACTGGTCCACAGATGGAGATAAGTTTTGCTCCCGGATGTTTCACTCATCTCTGATTCAGATGATTTAATCATGAGATTTGGGATTTTTGAACGGATGATATTTAGATGAGATTTGGAACTTAGAGTTGAGGTTGTAATGACTTGAGACTTTGAGGGAATGTTGGGATGAGGTGAATGTGTTTTTGTATGGATAGGAATTTGGCAAGGGCTAGAGAGCAGACTGTAGTGAGTTCAATAGAGGTCCTTCCCACAAAAGATACATCGGTGTCATAACTCCAGAAACCTTATTTGGATAAGGTGCCCTTATTTAGATAAAAGATCTTTGTAGGTATAATTAGGTTTCAGTTCAGTTCTGTTCAGTCGCTCAGTCGTGTCCGACTCTTTGTGACCCCATGAACTGCAGCACAACAGGCCTCCCTGTCCATCACCAACTCCTGGAGTTCACTCAGACTCACATCCCTTCTCTTCCTGCCTTCAATCTTTTCCAGCATAAGGGTCTTTTCAAAAGAGTCAGTTCTTTGCATTAGGTGGCCAAAGTATTGGAGTTTTTAGTTTCAGCATCATTCCTTCCAATGAAACCCAGAACTGATCTCCTTTAGGATGGACTGATTGGATCTCCTTGCAGTCCAAGGGACTCTCAAGAGTCTTCTCCAACACCACAGTTCAAAAGCATCAATTCTCTGGTATTCAGCTTTCTTTACAGTCCAACTCTCACATCCATAATATGGTTTAGGTTTCCAGATAAGATCATCCTGGGCTTAGGGGGGGGGCCTTAAAATCAATGACAGGTGTCCTTAAAGGTGAAAAGCAGAGGGATATTTGAGAGAGAGAGACCCAGAGGAGAAAATGACATGATGATGAAGGCAGACATTGGAGTGGTGTATCTACAAGCCAAGGATTGTCAAGGATTACAGCAGCCCCCAGAAGCAAGGAGAGATCTATCCAAATTCTCCCTCAGGACCTCCAGAAACACTCAAGTATATTGATACCTTGATCTCAGAGTTTTGTCCTACAGAACTATGAAAGAATTTCTGTCATTTCCAATCATCCAGTTTGTGGGAATTTGTTACTGGAGCTGTAGGAACTCATCAGATTCTATACCAGGAAATGGGGCACTACTGTAACCAGCACCTAAAAATGTGGAAGTGGCTTTGGAATTAAGTATGGAGAATAGGCTTGGAAGAATTTTATTTTAATGCACTTTTTATTTTGAAAAAGTTCAACAGAAGATAGATTTCAAACTTAGGTTGAGTTTAGATGGTCTGTACAAACTTCAAGGTGAAGACAGCATCATTTTCTATGACATTCTGGATTTGCTGCAGGCATTCTTCTGTCTAAATGGAACATTTTGCAGTGCAGCTTGGGGTGCAATCATTAGTTATTTTATGAGAAAATTGATTTCTATGAATAACACTGTCCAGCTCAGCATCCATGAATTTAGATAATATAACCTGGTGATCTATTGAATGCTTATCAAGCGAGGTAGAAAATTCTAATCTTGGTAAGCCACTGGGTCTATGGCCCTTAGGTGCCCAAGAAGCACTCCCTTCAAACATGATACAACAACTTTCAAAATACCATTCTTCAAACTTATGAGGTTCCTATGCTAAAAAATACACTTAAATTATGATCTTAAGTCATCATTTTATACTAGAAAGGGACCTGGATTTTGCCTTAGGATTTTTGGCTAGGTTCCTGAAAGACTTGGAAGAATTTTGAGGTGTGTGATAATAAGAGCTTAAATTACTTTGAAGAGACTATTGGTAGAGATAGAGACAAAAAAGGAGATTCCTGGGAAAGCTCAGAAAGAAGTGAAGAGGATGGTGTGCCTCACAGATCCAATCTACCATCTGAGCAGAAGGCAGGAGTGGTCATACTTATGCAAGAAGGATTGGTAAGGTTCTCTGTTATCTCATGGTGGGAACCCCATGACAGACACAAAATCAAAGCAGACAGAGACAGGATAAAATAAGTGCTGTCACTAGGGGCTATTATTCAACACACTACATTGCATATTTTCCCTTCTCTAATTATCTTTTTTGGATCCCCTATTAAAAGGTATGTTCTTTTCTGGATAGATCTTCACTATCTCCTAACTTCCTCATATTTTTCATCACTTACTCTTTGTCAGTGGGTTAATGGTTAATTCTTTAATTTCATCCTCTAGTTTAATTCAGTCAGTTCAATTACTAATTAATTCTATGATTCATCCCATCTATTGATGAGACAGGATGAAATTTCCTTTCAACATCAACAATCATGCTTTTAACGTTTACATACTTTTTTTGTTTTTCACAGCAGCCTCTCTTTTTTGTAATTGATATCATTGATATTATTTTTCATTTTACAAAATATAGTATCTTAGTTCTACAATTATATTTAACCTTTAATTCTATTTCCCAATATTAGCTGTTTTATTGAAGATGTACTGTAATAGAGAAAAAGGAGGATAGCAGGTAGCCTTTCCTTTGTGGTGCATATTTTGACTTCTGGCTTCAAAGATTTCCTAGCTATTGGGGTGACCATAACTTACTTTGGATATTGCATTTTTCAAGCCTAAAAGCCCTCTGTGAAATTATTCCCTCTTGCTTCTAAGAACCAGACTCACAAATTGTCTCTCAGGCAAAATGCTGAAGTCCAGTGTTATAACAGTTGGAGACAGTCACTACCATTTAATTGCTCTTTATTTTTTATATATAATTTTATTTATTTATTTGATGTTTGCTCTGAGTCTTCACTGCTTTGCACAGGCTTTCCCTTTCTCTCGTGGGTGCTACTCTTCGTTGCGGTACTGAGTCTCCTCGTTGCGCTGGCTTCTCCTGTTGCAGAGCACAGGCTCTAGGGTGCAAGGCCTTCAGTGGTTGCAGCACTCAGGGCTCAGTAGTTGTGGCACATGCACTTAGCTGCTCTTCGGAATGTGGGATATTCCTGGACCAGGGATAGAACCCATGTCCCCTGCACTGGCAGGTGGATTCCTATCCACTGTGACACCAGAGAAGTTCTCCACTGCTCTTTAATGTATTGCGTGTGTCTTAGTTGCTCAGTTGTGTCAGACTCTTTGCAACCCCATGGACTGTAGCTCGCCAGGCTCCTCTGTCCTTGGAATTCTCCAGGCAAGAATACTGGAGTGGGATGCTATTCCCTTTTACAGGAGATCTTCCCAAAACAGGGATCAAAGCTGGGTCTCCTGCACTGCAGGCAGATTCTTTACTGTCTGAGCCACAAGGAAAGCCTTTTAATGTATTAATTTAATTCAATAAATTGCTTATAGACCCTTCCATTTCTCAGTACCTGATAACCCTTTGAGAATTAATCTAGAAATCTGCTACACAACTTCCTTGTGGGGGATTATTTTATCTTTACGAACTTTAATTCTTTAGTTCCATTAGAATTTGTTGGCAGTTGGTTTCCATATACTCTGTATCAACTGGAAATTGTTTACTTTTCTTGTCTTTTGATGGCTTCCTTTGAAGCTAAGTATTTATTTATTTATTTTTATGGCCCTTTCTACTTCTCTTTGATCTTTCTAAAAACTATTATAAGATGTATGACTATTTTCTTATCAAGGTGTCTTCTTTACTTCACTTTTTATAACACTATAGTACAGAGACTTTCCCCCCAACTCTTGGTCTTCTCAAACTTCTCCCTATCATCCCAGTGATACAGCTCATTTCAGCTTCTGTGGACCAAGCTGAAGTGTGGAGGCCTTGTCATAGACTAGTATCTAAGGCAAACACTTGCTTGCCCTAATATGGTCCTCCACATTTCCCTATGTACTTCTGCCAGACTTATTCCTAAAATGATACTTTTGTTACTTTAATCCCATGATCAAATTTTTCATTTTTTTCACTACTTACCAAAAAAATCCACCCTTTATTTTGATATATAGCCACCAAAATCTGGCCCACTACTCTTACTATAAACACTCCACTTGGGACTTCCCTGGTGGTCCAGTAGTTGAGAATCTTCCCTGCAATGCATGGGATGTGGTTTTGATCCCTGGTCAGGAAGCCAAGATCCCACATGCTGAGCGCCAGCTAAGCCCATGTACAGCAACAAGAAATCCCACATGACACAAGGAAGGTCCCATGTGCTGCAGCTAAGACTTGATGCAGCCAAATAAACAAATGAATGTAAAAAATAAACTCTCCACCCTAGACCCAGGAAATATATGCAAATTTCTGCCATAATTCCTCTGTATCATCACCTAACTCCAATAGTCTCTCTGTTATCCTCCACTTGACTAAATTTTACTTTCCATTTCTTTTACAAACATCTCAATATCTAATCTCCTTCTGTCTCCCATAAACTCTCACTATTTTTATTATTCTCTACAGTGTTGCCTTCTCTTGTGAGATTAATTTGGGTAGTCATTACGAGTTGGGAATATTTCATATATTTTTTGTATCTTCAAGATGCTTCATATAATGTTTAATATTAAGCAGTCAGGTATTAAGGCTTGGTTGATTTGTTTTTAAGATATAAACAGTACCTAATGATGGGTAAACCTACAAATATATATATGTGTCTTAAATGACAACCTAAAGATTTTTATTTATTTAAAAACCAATCGGGAACTATGGTGGCTTTTTAGGTATGTTTTCAGTATATGGTTGTTGTACATTAGGAGGAGAATGTCCTTGCATTGTGCAAAGTGCACTGGACAGTAAGTCTATGCAACTGGGAGAACAAATGTGTCCAGGTGGGTTCTGTTTTTAAAAATTAGGCCAACATAATATTTTTTTGATTTGCAGTAACAAAGAAGCCCCTCACTTTCTTAATCCCTAATGCACGCATGAGTTGTTTACTGGAATTCAGTCTGAGTATAAATTCCTAAATGTAACACTGACAGTATCTCTTATCAGATGACATGATTAATGATGTTTTCTTCAGAGTGGCTTCAGTTAGTGTTTATTAAGATGCTTCCCAATTCCTAATGCTATTTCAAAGATACAGTCAGATGATTATACTTATGAGCACCCTGAAGAATCAGAAAAGATAAGGCAGTGATTGAATGGTTTTAAATAATACATTTTACCCAGATTTAATTATTATGCAACTAGTGACTCTCTTCTCTGTTTTCTTATTTGTCATTGTTGCCTTGTTCTCTAAGAAAGCCATTACTTTCTTTACCCTGATTTCATTGCAGAGGCTATGCAATGACTGGTATAACTCATTGCTTAGAGCAAAGAAAGAGCCAGGAGCCTCCCTTTTACAAAATGAAAATGTTTGGTTGTCAGATAGGCAGTGAATGTGCTTCACACATTTAAAATCGTGCTTTTCTTCCTCCTCTTTGCTTACCATTTGGGTTTTTCACTTAACAGCCCTATCACTTGAAAGAGAATTAAGGACACCAGCCCTGTGAGGGTCTCTAGGAATGATATACCATGCAAAGGAACAGCAAAGGCAAAGACTTTGAGATGAGAACATGTACATGTTAGAACAGAAAGAAGACCAGTCTGGCTGGAGCAGAATGAACAAGAGGAAAACCTCTGCTGAATGAGGTTAAAAGTTAGTAAGTTGAACAAAGCAAGCTGGATAAAGGAAGCTATCACATGCTCTGAATTTCTCTAATCACTAGTCACCATCAAATTGATTTATGGTTTGCCCCTGGCCTATAAATGCTCAAGTCTCTACTGGGAAGATTATGTCTTAAGTTATTACTGCTCAATAAGTTAATGTTTGCCTCACAGGGACTTTCTGAATGCAAAAGCAATTCAAATATTCCCACACTTGCCAGATCATAAAATTCCTGACTTCTCACTCTTAACCTCCTGAATCTCTAGAGAGGAGGCCTGGCAAACAATATTTTTAAACAATTAATCCAGATGATTCTTATAATCAGACAAACTTAGGAAATATAACCCCCCAAAGTGAGATAAATATAACTTTGAATGTCACAGGCAATTTTGAGCAGTAGCATCCCAAATTACATACTGCTTTACTAATATTTGTGGCATTTCTAGCCAACTCAAGGTATATGAGTTGCCATTTTCCTCTCCCATGACCATGGTCCTCATCTCTGATGAATCCCAAGGTACTTCCTTGACTCTAGAGATAACTTCAGATTTCTTCTCCATGCAGGAATCCAAAGCCACTACCAAGGGATAAGATCTGACATAGGAAATGAAACTTACATGACATCCGTTTTTTAGGGTTATCTCTAGACCAAGCAGATGTCTCAGGTGATTTTTATTTTGAGCAATATTGAATTAATACATTAAAAATGTATTTGTGTTTGGGGATTGAATGTAAGGATAATTTTGGTTTTTGGACTCAGAAATATATTGATGCAGACTTTACTGCTTCAGAATCTGAAAAAAAAATGGATTTTGAAATTTCTTTTATAAAAGTTTACATATACAGACATATTTCTGGAGCATGGGGCAATGAAAATAAAAATTAGCTTTAGAATTAGATAAACCTTAATTTCCATTCCTGTATATACTGCTTACCAACTATATTATCACCCAGTTAATATATGTCTTTGAATCTCTGATTCCTCATCTCCATAATGGAGACAAAATATCTTACACAATCGCTGTGATTCAAGATGAACATGTGTGAAACAGCTAGAACAGTTTTGGTCACATGGTGTGTACATGAAATAAAGCCTAGATTTCCTCCTTTCCTTTGCTTGAAACAGAAATCTCCTTCTATTAATAGACTTGCTTAGGAGACTGTTTCCTGTGTTCCTCTATTTGGTAACGAATTTGGATAGTATAATGTGGAAATCTTAAGAAATACTCTAAAATGTTATTTATTCAAAGTTTGATAACTTACACATATTCAAACAAGCAAAATCCTCAGTTAACCTTTTTAGTGTATAGGTATATGCCCTAGACTTGTAAGGAAACCATGGAATCACACTCCCTTAGAATTAAATAGTACCCTCAACATCATTAGTAGAATATACTGAATTCCTACAAGCAAATGATAAAAAAGATAAGCTCAAATTGGGGCTTCATTTACAAAAATATGGGTCCTAGAGTTAATAAAGAATGTCCAAAATTATGCTTTCTGCTTCTTCAGGAAAGAATAATGGCTGAGTTCTATGTAATCTCCAATTTTTAAAGTAATATTAACATTGTATGTGCTCTACTACCATGAAGAGTCAGAAAAGTTAAATGAACCTGAGAAAAATAAATATAAGAATAAATATAAATATAAAAAATAAGAAGAATATAAAAAATAAATATAAGAAGTCCAGAAAATTTTCTTAAATGAATCTAAAAGAATCAGAAGAATACAATCTCTGAAGATAATAGTAATTCAACATTTTACTGACATTGAATGCAAATACCTCTCAAATTTTTCCAACTTCTCTGCTTCCTCTGCCCCTCAAGCATGTGTACTTCTTCAAAATATGGACCATTTGGTTAAAATTTCAGAAAGTTAAATGATTGGCTCTTACTACCTGCCTTTCTTATTTGTTTCGTATATTTCATTAGTCCTGGCTAATGAATTTCTCTGCTCATTAGAAATTCAGTGAATTTCCTAAGAAGTTTGAAAGGATTCTGTAAGAAACGACCATTGTATCCCTTATAGTGCTTAAGACAGTAATAGTAGGCATGAAATAAACTGAAAAAAAAAAATGTTCACTTGGTTTAAAAAGTGCCCTTTGGCAAATCTATTTCCACTGAAAACACACTGGTCACGAAGTTGTGATTTAGTTGTGCACGATACAGTGATTCAATCATGTGATCCTTTCCTCTGTCAAAGCCACCTGAGATCAGAGAAAACATAAGGTGGCTCTGCCTCGGTGAAGAAAAGTGTTACAACTGTGGAAACCTCCCCGGAAAGGAATGAATATAAAGATTCTTCTTCTATGAATCAGTGAAGAGTTTAATCCAGAAAGACATGGTAGAAGAGCCACGCCTAGAGATGCTAAGTAAAGTCACTCAGTCGTGTCCGACTCTTTGTGACCCCATGGACTGCAGCCCACCAGGCTCCTCAGTCCATGAGATTCTCCAAGCAAGAATACTGGAGTGGGTTGCCATTTCCTTCTCCAGGGGATCTTCCCAACCCAGGGATCGAACCCGGGTCTCCCGCATTGGAGGCAGACGCTTTAACCTCTGAGCCACCAGGGAAGTCCCTAGAGATGCTGACCTGGGTTATAACAGTGGGATGCTGGCAAAGGTTAACAACCAGCTTTCTGGAAAACTTCGGTCCTAACTGGCACTGTTCGCATATTTTCATGAAACAAATACTCCTCCTGCCAAATTCAAGCTGCCAACATGTCCTCACTGAACATAAAGTTGAGAAGCACGTGCACAACAGGTCCAGCAGGCAGGAAGGGGCCAGTCCAGGACACTCTTACATATGAGTTTAGGACGGTTATTGTGCGAGCTTTCTGAAATCAACATGAGGCTTGTAAGTTCTCTCATATTATTCAGTCTCCTGAGGTGGCAAGGAGTGAACCCCTTATTGAAAAGAGCCTAACTGCTTTTATAAAAATAAGACTAGTGAAAGAAGGTTCTGAAAAGACAGTCCTAATCCTCAAATTATCTTTGGAGGCAGATAACCCAATGTTGCAGAATATATAGAAATGCTTCCCATCCATTTTTCTGTTCTTAAAATAATCTGTTTATAATATTATAAACAAATAATGTTACTTCATATAGGAATCTTGAGCAGACTTGGAAAGTTTCCTGTGAGCCCACTTGGTCTTAACTATTGTTTTAAGTGAATGCCTAAAAAAAGAAATCAATGGCTTGGTCCCTGCCTCAGTATTATAAAATGTCTTTTCTTTTCTTTTGATAGAGGCTCTAGAAGATTCTTATGAGAAGAATTTGAGTTTTTGTTTTTGTTTTTGTTTTTCTCAATAGTAATCTATGTTACTCAGTTTAGGCTGTTATAACAACATACTATAAACTGGGTGGCTTAAACAAATGTTTTTCACAGTCCTGGAGGCTAAAGAGTCTAAGATCAAGGTGCTGGCCAACATGATGTCTGATGAGTGCATCCTTCTTAGCTTGCAGCCTTCTTATCACATCCTCACAACATGGAGAGAGAGTTTGTATCTCCCTCTCTCTTTATCAGGATGTTAATCCTATCATGAAGGTCCCACCCTCACATCCTAATCTCAGCCTAATTACCTCCCAAAGGCCCCACTTTCCACCACCGCTGAGTTTAGGGCAGGGGGTTAGTACTTCAACATATGACTTTGGGGGAGACGCAAACATTCGCTCTACAGTACAGTTACTTTCATATAACAATAGAAACAGAGGATGAAGGGCTGTGGCCAGAACTAGGGGCAGGAGGAAGCGGAGGACACGTCAGCAGAAAGCCTGATGCAGAGTTCAGCTTAACTAAAACGAACAAACAAAAATGTTTTCTTCCACTTGGACCAACTGGGACTATAGGTTGGACTATAGGTAGGTCCTATAGTAGTTGTAGAAAAGTACAGGAAAGAAGGGCTTCCTTTGTAGCTCAGCTGGTAAAGAATGCACCTGCAATGCAGGAGATCTGGGTTTAATCCCTGGGTTGAGATCCCCTGGAGAAGGGCATGGCAACCCACTCCAGGATTCTTGCTGGAAGGCTATAGTCCATGGGGTCACAAAGAGTCAGACACAACTGAGCAACTAAGTACAACACAGGTAAGAAACCGTTTGGAATTAGTAGATGGAAAAGTAAGCAACCTGATCTACCTAAAAGGTTACAAAAATAAATTGGTATTAGAATGATCTGTACAAAATAAGTTTGGACAACTTTGATTTATTTAAATGAATAAAAACAAAATGTTAATTTATGGACATAATTCGGTAGGCTAATTGTCATGCAGTACAGCATTGCCCTTCGACAGTTTATTTCCATCAGCAGAATTAATCACAGCACAGCAGATGTAGTAGGGACAATCCAAGGTTAAAACAAAATGATACAAAATAATGAACTAGAGTACAAAATGATAACCTGGAGAAAGTAATGATTTATTATTCTGCCAGAGCCTTCTGTGGATTGTGCGACCGCTTTATGCAAGCCTGTCTCCCTTTTAACCAGATATCTCTGATTCTAGTGATCTTTTACTTTGCATTAATTTTATCTGCCTTTGAAGGTAATGCAACTGTGATAAGAGCCAATTAGTTTTGCACCATTGAGAAGAACAATGAAATGTGACTTAAGAAAACAAAGATAAAATTAACTGTCTAAATGAGACTACCCAGCAATCTCATCTTTACAATTTTCTTATAGGGTTAGAGCACCATACGTTCAGCATCATAAACTGAAGGACAAGTATAAGGATATTTGAGTTGGTTCAAAGACATGCTGTACTGAACACAATTCTCTGAGTTACATTAACCAGTAATTTAATGCTAACTTTCCACAGGACTTGATATCTGTATCTACATCTAAGGATTACATTACAGACAAACACAGGCATCAGGGTAGCTCTATGGGGAACCAAATCCCTTTTAAAAGCTCTGTTTGGAATCTTGATTATGAAGCAAAATGAGCAAGAGAGTCTTCAGTTGAACATCATCTAGCTTCATTATACCATCACTGTTGTTTTCCTGTTGTTTCAGTATACCCAGGAATATTTCAAAGTTTCAGTTGCTCAGCTGTTGTGAAAATGAAGCACTTTTTGGAGGTAAACTTTTACATCTCTTGTGTTCAGTCACTTATGCTTCTGGTAAGAGATGGATGCAAATAATGGCTGAATAATACAAACCTGTTGTATTTTTTTAGATCTCATTTATTTATCATATAAAACAATCAATTTCAGTTTCAATAAGTTTTTTTTCGAGGGTTTAGGAAAATTGTCAATGAAGGATTGCATTTCGTAAGCCAAGAAACTGGACACATAGATCATGGAACAGATCAGAGAGCCCAGAACTCACACTCATATGGCCAATTCATCTACGACAAAGGAGGCAAAAATATACAATGGAGAAAGGACAGTCTTTTCAATAAACAGTGCTAGGAAAACTGGACAGTCACATGCAACAGAATTAAACTAGACTACTTCTTTCATCATACATACAAATTAACCCCAAAATTGGTAAAAGACTTAAAAGTGAAAGGAAACCATAAAGCTCTTAGAAGAAAATATAGGTGATAAGCTCCTTGATATCAGTCTTGGCAATGTTTTATTGAACCTGACTCAGAAAGCAAAGACAACAAAAACAAAAATAAACAAGTGGGACTGCATCAAAATGCAAAGCTTCTGCACAGCAAAAGAAAGCATCAGTGAAATTAAAAGGCAACCTACAGAATGAAAGAAAAATTTGCAAATCATACATCTGATAAGGGGTTAATATTCAAAATATATAAAGAACTCATAGACTTCAATATAATAATTTTTATTAAAAGATGCACAGAAAATTTAAGTAGGCATTTTTCCAGAGAGAGCATACAGATATCCACTAGGCTTATGAAAAAATGCTCAACATCACTAACCTTCAGGAAAATGCAAAACAAAACCACAGTGAGATGTCACTTCACACCTGTTAGAGTGTGTGTATATGTGCAGTTAGTCACTCAGTTGTGTCCAATACTTTGCAACCCCATGGACTGTAGCCTGCCAGGATCCTCTGTCCATAAGATTATCCAGGCAAGAAAACTGGAGTGGATAGCCACTTCCTTCTCCAGGGATCTTCCTAATCAAAGGATTAAACCTAGGTCTCCTGCACTGCAGGCTGATTCTTTACTGTCTGAGCCACTAGGGAAGCCACTGTTAAGAGTGGCTATTAGTAAAAAGACAAGAACTAAGAAGTGTTGGCAAGGAGGTAGAGAAAAGAGAACCCTCATGCATTATTGGTGGAAATGTAAATTGGAGCATCTACTAAGGAAAACAGAATGAAAGGTCTTCAAAAAATTAGAGTGGAACTACCATATGATCCAGCAATTCCACCCTGAGTATTTATCCAAAGAAAATGAAAACACTAATTCAAAAAAATATATGTACCCCTGTGTTCATTGCAGCATTATTTACAACAACTAAGATATCAATAACCTCAGATATGCAGATGACACCACCCTCATGGCAGAAAGTGAAGAGGAACTAAAAAGCCTCTTGATGAAAGTGAAAGAAGAGAGTGAAAAAGTTGGCTTAAAGCTCAACATTCAGAAAACGAAGATCATGGCATATGGTCCCATCACTTCATGGGAAATAGATGGAGAAACAGTGGAAACAGTGTCAAACTTTATTTTTGGGGGCTCCAAAATCACTGCAGATGGTGACTGCAGCCATGAAATTAAAAGACGCTTACTCTTTGGAAGGAAAGTTATGACCAACCTAGATAGCATATTCAAAAGCAGAGACATTACTTTGCCGACTAAGGTCCGTCTAGTCAAGGCTATGGTTTTTCCAATAGTCATGTATGGATGTGAGAGTTGGACTGTGAAGAAGGCTGAGTGCCAAAGAATTGATGCTTTTGAACTGTGGTGTTGGAGAAGACTTTTGAGAGTCCCTTGGACTGCAAGGAGGTCCAACCAGTCCATTCTAAAGGAGATCAGTCCTGGGTGATCATTGGAAGGACTGATGCTAAAGCTGAAACTCCAATACTTTGGCCACCTCATGCAAAGAGTTGACTCATTGGAAAAGACTCTGATGCTGGGAGGGATTGGGGACAGGAGGAGAAGGGGACGACAGAGGATAAGATGGTTGGATGGCATCACCAACTCGATGGACATGAATTTGAGTGAACTCTGGGAGTTGGTGATGGACAGGGAGGCCTGGCGTGCTGCGATTCATGAGGTCGCAAAGAGTCGGACACGACTGAGTGACTGAACTGAACTGAACTGAAGATATGGAAACAGCCTAAGTGTCCATCAGTGGATAAAGAAAACAATGTATACACAGACACACCCACACATACACACTGAAATACTATTAAGCCTTAAAAAAATCATTTTTTCCCATTTCCAAAAATGTGAATAGACCTTGAGGGCATTATGTTAAGTGAAATAAGTCAGACAGAAAGATAAATACTGTACGATATCATATGATATCATTTTTATGTGAAATCTAAAAAATAAAACAAACTAATAAAGTAAACAAAAACCCAAGCTAATAGATACAGAGAACAGATTGGTGGTAGCCAGAGGTGGGCAAAACAGGTGAAGGGAATCAGTACAAAAGGTACAAACTTCAAGTTAGAAATAAATGTCATAAGGATGTAATATACAGCATGGTGCACACGTGCATGCTAAGTCACTTCAGTCATGTCCAACTCTTTGCAACCCTATGGATGCACCAGGCTCCTCTGTCCATGGGATTCTCTAGGCAAGAACACTAGAGTGGATTATCATGCCCTCCTCTAGGGAGTCTTCCCCACCCAGGACTGCACCTGCATCTCTTGTCTCCTGCATTTGCAGGCAAGCTCTTTACCACTAGTGCCACCTGGGAAGCCTGTACAGCATGGTAACTGCATTTAATAATATAATATTGCATATTTGAAACTTGTTGAGAGAGTGAATCTCAAAAACCTTCATCACAAGAAAAAAAAGAAAAAAAAATGAAAACTATTCAGGTGGTAGTGGTAACTAAACATTGTGAAGATCATTTCACAAAATGTACAAATGTCAAATCTTTGTGCTGTGCACCTGAAACCTAATCTAATGTTATACATCAATTATACCAACCCATTAAAAAAGAAACTAGTACTAAAAATAGAAAAAAATTTTTTAAATTGAATTATTTAACCTTGCAGAAATCTATATGGCAAAGCAGCATTGAAAGCAAATAACAATCTTGAATATATGCACAATATATATGACAAGTGATCTATAGCTTTAGTGTGTAAAGAGAAATAAATGAATCAGAGAAATGATCATCTCAGAAAAAAAAACAAACAAAAACAAGTATGAATAATTCACAGAAGGAAAACAAGGGCAAAATAAATTGAGAATGGGATGGAATTTAGCTTCCTAGTAATGCAAGAAAGAAAATTAAAATAAAACATATAGTTTTTTTTTTTTACTTTCAAATAGATAAAACTAACAATTAATTTTCAATACTATATGGGCTTCCCTTATAGTTCAGTCGATAAAGATTCTGCCTGCAATGCAGGAGACCAGGGTTCAATTCCTGGGTCAGTAAGATCCTCTGGAGAAGGAAATGGCCAGCCACTACAATAGTTTTGCCTGGAGAATCCCATGGATAGAGGAGCTTGGCAGGCTACAATCCATGGGATCGCAAGAGTCAGACACGTCTTAGCAACCAAATCACCACCACAGTATTATTTGGGCTTAGCATGAGTATGTGCATGCTCAGTTGTTTAGTCCTGTCTGATCCTTTGCGACTCCATGGACTGAAGCTCACCAGGCTCCTCTGTGGAATTTTCCAGGTAAGAATACTGGAGTGGGTTGTCATTTCCTTCTCCAGGGGATCTTCCTGACCCAGGATTGAATCTGCATCTCCTGCATTGGCAGGCAGATTATCACTGAGCCATCTGGTTTAGGCAAATATATTAATGCATACGTTGTTTGCAAAAGTATAAATTTGTGGATTTTTTGAGGTCTATTTTGAATTGTTTATGCTTTTTGATTCAATAATTCCAGTAGTTAAGAATGTGCCCTAGGAAAGTAATCACATATGTGCTCAGAAATTTAGCTAAGAGGATATTCTTGTTAGTATTGCTTAAGGTAGTAAAGACTAAATGACAACCTTAAAATATATCTACTGAGAAAAAGTTTATTAAATAAGTTAAAGTGCATCCACTCAAGGACACTGTGGATCCATGAAAGCCATGGTTCATGAACTTGTCTGATGGTTCATAGAACCATCTGAAGATATTTTAAAAATTCCAAAGCCTGGGCCACTTTTCAAAAATCATTATTTCTTAGAGTGAGACTGAGGTATCATTATTTTTTAAGCTCCCAGTTGCAGTGAACAATGTTGTTTGGAAACTATTATATTAAGGTGATATCACAAAAATGTATTACATGAAGGAATGTTTACAATATATCGTTTTGTCAAAAAGACAAGACGCAAAATAGTATTACTGAGGATATAGCAGTGTTCTTTAGAGTACTAACTGGCGTTCTGTGTGCAAGGTGAATCATTACTGAAGGGGCAGTCTCAAGTCTTTGATGACACCATCCACCTTTACCAAATCAAACTGGGCAGCCAGTCTGTGAGCTGGTCATGAGCTCAGGGTACCTTGGCATCAAAATCTCTGACCAACTTTACATCCATCCACATCCAGTAGCACTGACATACACACACTACCACATGTAAAATACATAGCTGGCAGGAAGCTTTTGTATTGCACAGGCAGCTTAGCTCAGTGCTCTGTGATGACCTAGAGTGGTGGGATGGGGTGGGAAGGAGATTCAAGAGGGAGGGGATACGTGTATACATATAGCTGATTCACTTCATTGTACAGCAGAAATTAGCACAACATTGTAAAGCAATTATACTCCAATTAAAAAGAAAAATCTCTGACCAAATGGAGTAAGCTGTGTCAATCAGAATCTTGCTCTGAGGAAACTGCAACTGTGAATTTTGAAGGAATCAGGCAGTGAGACTGAAGCTGAAAGGATGTACAAGGAAAGTCTTAAGGCAGAGAAGGGGCCAGGAAAAAAGTAACGTAATAAACAAGTAGACAGCGTTAGTTAGTGAAAGCTGTGAAGTAGTGAGAGATTAATGGGTGAGCAAGAGGCTGGTGGGAGAGACCAGTTTGAAAAGACACGCAAAATAGGGAACCACCAAGAGAGTATCTGAAGTGTGGCATTAATGCAGATCCACAAACATTTGTTTGGAGTGTCAGAATGTCCTCTTTCTGAGCAACCATCTTAAAAACAATTGTGTTTTAATATTAATCACTTGTCAGTATATTTAGGCAGATGTTTTAGCATTAAAGACTTAGCACACCAATGATATTCAACCCAAGGTTTAGTATCTTTGAGGATATTTGAAGACACTCTGTACGGAACTTAAGTATTGACAGTATATGACAGTATAGTTAAGGAAATCAATTTTCAGATCTTTGTTTTTTAAAATGAATTTTTTCTTGAATGTGCCTATGGTCAAAATATCATGTCTATTTTCCTTCCTTAGCTTCACTTTCCCTAATGCCTTTGTCTGTTTTACTAAAACAACAACAATAACAACAAAACCGCATCTCTCACCCATTCTGAATTTACAAACTGCATTGTATAAAGATTCAGTTCAGTTCAGTTCAGTCGCTCAGTCGTGTCTGACTCTTTGTGACACCATGGACTGCAGCATGCCAGGCCTCCCTGTCCATCACCAACTCTTGGAGTTTACTCAAACTTCAGTCCATCGAGTCGGTGATGCCATCCAACAGTCTCATCCTCTGTCATTCCCTTCTCCTCCCACTCTCAATCTTTCCCAGCATCAGGGTCTTTTCCAATGAATCAATTCTTCACATCAGGTGGCCAAAGTATTGTATAAAGTATATAAAGTATTGCATAAAGATTATGAGGTGCCAAACAACAGTTCAAAATTTTGGCCTCTGGAAGCCTCCTTTAATCAAGACACTGTTTGGGACTCATATTTTTTAAAAAATGATTTCAAGAAGGAGGTAGTGAAATATAATACATATATATATATATATTTTTACTTCTTATGACCATCTCAAGTTTTGGTTTAAAAAAAAAAGTGGTAGAGGTAGCTTAATAGATTTCAGAGTCCTTTTAACATAGACTTATATGACATATATTTTCAGTAACATTTGCTAAAATATCATAGATACTGTAAATTTGCATTTTGTCTTTTCTTTGGGTAAGTCTCCTGTTCATCATCACATGTCAACTACTTCTCTATGTATTTTTCCATTCATGCCACATACTTATTCAAATTTAGGCTAACTTAGATGAAATGTGCTATGAATTCTTTCATGATCACTTAGGAACAACAATAAAAAAAATTTGTAAGCCATACACTTGTAAGTGGGCTTCCCTGGTGGCTCGGGTGGTAAAGAATCCACCTGCAGTGCAGGAGATCTGGGTTCAATCCCTGGGTGGGAAGATCCTCTGGGGGAGGGCATGGCCACGCACTCCAGTATTCTTGCCTGGAGAGTCCCCATGGACAGAGGAGCCTGGCGGGCTGCAGTCCATGAGGTAGCACAGAGTTGGACACGATTGAGCAACTAAGCACAGCACAGCACATACTTATAAGTGAATGCTCAATTTCCAAAATTTGTCTCATTTTAGGAATAGGGCATACTCACCTGTGGATATGACCTTTATTGAAGAAAAACTATCCATTTTATTAAGAAATATATTTCCAACAAAACCTTACTTTAATATTTAATAATAAATTATAAAAAATGCAATTCTATCATTGATCATTTAATATTAACTATAATTATAACACAATACAAAAGAATTTTCCAAAAATGGTAGTAGATAATAAGTGAATTTTCAAATGTCATTTTATTTTTCTTCAGAGAGGTATAAAAATGTAATCAATAAATCTTTTTGAAACATAAATACTTCCAAAATAAAATAAAAATAGATTCTACTAGGACAAGAAAAATCAGTGGGGGTAAATGTAATGGAAATATGAGTATAAGAAGGAAAAGGGATAATGTGTACTGTCTGACAAAAACATCTTGATATATTTTTCAAATGTATGACTGTGGGCACCAAATCACTATGACATTAGATTCCATTAGCTATACTTAAGAGCTCTGTAACAGTTTTAAGTTAAAATGTTAATATTTTAATATTACAGACATGGCACATTTGTTAGCTATTAAACCCATGATTTAAAATGTAAATATTTACTTAAAATGAGCAATTGGATATCTGAATTTTTCAAAAGTTTTTTTTTTTTTTTGCTAAGTTACTTCAGTCATGTCCGACTCTGTGCGACCCCAGAGACCAGGCACCCTGTCCCTGGGATTCTCCAGGCAAGAACACTGGAGTGGGTTGCCATTTCCTTCTCCAATGCATGAAAGCAAAAGGTGAAAGTGAAGTCGCTCAGTCATGTCCGACTTAGCGACCCCATGGACTGCAACCTACCAGGCTCCTCCGTCCATGGATTTTCCAGGCAAGAGTGCTGGAGTGGGGTGGCATTGCCTTCTCCGTCAAACAGTTTTAGAGAATAATAAAAACGATTGAAGATTCATATATGGGACACTTTATATTTAGTCTATAATATTTTCTTACCATCATAATTGAGTTTTTTGAAGACATGGAAAAACATTCAAAATATATTGCTTATTAAGTGACTGTCATAATGTGATACATTGCAATTTTTTAAATCTAGAATAAAATGTTAAAAATGTAATACTATTATCAGTTTTAGAATATTATGTCAATTATTTAAAAAGTGTTCATCAGATAATATATAATATTAAATGCTAAAATATTAACAATGATTATCTCTGAGTGGTAAAATTATGTGTGAATTATTTTCGTTTTTGTTTATCTCTGTCTTTAATTTATAATGAAGACATATGCAATATTACTTACATTGTAACAAAAATTTTAAGATAAAACAGCAAAGTGTATTCTTTGACATCTGGACAGCAACAACTTTTCTAAGCAAGAACAATAACAGCAACAAAATTTCCTGCAGAATTAGACCCTTTCACAGTAATCCTTAAGGTTTAGCTGTGACAAATGCTAAAATAAAACCTTGTTTCTTTATCCTAAATTCGGCTGTCTTTATCTAGGATTCTCAGGACATTTATTCTGAATAAGGAGTGCAGAATCAGAACCTCTAATAGCAATGGTACTACATCGCTAAAAATATGCTGTGTACATCTTTGTAAAAAGGCCAATCAGCAGAAAACATATTCTACAAAGGCACCTCCTGCGTGGTCCTGAATTATAACTTGCCTTAACTGAAAAATATAGGAACTAAAGAACACAGAAATAGTAGTCAACTTACATTCTAAATTAAGTGTGAATTATTATTCTTCAAGGAGTTCTGAGGCTGTTCAGTGTGTATTAAATCTTGAACAAGTTACAGGATTTTGGAACTGAACAGTAATTGGTTTGTAAAACTGGCTTAGGCATTTCCATCTGCACACATAAAATTCTGATTAATTTTCTTCGTGCTATGTGGTGAGGCATAGCAATGTATTTTGACATTGAGATCTTATCCACATTTAGAGGACTGAAAGGTCATTATACTTTCACTCTCTGTAAAGACATTGCTTGATAATAATAGAGTGTACAAAAATAGTACCAGGTGATACTTGGCTCCCAGTCAAATGGAGCTCTGCTTTATCTATACCTACACTTTTCAAAGGACTCAATTCTACAAACATTGGACTGAACACTGGTTGTGTTAGTTTCATCCTGTATATTTTGGAAATATCCTGACTAGAGGCTCTCCTGATTACCCTATGTCTCTTTGTGTCTCTTTCATCAACTCTGTAATGTCCCCTTAACTCAAAATATAGAAAACAAAGTTTGACAGGGAATGTAAATAATTATAATAAGCAATATTCTAACAAAAATAAAATATTCTAATAAGGAAAGATGAAATTTTACTTAATCTAGCTCAGTGGGTTAGTGAAATAGAACTTTGAATGCCAAATGGAATATAAAGGCAAGACCATCATGTTTTGAACCTACACGTATTTCAGATGTACAGGTTATGGGATTCTGTGGGTTATATCTAAGCACTTAAGGAAGAGAGCACTTGGATTTCATGTGGCAATAGGAGACATTATTCCCCTTAGAAGTGGGACTTTGATTGAAATAGAAGCAACTTAAAATACAGTGATGAACAATGCAAATGCCCTTTGATTTGAATGAAGCCTCATAGAGAGGATAAACTGCACTAAGTTTGTACTGCCCTCCAAACCAATCCTCATCCACAAAAAGATTCTATTTTTCATTTTAATGTGTGATTTATTGTCCAAAGCTAGCTGGTAAAGGATCCGCCTGCAATGCCTGAGACCCCAGTTTGGTCCCTGGAGAAGCGATAGGCTACCCACTCCAGTATTCTCGGGCTTCTCTGGTGGCTCAGCCATAAAGGAATCCACTTGAAATGTGGGAGACCTGGGTTCAATGCCTCTGTTGGGAAGATGCCTTGGAGGAGGGCATGGCAACCCAATCCAGTATTCTGCCTGGAGAATCCCCAAGGACTGAGGAGCCTGGTGGGCCTCAGTCCATGAGGTCACAAAGAGTCCAAAGAGTCAGACACAGCTGAGTGTGACTAAGCACTGCAGAGCACATTGCTATTACTGATTAACACAAAAAAACTTCATAAAAGCAGATTTTTGTGCTAGATTTTGCTAGCTCTTCTATGGTTCTCCATCACGATCTCACTCTTAAATTGTTTACACATACCCCCCAAAACTTTCTTAGTTTATTTGGAGATTGACAGTGACTATCATAATTTCACAGTTGCTTCTGATGAAGCGTTAGGAACAATAGACTTGAACACCAGAATTTGAACCCCAGTGCTAATACTGACAATGTTTGACTGAACATCCAAACATTTGTTTCATCATTCTTTACGTGGAAGTGGTAACATCTGCCTCATGCTGGTGCAAGGAAAAAAATGAGGTAATAGGAAAAGAGCTTCCATTGTTTGTAATACGTAATAGTTCCTCAAGAAGTGTTCCATGGCACTCTATCCTTCTGTACCACCTATTTTAATAATTTTAATTAGGCAAACTTATTTTAATAATTTTAATTTATTAATAATCAGCCATGGGATAATCTCTGTAGCACCAGTAACTATGTGAAAAGAATACTCCACTCATTCAAAGTTCATTGAATTCAGTCAGAAATCAATCTATATTAGACTGAATTCCAGTTTGTAATTGCTTTGTTCATGCTCTGTATTAACCTTAGCATGTTCCAATGTACTTACCTTATTGGTGCATTTGTTTAATGAATGTCCTTAATAATTCCATCAATGTCAATGCTATTTATTCTAAACTTTTTAATTGCTTTTGGACTTCAGTTAGCACAGAGTTGTTACATTAAAAAGTAGAATATAAGTTTAAGAAACAAATGTGGCTTGATTTGGCTAAAAATCCAAAGGCAAATGGTGACAAAAGAATCTGAAGCTATGGATAGACTTCACTTTTAGTGAAGATCAAATTATTGAAGGCTTACTGCAAGGGAAAGTGTATTAAAAAAATCTTCCTGCAAATGTAGGATTAACCACAAAGCAATTAATGAAAAGCTGTGTCACTCATTCATATGTGAAGAAAATATTAAATAGTCATTTCCATGTTGTTGTGACCTGTGTTTCCCTGGGCAATGACAACTTTAGAAGCAATCAAACCTTAGTGAGTAATCACATTAGTGACTGGGTCTAGTTGCTATATAGATTTTTTCTTGGGACTTCGAATTCTCTTTTCCTTGTGGGGCTATTAAAAAAATATTGAGAGTGCTAGTCGATTATCCCAAGAAATGCTGCTCTGGAAATTTCCATGGGTATGGTAAAGGGCAAGTTAATTAGAATAAAAAGAAACAACTCCTGGTTTTCTTCATCAACTTCCATCTGTTGTTTAGAAATCAAAATTACAACATACTTTCAATGATAAAAAGTGCAGACACCTAACAGTAAACAAGGGAGATTTACAATCCCTTTTTCTACTAGAAAAAGGTTCTAGCTCAATTCCCCTATAACTGGAACACTGAGTAGATGAAAGCTCAGTGTAGTAAAATCTCTACTTATGCAATTCAGTATCACCATGGAAACATCTCCCCCTCAGTGAAATAATGAGATGGTAATGAAAACAGCTGCCACATAATGAGCCTAGGCACAAGCAGAGGCCGAATTCTTCATGCCAAAAAGTGAGTGACAGGAGGGTCGACTAGATGGAGGTGGGATGAGCAAGGAGTAAGAAGAAAGCCATCAGTGGGTATTGTGGGAAACGGCAGGAATAACTCCATAAAATTCTAATATCAAAGTGCACAAGTTTTGATTTTTGCAAATTTTGGTACTGAGTTTGTGGCATTCCCAGTGCAGAGATAAATGTGGTATACAAACTGAGTTTTGATTATCTGAGTTCAACCTAACATTTTACACATTTAACATGTCAAACTATGTAGCTTGACCATTCAGGGTTCCACATTCTGCTGGGTCCTTGGGAATTTGTGTCAAATGGTAACAACATCAGGATGCCAGGAAGATAGTTATATTCGGGGGCATGAAAGGATATGATGTCATCCCTTAGAGAACTCCCAAGTGAATAGAAACTACACCTGCCTCCTCCAGTGTAACCTGGGCCCGCTGATATGAAGATTATGAGCAGAAATTGGTAGGAACTAAATATATACATTTGTTATTGTTTAGTTGCTAAGGCGTGTCCAACTCTTTGCGACCCCATAGACTATAGTGCATCAGGCTCCTCTGTCCATGGGATTTCCCAGGCAAGAATACTCGAGTGGATTGTCATTTCCTCCTCCAGCAGATCTTCCCAACCCAGGGATCAGATCGTACCCACATCTCCTGCATATATATACATACACAGACACACACATCACATGTATACTGTGTGTATGTGTGTGTACCTGAATCACTTTGCTGAACATCTAAAACTAATACAACATTGTAAATATACTTTAATAAAAAATTAATTTAGCAAAATAATAAAAAATAGTTTTTTCTAAAAAAAAGAGTAGCTTGTTGAGAAGTGTGCAGAGCTACATAGTGTTTAAAATGTTTAATTCAGTTCAGTCGCTCAGTCGTGTCCGACTCTTTGCGACCCCATGAATCGCAGTGCGCCAGGCCTCCCTGTCCATCACCAACTTCCAGAGTTCACTCAGACTCATGTCCATTGAGTCGATGATGCCATCCAGCCATCTCATCCTCTGTCTAAATGTCTAAATCTAAATGTCTAAATCCTCTGTTTAAAATGTAATGTTCTGAAATCAGAGAGGAATTGATTTGAACTCTGGCACTTTAATATACCAATTGTGACCAGGAGCAAATGTCTCTAATTCTAAATTTCTTCACCTGTAAGATGAAGTCAATAATAGTACTTGCCATGAGTGGTTGTGAAAATTAAATGAGATAATGTTTGTACAATACCAGTCACAATGAGTATTCAAATATTCAGTTCAGTTCAGTTCAGTTGCTCAGTCATGTCCAGCTCTTTGCAACCCCATGTACTACAGCATGCCAGGCCTCCCCATCCATCACCAACTCCTGGAGTTTACTCAAACTCAGTCCATTGAGTCGGTGATGTCATCCAAACATCTCATCTTCTGTCGTCCCATTCTCCTCCTACTCTCAATCTTTACCAGCATCAGGGTCTTTTCCAGTGAGTCAGTTCTTCGCATCAGGTGGTCAAATTATGGGAGTTTCAGCTTCAACAGCAGTCTTCCCAATGAATATTCAGGACTGATTTCCTTTAGGATGGACTGGTTGACTCTCCTTGCAGTCCAAAGGATTCTCAAGAGTCTTCAACACCACAGTTCAAAAGCATCAGTTCTTCGGCACTCAGCTTTATTTATAGTCCAACTCTCACATCCATACATGACTACTGGAAAAACCATAGCCTTGACTAGATGGAACTTTGTTGATAAAGTCATGTCTCTGCTTTTTAATATGCTGTCTAGGTTGGTCATAATTTTTCTTCCAAGAAGTAAGCGTCTTTTATTTTCATGGCTGCAGTCACCATCTGCCATGATTTTGGAGTCCAAAAGAATAAAGTCTGCCACTGTTTCCACTGTTTCCCCATCTATTTGCCATGAAGTGAAGGGACCGGATGCCATGATCTTCATTTTCTGAATGTTGAGTTTTAAGCCAACTTTTTCTTTCTCTTCTTTCACCTTCATCCAGAGGCTCTTTAATTCTTCTTCACTTTCTGCCATAAGGGTGGTGTCAGCCGCATATCTGAGGTTATTGATATTTCTCCCAGCAATCTTGATTCCAGCTTGTGTTTCATCCAACCCAGCATTTCTTATGATGTACTCTACATATAAGTTAAATAAGCAGAGTGACAATATACAGCCTTGATGTACTCCTTTTCCTATTTGGAACCAGTCTGTTGTTCCATGTCCAGTTCTAACTGTTGCTTCCTGACCTGCATACAGATTTCTCAAGAGGCAAGTCAGGTGGTCTACTATTTCAATCTCTTGAAGAATTTTCCACAGTTTGTAGTTCAGATATTAACTACTGTTTATTTTATTACAAGTAAACAGGCTGACAGATGGCAAAAGCTTTGGGGAGACTGTATACTACATTTGAACAAGATGTTCATATAGTATTAAAAGACCAACTGAGATTGGGTGGCCCATGTTTGGAATTGCCCCATTTTATATATTAATATGCTATAAACATGCTTCACAGCCTGGATATAACAGAGGGGAAAAAAGACAAGCTATATGACTTATACAGAGTTAAAATTTCTCAGGAAGGGTTGACCGAAATATTTAAGGGTGCTAGTGAGGTACATCATCTAATGTAAAGCAAGTGTCGTGGGCAGATACTAGCGAGGGCTGTAAGAGAATGCAGGTATTCTTGAAGTTAGAAGGAAGTAGAGAGGAGGCTAGAAGGAGGTGTCTGAATGTTGAGGAAACAAAAGCAGTTATTCATAAGAGTTCCATGTCCATGGGCAGTGTGCCTTCGAAGGCAGTGGGGTTGGTTGAGAGTCCAAAGTGCAGTCAACAAAACTCACATCAGGAGGTCAATATCCCAGCTACCCCTGGCCAGGTCAGCTTATTTGTACTACCTGTCTCCTACTCCACTGGAATTTGACTGGCTTTCTCAGATAACTCAGAGTCCTTCTCCTTCACTATCCAGTAGTGAACCCTATTCTCTCTCTCCATTGTTGGGTTCCCATACAGCAAGGGGTTCTGCAAGAATCCTCTTTTGGGATCCTGCCCAAGCCATGACTTTGCTCCCTGGTACTGATTAAACCCTTCCTTTCAGGTCAACCCTGTAGCCCAGGGTTGTTCTTGATTAATAGCATCTTCACATATTAACCTTTCTGCTCTCTCCTCCCTCAATCTGGCTGCTGAAGTGCTCCTAGGTGTCTCAAGTGATCACCATCAACGGCTGGTGCAATGTCTCCTCCCTCTGACTGGTTTCAGTCGAGGTAGAAGGAAGAACGCTAAAACTTTCATCTTTACATGTATAATAAGAAAACCTCTGCTGATGACAGAGGGATGATGAGAGACACTCCCTGTTAGATAATGTATCATTTTGGCAGTTGTGTTTGGTGATGGTTTAGTCACTAAGTCATGTCTGACCCTTGCTGTAGCCTACAGGCTCCTCTGTCCGTGGGATTTTTCAGAAAAGAATAATGGAGTGGGTTGCCGTTTCCTTCTCCAGGGAAAATCAAACCTGAGTCTCCTGCTATGCATGGCAGATTCTTTACTGACTGAGCTATCAGAGGAAAATGTGTAGTCATTACTCAAATGCACAGAAATGGTGGTGAAAATCTCATATTTTTGCCATTTCAATGTCTTAAACTTGGTATCATTAAAATTCAATGTCTTTGAGACAAACAATAAGAAGAAAATTTCCCTTCTCCTTTTCTTCCTCCTATTCACTCTTCCTTGCTCTCCCCTAAGTGAACTAAGTTCCCTGGGGATCTGTACATCAGCTTGGTCTATCTCTGGGTTGAAGATGAGTGTGGGGGAGAACTGTAGTCTGGTTAGCTGTCTCTTGTCCCACCTGGCCTTCAGACATCATGACCTGACATCTTCTATGTCTGGCTAATTTTAGCCTTTGGAATCATGAGTTGCCATCTGCTGCTGATAGCCAAGATATGGTGCTGGTTTAGTACCTCGTTGGGCTTCCCTGATGGCTCAGATGGTAAAGAGTCTGCCTGCAATGTGGGAGACTTGGATTCCATCCCTGGGTTGGGAAGATCCTCTGGAGAAGGTAATGGCTACCCACTCCAGTATTCTGGCCTTGAGAATTCCATGGACTGTATGGTCCATGGGGTCTCAAAGAGTTGGATACAACTCAGTGATTTTCACTTCACTTAGAACCTGGTCACGTGATCTCATGCATTTGGAGCTTTTCTCATCCTAACTTCAGCCCTTTGCTGGTCCTCCAGATTTTCAACTCTTCTATATACCTCTTGAGAGTTCCAGAACACCCAAGGCTTTCCCCTTTGCCATGCTGGGATGTGTGTTCGCCTCTATGAGACCTTCAGTCTCTGCTGCCCAGACTCTTCCTCCAGGCACAGACATCAAAGTCCCACACATGGAGGTTCTTGCAGAGCTTCTGTAAGGGGCCTTTGTTTTTCTTTCTTTTCCTTGAATTCCCTCTAAACCTATGGGGTTTTCTAGATTAGATGGGATCTAAATCTTTGTCATGCTCCTCTCATCTTCTTCTTGACAGCTAGCTGAAATTTTATCATTCTTCATAGTGGTGAAAAAGATGCCCTAACATTAAATAGTAGATTCTTTCCATTTTGGGATTTGTAATGTAAATCAGATTTTTAAACCATAAATTGTGGCTCATTAATAGTTTATAAAATAAATGAATTTTTCTTAAAAATTAAATAGAATCAAACCAAACAGAAAATGCTACTCTACCACATAATAAAAATAATTACTGTTTCATAAAACTTCTGTTTTAATTCTCTGTGTATTGTATGTTGGATATATATTTGTTTCTGTGAGTTACTATCAAAAAATGTTTGAAAGGCTCTGGTATCAACTATGCTCAGTTTTCCAAAAGTTGACTTTTGGGAACCTAAATATTTGCCTCCTTCTAATTGTTTGACTCTAGCAAATCAAAATGCTTTACTCTATTATTTGTCTTTGCTCTAAATTTTCAGAAATAACTATCAGTGCTTTATTCCATATTCTATGGGTTGACCAAAAACGCATTTGGATTTTCCTATAAGATGTTACAAATTTTTTGGTAAACCCAATATCTTGTCTTCCTCCAAGGCAATGAATAGCACTGGATGATTCGGTAAAGATGCTTATGACAAGAAGACAAGGAAGAAAAATGAAACCTGGGACTGAAATCTTCATTTTTTTTTTATTAAATGGTCTCAGAATGTATACCAACAGTTAATTCCCCAAGAAGATGAAAATAAAAGGATTTACATAGTTCCATATATAAGAAGCCATGATCCTTTTATTCAATAACTATATATAACATTTATTGAATAACTAACATATGCCAGAAATAGGAACACAAAGATAAGAAATTTCTGTTATATCCTAACTGCGCAGACACACAAATATAATAAGTAATTCAGTAATTGCTAGCAATGTAACTCAGTGCAAAGAGATAAAGATCCAAAGAAAAAGAATGTCAAATTTCAAAATTTTCGAATGGCTACCTGTTCAAATGTGTCCCAGGTGAAGAGTGGGAGGAATGGTACTCCAGGTAGAAAGAACAACAAACTTGGAAAAAGTACACATATACACAGTGCGTGTTCAGAGTGTCTGGACAGAAGGTAGAAGGCGTGAATGTAGTGAGATGAAGCCAACACAAAGACTGAGGGCAGGCTCAACAATGTGAGGTTCTTAACCCAGTCCTGGCAATCGTTCCCATGATCAATTTCATTGTTGTATGCCATGCTTAGGACTTTGTACTTTTGTGGGAGATGAAAGCCAGGAAGTTTTAAACAAATGTGTGAGGCTTCAGTGTATTTTAGAAAGATAAGTGCAGTGGAGAAATATTGCTAAGTGAAAAATAAAATTGGCAGAATCAAAAAGAACATGGCGACCAAACTGAAGGTAGGGATTAAGGGGGCCAAGAACATTCCCAGTTCTCCTAGCTTAGGGAAATGTGTAGATGGATAGTGGCACCTGAGAGGTGGCCCATAAAAGAAAGAGCCAACTTGAGAAATGCAGAATCTTAAGAGCAATTTGGCATAAAAATAGAACTAGGGGAAGAAACTATAATCAAAAGTGTAGGGGAATTTAGTGTGAGCTTCCAGGGAGGGAAGACTGACAAGAAAATGTGTGTCAATCATTAAGACAGTCCTTCTCATAGGTTTTATGAGATTTTCTGGATGCATCAGAATCAGGCAGAGTGAGCTTCTCACCTTCTGAGATGGCCCATACTTGGGCTGAGGAGTGTGTTTCTCCCAAGGCCTTTCTCGTCTTTTGAGATGGACTGCTTTCCAGGTGGCAATAGTGGTAAAGAATCTGCCTGCCAATGCAGGAGACTCAGGAGACATGGGTTCAGTCCCTGGGTTGGGAACATCCCCTCGGCATGGCAATGCACTCCAGTATTCTTGCCTGGAGAATCCCATGGACAGGGGAGCCTGGCAGGTTACAGTCCATAGGGTTGCAAAGAGTTGGACATGACTGAAGGGACTTAGCATATGCACACTTTCTTCCTATAGAATGTGTACTGTCTAAACAAATTCACTGCTTACCTATTGCTTTCTCTCTCACTGAATTCTTTCAGTGATGAGACTTAACCTAAGCTTCATTATATTGTTCATACTGTGCGTGGGTTCTGGAAGGACTGATGCTGAAGCTGAAACTCCAATACTTTATTCACATGATGCGAAGAGCTGACTCATTTGAAAAGATCCTGATGCTGGGAAAGTTTGAATGTGGGAGGAGAAGGGGATGACAGAGGATGAGATGGTTGGATGGCATCACCAACTCAATGGACATGAGTTTGAGTGAACTCCGTGAGTTGGTGACGGACAGGAAGGCTTGGTGTGCTGCAGTCCATGTGATTGCATAGAGTCAGACACGACTGAGTGACTGAACTGAACTGAACTGAAGCTTCATTAAGTCCTAAGACCAGCTAGACTAACATCCCCGTCATCACTGACACCGTGAGGGACACTGTCTATAGCATTCCTTTGTGACAACTTTTTAGGCACTACCACCTGTTTGGGAGAATACCTTGGAAGGGATAACATCTAAAATCACTAGCTTTAATGACCATATTAGATAGAATATCTAAGATGTGTGACCATATAGGATCAAAGCTGACAGAGAGGATTTTTCTCAACATTTCTCCTAATTGGCTCAACAGTTATGGCCCCTCCCTCAGAAGTCACTAAGGCATAGTCACCTCGAACCTGCTCCAAGCCTTGCTGTGGGGCAGCAGGCATCCCTGTGTTCTGAAGGTGCAGGGTCTTTTTGTGTTAAGCGAGAACAGTGCTGGCTACAACAGGATTTTTACCCTGATGACCAATGTGAAGAACAGACCCCTTGTCCTTCTTTGAGACCAGAGGAAGAAACTGCAGGCACTTCAAAGGAGAACACTGAAATGACTTGATTTCGAAATGAATGACAGGGTTTTTGCTCAGGGTTTTAAAATAAGTATATTTTATAAAGAGAATTGTGCTAAATATATCAATTAAAACTTTTTTCCCCTAAAAAAAAATGAGACAGAGTGGGAGAATATATAACTGAATATAATACCAGGATGGGGCCTGAGGCGACAAATTGAAGGTGACAGTTGAAGGCTGAGGTAATCTGTGGCACCTGGAATAGATAGAGACAGGCAGTAGGTGGTAGTAGAGGTAAATCCCTTGTAAGGGGGAAATCTACTGTGATCTGAGCGGCTTCCCTGGTGGCTCAGATGGTAAAAAATCTGCCTGCAAGGTAGGAGACCTGGGTTTGATCCCTGGGTCAGGAAGATCCCCTGGAGAAGGAACTGGCCACCCACTCCAGTATTCTTGCCTGGCATATGTCCATAATCTTACAAAGAGTTGGACACAACTGAGCGACTGACACATAAATACACACATGTGTACACATGCTACACACACATTGTCATCTGAGGAAAGTGTCCAGTGGGCAACAATGATATAAAATTCAGAGAAGGGTATGATTTAGGAATCCCAGCAGGCAGACAATTATCACGGGGGCTATCTAGCAGGAGACCTGTTTACTGGGTGGGGTCTTGGGAGGGAATTCTAGTGCCTGAAGGGGAAACTAACAACAAAATGAAAAGGACTTACAGATCTATGGGAAATGGAATACTTTGTGGATTAAGTAGGGACCTAGGTAGGGAAACTAACAGAAGAGCCTGGTGGGCTACAGTCCATGGGGTGGCAAAAAGTTAGGCATGACTTAGCAAGTAAATAGCAAAACAAGCAGGGAAACAAAAACAAAGATGCTTGGGTACAGTTAGAGAAGTGGATCTTAGAATCCAAATGGAAGACTAATTAGCTCATCGAGAATATCATAGAGAAAGCTGCTGATAGAAAACTGAATTCAAAAGTGTCTCCCAATCAACTATACTTCAGTTTTAAGAAGTCAAATGAGAAAAGCATCTGCCAGTGTTTCTCCACCTTTACTCTTGGGGGTAATTTGAACAAACATCTTCGCCTTGTAGCCAATCTAAATGAATTAAAATCAGAATCTCTGGGGAGTGGATTTCTGGCATTGCTATTCAAACCAAAAGCTATACAAATATTCTAAGCCAAGGTGAGAAACACAAATCTAGCACCTTTTTAGCCTTAGCATTCCAATGTAATCACCTAGATATCTTTAAAACTTTTCTGAAGCCAGGGCTTCCCTAGTAGTCAAGTGGTTAAGAATTCACCTTGCAGTGCAGGGGACGTGAGTTCGATCACTGGTCCGGGAAGATTCCACATGTTGAGGGGCCCAAATGTGCAGCCCATGTGCCACAACTGCTGAGCCTATGCTCTGGAACCCGAGCACCACAACTCCTGAAGCCCCACCCAAGAGTCTCCGCTCCACAACAAGAGAAGCCACTACAGCAAGAAGCCTGCTCACCACAACTAGAGAGTAGCCCCCACTTTCTGCAATTAGAGAAAGCCCCCATGCAGCACTGAAGACCCAGCACAACCAAACACAAACTAAAAAAAAAAGTTTCTGAAGCCAAATTCTACCCCAAAGAGGAGAATCTTCTAATTTAATGAGTCTGGGGTTTGACTTGGACATCAGGATTTTTTAAAGGTTCCTAGATGATCTTAAATACAACAAAGATGGAGAGTCATGGTCCAGAATATACTGTCCAATATGATAACCCCTGGGCTTCCCAGGTGGTGCTAACCCACCTACCAATTCAGGAGATGTAAGAGACATGGGTTTGATCCCTGGGTCGGGAAGACACTCTGGAAGAGGGTATGGCTACCCACTCCAGTATTCTTGCCCAGAGAATCCCACGGACAGAGGAGCCTGATGGGCTACAATCCATAGGGTTGCCAAGAGTCGACATGACTGAAGCAACTTAACACAAACTCACGCAGCTAGTAGGTAATCCCTAGACACACGTGCCTATGAAGGCACATGAAATGCTACTAGTCTGAGTCGAGATGTGCTGCAAGTATAAAATACACACTGAATTTCAAAGACTCACCATGAAAATAATAATGTATAACATTCATTAATAATTTAAGACTGGTTATATGTTTCAATGACAAATATTTTAGATATGTTGGGTTAAATTAGTTACTCTTCTTACTTTTTAAAATATGACTACAGAACATTCTAAATTACATATGTGACTCATTATATTTCCATTGGACATATTGACTCATTATATTTCTATGTTTCAACTCCGAGTCCCAGTTGGTCCTAAAGAACTGCAATAAGCTGAGCCTAGGGTAGACCCAGAAAACAGTTCCAGAGGAGGGAAAATGGCCTGTGGCTAAAATTCTCTGTCCCTTGAACAATCCCTTATTTCTGCCCCTATACAACTCCTATTTTGTCATAAAACTGAAGGACAAGGGGGTTAAAGGGAGCATTAAAAGTCATTTTTCATCTTATTAAAAGAACTATATATTTTACTTTGCTTCATTGTCCTGAATGAAATTCTTCCCATTAGCCATTCTTATTAGGTAACAAGCATCCCCCTTTAGTAAAGTGAATAACTTGAGACTAAAGAAACTATTACTCACTGACACAGAATCCAAACTAATTCGATCAGCTTGCTTTCCTCATAGTACTTAATGGAAGGCTGTAAGGGAGGAATCTGGACTCCAGGACTGGAGATGAGATGACTGAGAACATTGAGTGCCCTGAAAATAGAACGGCCTCAGAAAGGTCTTACAAAAGGCACTCAGGGCAGAAAGAAGACACTGTGAATACGGACCAGGAGGAGATAGTGGGGCCAAAGAAAAGGACACTAAAAGGGAATCAAGAAGCTTTTTCATTTCAACATCTTGCCTGTTTCCAAGGAAACAAGGGAAAGAAAACTAGACTTCCTTTCTAGCAGTTCCCAGAAATCTGACTGATACCAAAGTATTAAAGTTTAGTGATACCGAAAGTTAAAGAGGCTTTTAAAAATTAAGAATTGCCCATGTAGAACACTAACTGCTAAATGGAAAATTCTTCACAAAAGTTAGCTACAAACAGCACCCAAACTTTCCAAATGGTAACACGTGGAATATATGTGGGCAAAACTAAGCATATAATATGCTCAGAGGGTGGTAGATTTACAACTTCAAGTTTTTTGCACTTTTGATGGCTAATATCCTAGGGATGGATACTGCATACAAGAAAGAAGTGTTCATTTCCCTTCTGTGTACCAGAGTCTGCCCTAATGGGCAGTTTCACAGAGTCAATAAGAGACTGGGCCCAGGAGTCTAAATCTGATTGGTAATTTTTTGATAGCCAATAATTACTTAAATAGGTTATGCTCCATGTTCCTTGAGGAGTTTCTCTTTCTCTTAATCACTTCCTCATATGAGTTTGTATATCATTTCAACCAATTTTCAATGTACAACATGTAGCAAATGCAAGATTCTTCTTTAAGCTGAGGCATTCTGCTCTAGGGTACAAGAGAACCTCAGGATAGCAGGAAAAATAATCTCTAGCCAAGCAAAGGACTTATGAAGATAATTTTGAATTGACCAGTTCAGTTCAGTTCAGTCACTCAGTTGTGTCCAGCTCTTTGTGACCCCATGAACTGCAGCACACCAGGACTCCCTGTCCATCACCAACTCCTGGACTTTACTCAAACTCATGCCCATTGAGTCGGTGATGCCATCCAACCATCTCATCCTTTGCCATCTCATTTTACTCCCACCTTCAATCTTTCCCAGCATCAGGGTCTTTTCCAGTGAGTCAGTTCTTCGAATCAGGTGGCCAAAATATTGGAGTTTCATCTTTAGCATCAATTCTTCCAAAGAATATTCAGGACTGATTTCCTTTAGAATGGACTGGTTGGATCTCCTTGCAGTCCAAGGGACTCTCAAGAGTCTTCTCCAACACCCAGTTCAAAAGCATAAATTCTTAGTGCTCAGCTTTCCTTATAGTCCAACTCTCACATCCATACACAACTACTGGAAAAATCATAGCCTTGACTAGATGAACATTTGTTGGCAAAGTATTGTCTCTACTTTTGAATATGCTGTTTAGGTTGGTCATAACTTTTCTTCCAAGGAGTAAGCGTCTTTTAATTTCATGAATCCAATCACCATCTGCAGTGATTTTGGAGCCCAAAAAAATAAAGTCTGACACTGTTTCCCAATCTATTTCCCATGAAGTGATGGGGCCAGATGCCATGATCTTCGTTTTCTGAAGTTGAGCTTTAAGCCAACTTTTTCACTCTCCTCTTTCACTTTCATCAAGAGGCTCTTTAGTTCCTCTTCACTTTCTGCCATAAGGGTGGTGTCATCTGCATATCTGGGGTTATTGATATTTCTCCTGGCAATCTTGACTCCAGCTTGTGCTTCATCCAGCCCAGCATTTCTCATGATGTACTCTGCACATAAGTTAAATTAGCAGGGCCTCAATATACAGCCTTGACGTACTGCTTTTCCTATTTGAACCTCTACTTTAAATGCATTGCTCAACTGCTCAGTTGACTGACACTTTGTGACCCCATGGACTGTAGCCCTCCAGGCTCCTCTGTCCATGGGATTTTCCGGGCAAGAATATTGGAGTGGGATGCCGTTACCTTCTTTAGGGGATCTTCCCAACCCAGAGATTGAACCTGCGTCTCTTATGTCTCCTGCATTGGCAAGCAGATTCTTTACCACTAGAACCACCTGGGAAGCCCCCAGATGCATTATTGGTTCATAAAAACAAAAACAAAAAAAGCAAGCAACCAAACAAAAGTCTCACATAATCTTTGTAAGAATGCCCAAATTTTACTGAAAATTTTAACAAGAGAAAATTCTAAGATTACAAGCAATGTGTTTAGTCAATAGGTTTATGAATGCTTAGATCCTTACTTGTATCTTGAGAGGCTTTACTTTTCCCAGTTTATAAACCAAGATCCACTGCCCAGAACTTTGAGTATCAAGCTGTTTGCTGACTGAGTCTCATAAATGTCTCCTCATCTAATGCAGTTCATTTTAAACCCTAAGATTTTATTCATCTATCTTCCTCAACCCGACAGCAAATGGTTCTGATTCGATTGAGTATACAGTTGATACCTCTTTACAAAAAGAAACACTTTATTGCCACCAAATTACAGATCTGTGAATTTTAACAGATTTTTCCTCTCAAACATGAACTGATTTCTTTCTTGATTAAAAAAACAAGTCTGTGAGTTCTCAGACTTTATTAGGAACTCGAGTTAAAGCATAGAAAAGCAATTCGAGAGGAGTCGAAGAGGCTCTTGTAGCCACACTAAACCTCACAAACTCTCTAGGAAAATGTGGCCATTATGGAATTGGTTGTGTACCAAATTTCTAGCAGGGCTTTTACAGTTCCTTCTTTATAAGATGTAATTACTGTTTAAAATTCTTATAACTCATACACATCTAACTTAAAATAACATTGGCCCAAATGGACAAGCATGTCATACTAATCCATAGCATTTCTAAATAGTTTTTATTAGAACAATATCATTTTTCCTTGTGATTATTAATGGAACCCCTGCTTCTTAACTTAGTACATCATCACCCAGAATAAAGACTACATTTCTCAGCTTCCCAGGTAGCTAAGTATGGGTACTAAATAAGTTCTGTTAAATAGGATAGAAGTGAAAGTGATGAGAACAAGTTTTAGAAGCCCTCTTAAAGTGAGAAGAGTTAGTGGGTTAAATAATACCTCGCTGAAAGATATAGTGACCTGAAAACTGTTGGAACAACAGACTGGTTCCAAATAGGAAAAGGAGTACATCAAGGCTGTATACTGTCACCCTGCTCATTTAACTTATATGCAGAGTACATCATGAGAAATGCTGGGCTGGATGAAGCACAAGCTGGAATCAAGATTGCCAGGAGAAATATCAATAACCTCAGATATGCAGATGACACCACCCTTATGGCAGAAAGTGAAGAGGAACTAAAGAGCCTCTTGATGAAAGTGAAAGAGGAGAGTGAAAAAGTTGGCTTAAAGCTCAACATTCAGAAAATGAAGATCATGGCATCCGGTCCCATTACTTTATAGGAAATAGATGGGAAACAGTGAAAACAGTGTCAGACTTTATTTTTTTGGGCTCCAAAATCACTGCAGATGGTGATTGGATTCATGAAATTAAAAGAACGCTTACTCCTTGGAAGGAAAGTTATGACCAACTTAGATAACATATTCAAAAGCAGAGACATTACTTTGCCAACAAAGGTCCATCTAGTCAAGGCTATGGTTTTTCCTGTGGTCATGTATGGATGCGAGGTTGGACTGTAAAGAAAGCTGAGCGCCAAAGAATTGATGCTTTTGAAGTGTGGTGTTGGAGAAGACTCTTGAAAGTCCCTTGGACTGCAAGGAGATCCAACCAGTCCATTCTGAAGGAGATCAACCCTGAGATTTCTTTGGAAGGACTGATGCTAAAGCTGAAATTCCAATACTCTGGCCACCTCACGTGAAGAGTTGACTCAGTGGAAAAGACCCTGATGCTGGGAGGGATTGGGGGCAGGAGGAGGAGGGGATGACAGAGGATGAGATGGCTGGATGGCATCATCGACTCGATGAATCTGAGTGAACTCTGGGAGTTGGTGATGGACAGGGAGGCCTGGCGTGCTGTGATTCATGGGGTTGCAAAGAGTCAGACATGACTGAGTGACTGAACTGAGCTAAAAACTGTAAATGTGAGCTTAATTGGTAAAAGGGTCTTTGTAGATGTAATTAAGTGAAGGATCATGAGACAAGATCATCCTGGATTTAGGGTGGACCCTGAATCTCATGACAGTGTCCTTAGACGAGAAAGGCAGAGGGATATTTGAGACCCTGAGACATCCAAGGCAGATGGTAATGTGAGGACAGAGCAGAACGTGGAGCTATGCAGCCCCAAATCAAGGAATATCTAGAGCAATCAGATGCTAGAAGAGGTAAGGACGTGTTCTCCAGTAAGAACTTTGGAGGGAGTACAGCCCTGTCTACACCTTGATTTCAAATTTCTGACTTCCAAAACTGTAAGAGAATATTTCTTTTGTTTTAGACCAGCACTTTTGTAGCTGTGTTTTTCAGCAGCCTTAGGAAACTAATGCAAAAGCTACGCATTCTTCTTTCCCTTCCCCTTTCCCGCTGACTGGTAATGAAAGATGCAACTCCCAAAGCAGCATGGGACCATGAAAAAGGCTTGGAAATGTAAGGAGGGCATAGCAGTGTAACCCTGCCACCACTGTTCATTGTTGGAATTGGCCACGTTGAGACTTCTTAAAATGGACAGGAAATATATTCTTTAAACCACTGTTGTTTGAGTTTTCCTATTCCTCACATCTAAATCTAATGCTGACCAAAACCTCTTACATGATGCTTACTTTCTGCGGTTAGTTTGTCCTCTTTCTGAGAGCCAACCTGATATAGGATTCATCTCTGTATTCATCTCAGATGTTGACATTCGCACCTTACCTAGCATGGCCGCTCAAATACTTATTGACTGGATGGATTGATTGGATTTTTAATCTTTCTGTCAGTTTATAGAAGATTAAGTTTCTGATCTTAATCAAAATCCAATAAATCCTGAATTTTAACAATAAAGTCTACTGTGTGGTTATAGGCACAGAAAAAGAAGTCAAAGGAAATTAGGAGATTTTAGCCATTTTTAAGAGAATGTAAGACTCTGATGCTGGGAGGGATTGGGGCAGGAGGAGAAGGGGACAACAGAGGATGAGATGGCTGTACGGCATCAGTAACTCGATGGACGTGAGTCTGAGTGAACTCCGGGAGTTGGTAATGGACAGGGAGGCCTGGCGTGCTGCGATTCATGGGGTCGCAGAGAGTTGGACACGACTGAGCGACTGAACTGAAGACAGAGGTACAACTTATTTTTAAGTTCCTGTAGTTTTTAGTTTCTACTCCCCTCTTCTTCCTGTTCTTGCCCAAATGAAAGGTCCTTTTGTCACAATAATGTGTCTGTGTGTTGTTAAGGAAATATTGTAAAACTTCATGTAAAACATGATGGTGAGTTCCAGAGGCCTAATAATGACCCAGATAAAAAGAACTAGAAAGTGAACTTCAACAGTCTTCTACCAAAATCATGATCTAAGAAAGAAACTAGGGACATTAAATTATAAAGTATAATGTCGAAGGGAGGGGAAGACTTTTATAGGGATAGACTTTAACTTCTCCAAAGCCAATATGGTCCACTGATGAAGCTGAGGAGGGATAAATTTAAGAAAACTTCTTCAAGTCTGAGTAGCTACTAGTGACAGAGTGACACCACTTGTCACTGGCCTCAGAGAGGAAACAAGAGGAGTGATTCGCAGGTCTTCTTTTATGTGTAATGTGACAATCCCCACGTTTCCAATAATCAGGAAAGGGGCTTGATTTGTTATTTCACCTGTGCTCAAGCAGACAGCTGGAGTAGAGCAATGACAATAGCCTTGCCAATAGTGATATTCAGATTTGGTGTTAACACTAGTCCAAGGCACATGATTTCCAGATTCCCATTATACACATGTTCAGAGTGATCTCTTTTCATTTTGCTTCACTGCATTTAATTATCACTTGGTTCTCAATGTCCCATAGTCTTGTGTGTATATTGAAATAAAATAAACTCCATATATTCAAATTCAGTATTCAATGTCACTTGAAATAATGAAGTCAATAAAAGATGACTCCAATAGATGACTAATGTCCCCATGTCTTACTCTTATGTACACATGTATTCATTCAATATTTAGTGTGTGTGTGTGTATATATTCAAGTCAATAAAAGATGACTCCAATAGATGACTAATGTCCCCATGTCTTACTCTTATGTACACATGTATTCATCCAATATTTAGTGTGTGTGTGTATATATTCAAGTCAATAAAAGATGACTCCAATAGATGACTAATGTCCCCATGTCTCACTCTTATGTACACATGTATTCATCCAATATTTAGTGTGTGTGTGTGTATATATTCAGGTCAATAAAAGATGACTCCAATAGATGACTAATATCCCCATGTCTTACTCTTATGTACACATGTATTCATTCAATATTTAGTGTGTGTGTGTGATTCCAGGATTACAAGGTTAAATCAAATACAAGTCTGTCTTTCAAAAAGGTTATACTTCTCATAGATGAATGAAGCAGAAATTAGTAGCTTTCCCCTATCTCATCCTCTCTTTTTTATCTAGTAATATAGCCTGCACTGAAAAAAATAAATTAGGGATATGGCCAGTGGAATAAAGGCTGCCTTTTCAGCTGATGTGTATGTGTGATTCAATCCTGGATAACAAAATACAGGTATAAATGGGATATATAACTTTCAGAAAGAATCCTTTTAAAATGCAAATATACTGCTCTTCTTTATCTTCAGCTGTTTAGATTCCTGACATAGTCAGCCCCAGTCAAGCCCCAGCTTGACCAACCATCATGGACCAAGTGACTGGAACCATGTGCCAGATTAGGGCTGAGCAAAGACATAAAAGAACCTAGACTGGTGACACTATGGAGCACAGCAACAGCTCTTAGCTGCCTCCTTCTGGACTTTAGATGATTGAGAAAACAAAATTATCTGTTTAAGCTCTCATTATTTTGGATTATTAGGGTAATTTTTAGCTACATGGAGCTTAATCCTACTGAAAACTAGGGTACAAGATGCATATAGAACATGAGAACAGTCATACAGAGAGCAAAATAAAATGCCGAGGGTACTTGGAAAACTGAGGGATTAGTTCTAGTTTAAGAAGGCTATATAGAGACAGTTGCATTTGAATCACATGGGGTTTAGGTATGTGGAAGTGAGATGGCATTCCAGTGTCAGGTATCGAAAGATATTGATGGGAAATAGACCTGGAAGTGTAGCCAGGAGCCAGACAGTGTAAGGGCTTGAATACTACCCTAAGAAGTTTCGGTTTTACACAATAAGCAATGGGAAGTCATTTAAGGCTTTTGTAGATGATTAGTACTCTTTTGGGGGAAGATTATCGAGAGGTCATATAATTGCAGACCATATCCAGCCCCTGATAATGAGAACACCTGATAATGCTAGAATAGTTCTTTCCAATCTTTCTCACATAAGAGCATACCTAGAAGTAATATTTGTATAACACCCTGGGTTAAATGGATGAGGTCAACTGGCTCCATGCTGAGCTGTTTCAGGCCCCACCTGGGAGCCCTAACACCTCTAAGGATCAACATGACAGCACTCCTATTATCTATCTCTTTGGGATACTGCAGTTAGGAATGTACTGTGCCACAGGGATGTTTTAAGTAGACATATTTATGTGAATGATATAGAAATGGAACTTGAGTGAAATAAGAGATTCCCTTCTATTATTAGAGTCAGTATCTTTGATTTCTATATAAACACTGAAGAGTATCTTTCATAAAATGAGAGCATAGATGATGATATTACAATGCATATATATCTCTCCATCCACACATATTATAAATATATGTGTGTGTGTATATGTATACACACACACACACACACACACACACCTATATAGAGATATATACGTATATCAAGGAGAAATGCAGAAACTTAGTTTTACCAAATATAATTTCATATTCACTTTTATAAACAATTAGACACATTTTGGAAATTGTTCATTTTCTCACTTCAGTGACTAATATTCTCACCCCCTACACCCATGCCATATGGCTTTTTCCTATGTTCCTTTTAATTGTAGGAGAGTATGGAGAAGGCAATGGCATCCCACTCCAGTACTCTTGCCTGGAAAATCCCATGGACGGAGGAGCCTGGTAGGCTACAGTCCATGGGGTTGTGAAGAGTCAGACACGACTGAGCGACTTCACTTTCACTTTCCACTTTCATGCATTGGAGAAGGAAATGGCAACCCACTCCAGTGTTCATGCCTGGAGAATCCCAGGGACGGAGGAGCCTGGTGGGCTGCCGTCTATGGGGTCGCACAGAGTCGGACACCACTGAAGCGACTTAGCAGCAGCAGTAGCAACAGTATGGAGACAGTGATGGGCCCTGGGGAGTCAGAGTCATGCAACTCCATAAATAAAAACTTTTCATGAGTTTGTCATATTGACCACTCTCTTGGGGTTCTAGTTGATACATTTTATTAATTTTTACAAAGAGGTTAGTAAGAATAACTAATACAGAATATTTGCTGCCAGTCACTGTACAAACATAATCTTTTTTTCAAGCTTGCAACAATACAGTCAAGTAGATATTATTACTACCCCCACTTTAAAGGAAACCTAATTTGGGGACAATTTAAATCCATATCAATTTTTCTCTTGTTAGAACTAAAAAATATGAAAGAACTATGAAGTGGCGAGTTATTTGGGTGGTAAATGCCTGGAGTTATTCTGTATAACTCATTTTAGTGTCCTTAAGAATGTAAGGCAAAACAAAATACCTATGCAGAGTGGTCAGGGGAAGCGTTGTTTTTATTTGGGCAGTCTGATGAGGATTTTGGTCTTTGATGACCCTAAAAAACACTAGCTTTAGCTATTTCCATCAATGAGATGCAGAGAGTAACTCAGATATAAGTCATTTTCCTTTTGATGTATACTTTTCCTTCAAATAAGTTAATATTTTTTAAAAATAATTTCAGAAAATTCAGTGTCTCGAATTCAACATCCTTGATATTTCTGGAAATTGGTGTATTCATGAAAATTATTCATCCTAAATTCTATTCTGCATGATAGAAACACAACTTTGACACAGAATGGTTGCCATGATTCAAAGATTATATTCCTCAAAAAAAAAACGGTTAAAATGTTCATCTTTATTCTTTTTTGCTTCATTTCATCAAGTTAATGAAATCAAGAATGACAAGATACATGGAAAACCTGCATCTCAAGCCATGATTTTATTCCTAAAATCAAACCTATTTTTAACAGCAACTGAGAGCCAGAGACTAATTTTTACACAAAATTATGCATTCATGGAAAAACTGTGAATGAAGCTGCTGCTTGTTAAATGAACATAAGTAAGTGATGGAGTAAACTGCCACCTAGAGTTGAAATTTTACTTCAGTTCAAAATATAATATAAAAAGGATCCTAACAATATGAGATGGTTTAATGCCCCAATATTTACAAGAACACAGAAGTCCTTTACTTCTGAAACTTAATGTCTCTCTATATTTGAAAGTTCTTCCCTAAAAAACTAACATTTTTATGAGGAAAACAAAAGACTACTAGAAGTAAAATATGTTGATATTTATTGACTAGACATAAAAACGAGTCCTTGGGAAAATATATTTAATATATTAACATAGGTCTGTACTCCAAAAAAATCAAAGTGTTTAGGATACCTCATGTTATAAATTCCTAGGACAAAAATATATTCAGCCCAACTCTTGCATTCATAGCCTATTTGTTTTTCTGCTTCACTTACAGCCTCACTCGGGGGCCAAAGTCTTATTGCACACAAGGATCACTGTCAAATTAGATGAACTATTCAGATTTAAATATGACAGTTACTTGTTCTAAGGTCTGAAAAGCTGAATTTTTACTTCCTTAACTAGGTTGTTCTAAAATCACACCCTTGTCAGAAACTCAGAAATTCATATAGTAGCCATAGTAGAACCCACTCAGCTGCATACATGGTGAACAGCTCACTCTCTTTATATATTTGCACCTACATACAAGTGTGAAAAGGATTGCTACATCTTAACCACTCACATGCAAAGTGTATGTAACCACTCACAAACCAAGCTGTATTCTGTGTGTGTCATACTGTGAATATGGATTTTCTGGGTCAAGCAAAGAATGTCTTTGAGATGAAGTTTAGAAGTAACCCATGTAACTCTGCGTCAGCACAATTCTCTGATTGTATGTTTATCACCTGAATACCCTCACCTTTCAACCCTGACCATGATTTATCTTTAAGTCTCTCAGTGCGTGGAAAATAAATTATAGACTCCATTCTGACTCATATAATGTCATTTCTCCTATTCCAGTATTTCCTCATTCTTATTTTCCCCACCCACTTTTCCAGCCCCAAATCATTATCCTCGTTCTTTTACATAAAATTCCCTTTCAACAATCCTTTCCCCCTCATTTCCATTCCTCTCCTTTTGACCACCATGACCCAATCCCTTGAGGGTGTACTTGTGCTTAATCCTGTCTATTTTTCAAAACTTCTTTCTCCTCTGGGTTCTCTGTAGGTATCTTTGCCTCCCCTAATCTCCCCCATGGGTTTTTCAGTGGTCATGTATGGATGCGAGAGTTGGACTGTGAAGAAAGCTGAGCGCCAAAGAATTGATGCTTTTGAACTGTGGTGCTGGAGAAGACTCTTGAGAGTCCCTTGGACTGCAAGGAGATCCAACCAATCCATTCTGAAGGAGATCAGCCCTGGGTGTTCTTTGGAAGGAATGATGCTAAAGCTGAAGCTCCAGTACTTTGGCCACCTCATGCAAAGAGTTGACTCATTGGAAAAGACTCTGATGCTGGGAGGGATTGGGGGCAGAGGAAAAGCTGACAACAGAGGATGAGATGGCTGGATGGTATCACTGACTCAATGGACGTGAGTTTGAGTGAACTCCGGGAGACGGTGATGGACAGGGAGCCCTGGTATGCTGCAATTCATGGGGTCACAAAGAGTCAGATAGGACTGAGCGACTGAACTGAACTGAAGAAGCTCTTGTTTTTGCTGCTTCTACAATCAGCCAGAAAGAAGGTTTCCTCCTCACTCCCTAGCAATTTCTGTACTGTTAAATTGTATTTTACTTCTCAGTATTTGATATTTGCACCCTATTCTTTTGATTCAACTTGCTTAGAAGTCCCTCTGTGCTTTCTCTTTCCTTTCTTCTCCCACTTCCACTAAGCCATTTTTGTCTGTTCTAGAGGATTCAAATCCTCATTCTTCATTGCCTTCTTGGTTTCTACTCCCACATCCAACCATAACATTAGTGTCTTGCTGTTTATGTTGAATATCTTGCAACATGAATTGAACACTCCTTGTGTGAAAGGCATTATTTTCTGTATTCTGCAATATTTATCACTTCATGTTTTTAAAAAGCCTCCATGAACTGCATATTATTGCCTCCAATTTGCAGATAAGGAAACTCATGCATGAAAATTTTAAGTAATTGGGCCAAGGAAACACAGGCAGTAAGTAGTAAAGCTGGAATTTGAACATCAGAAGATTAGGCTCCAATGTTCATAGACTAGTCACTGGGCTCCATGGCTTCCCTGCTCAGCCCTTCTCTAAACTTTTCTTCCTAATCAGTTCTACTGTATACTAGTGTTGAATCTCAAAAGACATCAGACCACCTAGATTTAGGTTTCTTTGAGAGGAGGGTAGGAAAGTCAGCTCACTTCAGTCTATTGCAACAAAAATGTATCAAGGTGGACTTCTCTGGTGATCCCGTGATTAAGACACAACTCTTCCACTGCAAGGGACACAGTTTAATCCCCTTCAGGAAACTAAGATCCCACAAGCAGCATGGCAAAGGGAAAAAAAAAAAGGCACCAAAGGTACCATGCGTCAAGAAGCACTATTGTAAACAGAAAAATGGTGGCAATTATTTGGAATCAGACAAACTGAGATTTCATTCTAGGATCTACCACCTGTGTGACTTTGTGTGATTGTTTGAGGTTTCTATTTCCTCTTGTGTGAAATGGAAATTGGTATTTGTCTTTAGCCTCAGTTATGATTCTAATGCAAAGTTAATGTTCTAACTTTTTCTTCCCCTTTCTGCTCCCAGTTGTGTCTCTCCCAATCTAATAGTGTCTTTTGGCTGCTGCTATCTGAACTGTGACCCAGACTCTCTCTCTTTTCCCCTCTAATCTTCCCTAATTGTTCACTCTGGTAATTTTTGAGTCTTGTCAATATCTGGAAATGACAGTCTATTTCTTTTTTATAAAACTTGCTAGAAGTAATAAGTAAACCCCTAGAGAGTAAAGGATATTTTCTATAAAAAATAAGTGACAAATGGGAAAACCATATGCCAATGCAGGGTGATTAAAAGGATTTTCACAACTGTCATAGAAATCATATCATTTAGATACCTGTTTAGTTTATGTGGGATGGGAAAGTTAGGCACATACATTTACAAGTTAGACAAATTTACACATACATGTATCAATTAGTATACATAGAATATAAGTCATAGGTTTTTGAGGAGATACTAGATGAGATCAGTCAGTTCAGTTCAGTTCAGTCGTGCAGTCGTGTCTGACTCTTTGCGACCCCATGAATCGCAGCACGCCAGGCCTCCCTGTCCATCACCAACTCCCGGAGTTCACTCAGACTCACGTCCATTGAGTCCATGATGCCATCCAGCCATCTCATCCTCGGTCGTCCCCTTCTCCTCCTGCCCCCAATCCCTCCCAGCATCAGGGTCTTTTCCAATGAGTCAACTCTTCGCATAAGGTGCCCAAAGTACTGGAGCTTCAGCTTTAGCATCATTCCTTCCAAAGAAATCCCAGGGTTGATCTCCTTCAGAATGGACTGGTTGGATCTCCTTGCAGTCCAAGGGACTCTCAAGAGTCTTCTCCAACACCACAGTTCAAAAGCATCAATTCTTCGGCNAGTTGGTGATGGACAGGGAGGCCTGGCGTGCTGCGATTCATGGGGTCGCAAAGAGTCGGACACGACTGCGCGACTGAACTGAACTGATCATGAATTAGATCACAATCTTTTGTTACAACTAAAAGTGAAAAAGAACTCAGAAGGAGAAGTTTCTTACAAAAAAAGTTCAAATTTCTTTAAAAGCATAACATGAAAAAGATTTTAACAGAAATTTAAAGATTTTTCAATGTCATTCAGATTTCTCAAAATGACAATATGAAGGAGAAGCTTCCTTGTTTTGTTATTTCCATTTAAAATAAATTAATTAGATTTACTACTCTTAGAGATTTGGTAACTTTTCAGTGAGTAAGAAATTTCAAGAATAGAGACATTTCCTGAGAGACTGAATTGATGTAACAAAAAATGTTAGGAATACTGAAGAAATTTTTATCAATAATTCTAAAAAAAATTCAAATTCTTAAGGTTTATTTTAAAAATGATTTAGGATTAACAGGGCAGTAAGTAAGCAACTACATGTAATAAGATTATATTTCTAGTAGGGAAATTTGCCTATGATGCATAGGTCAGTTACCATCTTTTATTCAAAGAAATTTTAATGATAGGGAAAATGTTTTTAAATCTGTATGATCAATAGAGGCAAAATATAAACTATTTGTAGTACAATGATATTTCTATACATAGTGTGAAAGATATAGACCAATATAATAACAAGTTTGTGTGTGAATGATAGTAATGTGTGCAATGAATAATTTAATTTTTTATATTTATACTCTTCCAAATTTTTAAAGTTCCTGTATTTTACAAATCCAATATTCCAAATGAATGCTCATTAAATGCCTACCTAGCTTGTGCCAGCAACTTCAGTTATAAAGGTGAAAAGGAGCTACTTATATTTGGTAAGAAGATATACTATTAATAAATATCATGATAACAATTTTCTTTCAATGTAACTAAAATCTAGTTCATATTTCAGAAGTGTATGTATTTGTCAAAGTTATGTGGCTTTTTTGGCAATAATTTATCTGCATCCACTTAACAGTGACATATTCTAGTGCTTTTTATAAGGAATGATTAGTAGAGAGTAGAAAGAATGTGTTCCCACTTGCAGAAGTTTTCAAATGCAGAAGCTACATTTTTATTGCTGTGAAGTAACTGAGAATAATCCTCAATATATATAAAAATTTGGTATTACAGAAAGCAGAGGTGAAACAAATGTTTTAAGAGTTTTTTGCTCTGTTTTGTTGTTATTTGCTTACTTCTGAGAACCTACAATAGGTCTTTAGGAAAAGCTGAGAGTGAGAAATTTTAATACTCCATTTTCATTACTTTGATAAGTTCAATTTTATTATTTTATTCTAATAAAGGAATCCCTTTAAATAAGCCTTCTTTTGAGAGACACAATTTAATTGTGCACAATAATCTGAACCCAACAAAGCACATTATGCTTTTACCATACTTGCCTCATTAGATTCAGCACTCAAAAGACATCAATGACTTGGCTGAACTAACAAAATATGCATTTTTCCTTTTGCTGATGTGCTGCCTAAGACAGGAAATACTGCCTTTGTTTTTTTTTTTTTTAATTCCTTTAAAGCATTTCAACTTTCATTTCTGTAAGTGTTATCACATTCAACGACTTCAACACACTCTCCATTTCACTAGCAATCTGTTAGTGATCTGCTCCTTTCATCTCTCCACAGATTTGTCCTAATGAAATCATTATGACTGAACTGTTGTTTCTCATCTGCTTTTATTCCATCTCTCTATGATAATAATTATCTCATTTTATTTTCAGAATCTGACACACAGCCACAGTTTTGAGTCATTATTTTTATGTTTCTTAAAGAAAAGTAATTGATTCTCTAAATATTTTTGTTTTGTATATTTATTTAAGGTGAATACAAGACAGTAACTACATTTAATCTGAAAGGTAGTAGAATAGTGTGGTTAGTAGATGCCTCTGCATTCATAACAAACTGGGTTCAAATCTCTCTGCTATTTAGAACTATGTTGTCTTAAACGTGCAGCTTAATTCATTAATTTTCAGCTAATTCATAGGTTTCCTGCTTGTATTAAATGAGACAATGTACAGAGAATAATTAGTTCAATCCCCAAAACATAGATGTCAAGCTAAATGCTTTATAAGAATAGACCTGCTCTTATGACTCAAGGCCATTATCATAAATGCATTCATTTAAGTCATGCTCTAATACTGAGGTACACTTACCATTTTTACATGTCTTTACCTGTCAATATCAACTTATATCTTTTATCTCTTCTGCCACAAGGTCTTTTAATCCAATACCATTGATTTTTAGCAAACTTAAAAACAATCACATTTACATAAAGTATACTTTAAATAAATTTAATCCTATGTTGAATATGAGCTTGAGCATCTGGTTTAAAGATGGCAACCCAGGGAATTCATAAATTCTGCCATGTAAATCTGATTTTTTTTTAAATTTTCATAACTATTCCAATTTTCTTTTGCCTTTTTGTAACTTCCCCCACCTTTTGTTTCACGCCCATCCGTCCCTACCTTATCCCATTCCCATTTTCCACACATTCACTGATAGGCTTTCTGTCACAATGGATTAGTGTGCATTTATAGAATTTTATATAAATGGAATTATATAGTATGCACCATTTATTTGTCTCACTTCATTTGTGTAGTTATTTTGAGATTTATTCATATATGAGGATTTATCAATAGTTCATTTAATGGCTAAATAGTATTATTTTGTGAGATATAATCAAATTTGTTTATCCATTTAAGATTTGGGTTGTTTCCAGTTTTTGCCCATTGCAAAGTTGCTATATCTGTGACCAGTCTGTTTAAACAAAATGCTTTCTGTTCTTTTGAGTAAAGAGAAATGGCTAGGAATAGAAAGGCTGAATCATATGTCAATTTTTAAGAAGCTATCCAACTGTTCCACAGAGGTTATATAATTTTACATTCCCACTAGTCATGTATAAGAGTAGTTTTTGTAGAATTGATAATATATTTTTTCTCTCATTTGGTGTAAATTTCTGTTCCTAAATATTTCCCTAACATTCACGTGGGAAGGATTTTAACTACATACCAAATCCTTTAATAGTTAAAAGACCATTCAGGCTGCTTTCTTTTCTTTTGAGTAAAGAGAAATGGCTAGGAATAGAAAGGCTGAATCGTATGTCAATTTTTAAGAAGCTATCCAACTGTTCCACAGAGGTTATATAATTTTACATTCCCACTAGTCATGTATAAGAGTAGTTTTTGTAGAATTGATAATATATTTTTTCTCTCATTTGGTGTAAATTTCTGTTCCTAAATATTTCCCTAACATTCACGTGGGAAGGATTTTAACTACATACCAAATCCTTTAATAGTTAAAAGACCATTCAGGCAACATATTTCTTCTTGAATGAGCTTTGGCAATGTGTGTTTTCAAAAATTTGTCCTTTTCATTTGAGTTCGTAGATTTGTAGATGATAATTTCTTATTACCCTTTTAATATGCTGGTCAGCTCTCTCATTTCTTACATTGGTAATCTGTAGTTTTTCTCTTATTTTGAAGGTCAATCTGATGAAGACTTATCAACTTAATTGATCTTCTAAAATAACCAGATTTTATTTCATTACTTTTTCTTCTTTTTCTGTTTTTAATTTTTGTTCTAAGCTTTATTTTTGTCAGCTTATATTAGATATATTTTGCTTATTTTAAATTATTGTTTCTTATAGTGGAATCAGATTACTGAAGTGAGATATTTTCTTTTCTAATACAAGCAGTTAGTACTCTAAATTTGCCCATAGGTACTATTTTAGCAATATCATGATCATGTCACCACATTAATTTTGATATTTTTTAAAAATGTCATTCAGTTGTATGAAAATGCATTCATTTTGAAAATACTGTTTAATTTCTTTGATTTCTTTTTAAAATGTCTTCATCTACCAATGTATCATTTATAAGTGTTTTGGTTGCTTTTAATGCTCACATATTTAGAGATTTTCCAAAATTTCTCTCCACTGTCTCCCTGCTTCCTCTGTTCTATTTTCATGTACCTTGGTTACAATGAATATCTCCTGTCATCCTTATCTTTGTTCTTCTTTATGTAACATGTTACTTGTTCTCTGGTTGCCTTTAATTTTTTTTCCCCACTAATTTAAAGCAATTTTATTATGACATATATTTATTTTCTTTAATGTTTCTTGTACTTGAAGTTTGTTGAGCTTCTTGTATCTGTATATGCTTTATTTCATTTATTGATTATTTGCAAGTTGGAAGATTTAGACATTATTTTTTCAAATATTTCTATGTTCTTTTTCTCCCTTCTTTTTGGCATTAAAAGTTATTTTTACAGTAGATTGCTTAAAGTGGTTCCACATTCAGTTCAGTTCAGTTCAGCTCAGTCGCTCAGTCATGTCTGACTCTGCGACCCCATGTACCTCCCTGTCCATCACCAACTCTGGACTTTACCCAAACCCATGGCCATTCAGTCAGTGATGCCATCCAACCATCTCATCCTCTGTCATCCCCTTCTCCTCCTGTCTTCAATCTTTTCCAACATCAGAGACTTTTCAAATGAGTCAGCTCTTCACATCAGGTGATTCCACATTCACTGATTTTTTTTTATTAGTTTTAATTTTTTTCTCTGTTTTACTTTGGATAATTTCTACTGCTCTGTACTCAAGTTCACTACCATTTATCTTGTCATGTCTAATCTGTCATTAGTGTTATCAATTGTACTTTTCAATTCAGACATCACAGTTTTCCTCTCTAGAAGTTTGATCTGTATCTTTTTAAATTTTTCATCTTAAGTTTTGAACATATGGAGTTCATAATGATAGTTTTAATGCCCTTGTCTGTTAGGTTTATCATCTGTGTCAGTTCTGAGTTGATTATGATGGATTGATTTGTTTCCTCAATAGTGTTTGTAGTTTCCTACTTCCTTGTGTTCCTGGTAATATTTGATTAGGAACCACATGTTGTAAATTTCAACTTCTAATGTGATGGATCTTTTTGTATGCTGAGAGTTTTGTGTTCCTACCTACAATGCTAATATACCTTAACATTTTCCTGGGTCATAGTTAACTTACATGGATATTTTGAATCTTGCTTTTAAGATTCTGTTGCTTAGTTTAAGGCTAAGAGTGTCTCACTACTGAAACAAAATTATTGGGGATACTGTCAATGCTTTGTGAATCAAATTTCCCTATGAGATGGTGGGAAAGACTATTCTTAGCCTTGTATGACTGCTGTGAACTGTTCCTCTAATCTTTTCAGATAAGTGACTGCTTGGCTTTAGGCACTTCAGTTACACACATATACTAATACTCAGCTGAAGACACAAGAGGAACCCTCTGCCATCACATTTTCATCTCTCTGCAGTGCTTTTTTCTCTGATTTTCTGTCCAACAAACTCTAACCATCTTGTTCTCCTTGTCTTAACTCCATTTTCTCAGGTCCTTCTGGGTTCATCTATCCTACATTTAACATGGATATCTTTACTTTTTCAAGACATTAGGCTGGAACAATCTTAGGGCTCAATTTTTTTTTTTCCCTGTCTCTTAGGGTTAATTTTCTGTTAGTGTATTCATAACAATTGTGGTATTTATTTTGTCCTTTTTTTTTTTTTTAGTTGTTTCAGGTGGAATTAAATCCAGTATCAACTACTCCATTTTCTAAACTTGGTTTTGAATCTATTTATTTATTTATTTGTTTGTTTCATTTGAAACCAGAAAATGTACAGTTGCATTATACTTGTAGATCATTGATATATGTTATAGATATTAGTATTTTCTAGAAGCATTGCAAGCATTAGATTGTTTTCTGATTTTAAGTATGGGTAGTATTCACACTTTAATTTTCTAGTGGCCAATTTTTATAAATAGATGAATAAATCTAAATGCAGACGTGGATCTTATTAGGAAGCATTAAATGATCCACAGAATATAAATAGTGCTGGAATTAAAAAAAATTAATCTTCTCAAATGCATCATAAGCAAATTTGAACCTGTAATTTTAAAGTATTAAGCATTTGAAAACAACGCAAACTTCAATCAAAGTTCTGATTCTTTTAATGACTTAGATATAGTCAGTGATATACAAACATAAAAATTATCCACTGAATAGTCTATTTCTATCCATAAATTTGATATTAGCACTTGACAAAATAATTTTCAAGAAAACATAGAAAATATTTGATAGCAATTGAACTATTAGTATTAATCGTTCTTATTCTTTGAAACAGGAACAAAAATTAGATAATCTCTGAAACTTAAGTTGAGAGTCTGTGGTGGGGAATCTGTAAATAATGACACAACCTGAGAGTGCAAAACAGTCCTTAAACCCAATAAGATTTTTTTTCATTAAACACAGATAATTTCTGTAATTGTAATATTTTAAAATAAAGAAGAAAACATTAGTAAATGTATATGACAATATCTTCAGAAACCAATGGCCTTCCCTCCCAAAAATAATTGTTTTAGCCAATTCATTTATTCTCACTCTTTTGGTCATTCTCAAAAAGAAGTATTCATCTGTATTTCTTTAACAATATTATTTTAGAACACAGGTGATGTTTGACAGTCTAAGTTTTTCAAGCCAAGAAGTAGTCTACTTAAAACTGGCTTCAGTTTTCTTTTTTGCTGTATATTTTTGCTACATTTTCATGGTATGTTCTACTTAAAATACAAACACACAGATGGCAAGATACAGATAGCAGGCATAAGGCTGAAATATGTTTGTGTGTGTTGGTTGAAAAATATCTACAAAATGAAGTACTTGTAGACACTAAATAAAATCCATTCCCTCTAGATATTTTATAATGTAGCTACATATGGAACACTTAAATGATCACAATATATGCTTCTAAAATTAAGCTTGTTTACTTCAGTGAAAAATTATCCCGTCTTTGGAGACCAAGTCCAAGTTGCCTCCAATTTTTTAGTAAGATGAAAGAAAAGATTTTGCTTACAAGTATAACCTAAGGAAATGAAATGAAAAAAGGAAAAGGTTTAGAATTGAAGCTACTTGACATAATCTGGCGTATATTTAAACTATTTGGTATTGTTCATGTATTTATTTTATGTAAATGTAGTGACTCTCAGGCAATTATATTTTTAAAATAATCCATATTCTTTAATGTGATAACAATGAAATGTTTTAAAAAGTTGCTGACTTATTATGACCCATTATTGCTGATTTATTATGACTTATTACCTTTCCAATCCAATATTAATTATTGCCATACGAACAGAGGGAATTGTCATGGAGAAGCTATTTTTGTTCCAAAAACAGAAAATTAATTTACTTAAGCATTATGGTTTCAAGTATATGGATTGTTTCAAAATGATTTAACTTGAAGAAAGAGGAGACTACTATGCAATATAAAGACATGGTTAACTTCCATGAAATCATCAGTAGAAAGTTTGTTCTCCAGATTTAAGGTATTGATAAAGGGGATATACAGGGTTTCCCATGTGGTGTTAGTGTTAAAGAATCTGCCTGCCAAAGCAGGAAATGCTTGAGATCAGGTTTGATCCCTGGGCTGGGAAGACCCCTGAAGGAGACAATAGCAATCTGCTCTAGTATTCTTGCCTGGAAAACTCCATAGACAGAGGAGCCCGGCAAACTACAGTCCATGGGGTTGAAAAGAGGTGGACACAACTGAGTACACAAACACACACACACAAAGGAGATATATGGAGATAACTGGTTCAATGGGTGAGACAGAAGCTAAACAGAAATGTAGTGAAAAATATCAGATTCATTAATTATTGATGTAACACTGAAACATAAAGAAAAAATCAAAGTGATTGATCATATTTGCTAAAAATATTGCTATTATCAGTTTGCATTTAAACCTCTTTCAATTTGTTGTGATACCCATAAAATTTTAATAGCAAATTTTTAATCCAAATATTTCCATTTCTCAACAAAATGGATCATTGATATTTTAACTATGATTTCAATTTATTTGATTTTATCAATGATGCTTCAATATTTGGCTGTCAAGTTTCATCTCAGAAATAGGAAATTACTTCTTTATAATTAGCTCTTTCCTTGTTTATTTACTTTATCTCAGATTTTATAGCTGCATACAATAATTTGCATCTTAGCTTGTTTACAGTAACAAAATATACTTAATATATAAATAACTAGATGTATTTAAAAACAAAAATAAACACTGTGTTATTTTGATGGAGTTATTGGATAATTGCTTAATTGTGTCTGGAGATAATCATTTATGCAAGTGCATGTTATTCCTTTCACTTAAGTTATATTTTATGGACTATATTATGCTGGGAGGGATTGGGGGCAGGAGGAGAAGAGGACGACAGAGGATGAGATGGCTGGATGGCATTACTGACTCTATGGACGTGAGTTTGAGTGAACTCTGGGAGTTGGTGATGGACAAGGAGGCCGGGCGTGCTGCGATTCATGGGGTCGCAAAGAGTTGGACATGACTGAGCAACTGAACTGAACTGAACTGAATCTTTAGAACTTGGAAAATGTATGTATTAAATCTACTTACTGCTGATTTCTCCTACAGACATTTGTTTCCTAAACTCAATAAATGACTCTGTGGAAATTACCTTGCAGTTTGAATGATATATTTATATTGAATTACAATACAGGGATAAATATTAATTGGTAATCAAAATAAAAATAAAAAGTCATCAATATGCTTATGTTTAGTTTGGTATATCTTGACCTATCAGAATCCAACAAACTCAGTTCAATTCAGTTCAGTCGCTCAGTTGTGTCTGACTGTTTGTAACCCCATGGACTGCAGCATGCCAGGCTTCCCTGTCCTTCACCAGCTTCCTGAGCTCACTCAAACACATGTCCTTCAGGTTGGTGATGCCATTCAACCTTCTCATAATCTGTTGTCCCCTTCTCTTCCTGCCTTCAATCTTTCCTAGCATCAAGGTCATTTCAAATGAGTAAGTTCTACACATCAGGTAGCCAAAGTACTGGAGTTTCAGCTTCAGTATCAATCCCTTCAAATGAATATTCAGAACTGATTTTCTTTAGGATGGACTTGTTAGATCTTCTTGCAGTCCAAGGGACTCTCAAGAGTCTTCTCCAACAACACAGNAGGTCATCTCAAATGAGTAAGTTCTACACAACAGGTAGCCAAAGTACTGGAGTTTCAGCTTCAGCATCAATCCCTTCAAATGAATATTCAGAACTGATTTTCTTTAGGATGGACTTGTTAGATCTTCTTGCAGTCCAAGGGACTCTCAAGAGTCTTCTCCAACAACACAGTTCAAAAGCATCAATTCTTCAGTGCACATCTTTCTTTAAAGTCCAACTCTCACATCCGTACATGACTACTGGAAAAACCATAGCTTTGACTAGACAAACCTTTGTTGGCAAAATAATGTCTCTGCTTTTTAATATGTTGTCTAGGTTGGTCATAGCTTTCCTTCCAAGGAGCAAGGGTCTTTTAATTTCATGGCTACAATCACCATCTGCAGTGATTTTGGCACTCCCCCTCCCCCCCCAAAAAAAGTCTCCTACTGTTTCCATTGTTTCCCCTTCTATTTGCCATTAGTGATAGGACCAGATGCCATGATCTTAGTTTTCTGAATGTCGAATTTTAAGCCAACTTTTTCATTCTCCTCTTTCACTTTAATCAAGAGGCTCTTTAGTTCTTCATTTTCTGCCACAAGGGTGGTGTCATCTGCATATCTGAGGTTACTGATGTTTATCCTGACAATCTTGATTCCAGCTTGTGCTTCATCTAGCAAGGCATTTCTCATGATGTGCTCTACATATAAGTTAAATAAGCAGGGTAACAATATACAGCCTTGACATACTCCTTTCCCAATTTGGAACCAGTCTGTTCCATGTCCAGTTTTAACTGTTGTTTATTTACCTGCATACAGATTTCTCAGCAGGCAGGTCAGACGGTCTGGTATTCCTCATTTCTTTAAGAGTTTTCCAGTTTGTTGTGATCCACACACTCAAAGGCTTTGGCATAGTGAATAAAGCAGAAGTAGATGTTTTTCTGGAACTCTCTTGCTTTTAAAATGATCCAGCTAATCATCTAATTCTTTTTTTTTTTTTTCTCCTTTTTCTTACATTACTTATCAGACTCAAGCAACACAATCAAACTCTGGAAATACAGTTAAAGGGCTCAAAATGTATTAGTAAGTTACCAAGTAAGTGAAATGGGCTTCCCTGATAGCTCAGTTTGTAAAGAATCTGCCTGTAATGCAAGAGACCCTGGTTGGAGTCTTGGGTCAGGAAGATCCCCTGTAGAAGGGATAGGCTACCCACTCCAGTATTCTTGGGCTTTACGTGTTTCTGTAAAATACATTTGAATATCAGATAAATATTGGTGGTTTTAAATAAAAGCAAATGTTTTATTAAAAAAAAAAAAAGAAATCCACCTACAATGCAGGAGACCTGAGTTGGGAAGATCCCCTTGAGAAGGGAAAGGCTACTCACTCCAGCATTCTGGCTTAGAGAATTCCATGGATGAGTCCATGGGGGTCACAAAGAGTCAGACATTACTGAGTGACTTTCACTTTCACTTTCAAATAAGTGAAATAGAAAAGCTTGAATATGAAATGACATGAAGGACACTAAAGAATTTCCTGGAGCTCCTTAGGCATTCATTGCTTTAGGTAAATCATTGTTTTTCTTCACCTCCCCTCACTAGACTTGCCCAGAACTCCACTCAAAGGGACTGGTTTTACCTTAGAATGAATTAATTTATCATATCATTTTCTTTGAGATAAAGAAAATCAAGAGAGCATAGAAAATTCAGATTCATAAGATGGAGAAAAAAGAAGATGCTGAGAGCTTGAAAGAATTGGCCAAATATACTTTCTCATAATTTTGTGAAACTAGCTTCTTAATTGGTTTCAGTTTGGATTAGAATCATTTCTCACTTTGATGCTGTAAGATTGAGATTAATTTATAAACATGATGGAGCCATAAAGACAGGCAGATATCTTCTGTAAGAAGGGAGGGCATTTCCTTCTCTAGATAGCAAACAGCTAGTGACAGTCTTCATTTCTTTGAACCTTCTATCATCTTAACCCAAAAGGGAAAAAAAGGCTGCAAAAATTAATATATTTATTTAGCTTGCAACATGTAAAATTAACTCAACTTAAATACTTTTCCTCATTAATACATGTGTTTTCTCTTCTAAATAAATCTATACACCATTATTTCTATCATTATGATCATCCTCATTATTATTAGGGAATTTTGCATCCATTTTTGAGACTGCACTCAGTGACATATCAGCCTCTGTACTGATCCATGGAGGCAGGTGGCCTCTCTGACAATGACCGTAACCCTCATAATACCCCCAGTCAATTGTGCAGGAAGTCATTCCCTCCCAATTTCTGCAATGAGCAACTTATTCCCTAAAGTGTGAGATTTGATTACCTTTTCTCAGCATGCATTCAGACAAATGTTATTATTGGTCATAAAATTATCCAGCCCAGTGACCTATGGTGACAGTGAATTTCACAAGGTGACTGCCTGCTGAGTGAAGCATCTCCTTTTATTTGTTCTAAATATTTTATATTATAGACCTTGAAAATAAAAGGAGAAACTTCAGATGTTTAAAAATATTGACACTAATACTGTAAGATGGCAATATTTTAATATTTACATCTCTGATTTGCCTTCATTGAGTAAGTTGTCAAATTTAGCAAACAAAAATACAAATTTCCCACTTAAATTTGAATTTATGATGAAAGATGATTTTAATATGTGTGTTCCATGCAATATTGGGGATATATTTATACAAAAGTATGAGATATAAAATATGAAAATATGATATACTTATGCAAAAATATGAAATTCAATCTTAACAAGATATTTTGAATTTTATTGAGGATTTCATTTTCACCATTGTTTTACAAAAATATTTATATTCACTATAAATGAAGTCACTCAGTCATGTCCCCATGGACTGTAGTCCATCAGGCTCTTCCATCCATGGGATTTTCCAGTTAAGAATACTGGAATGGGTTGCCATTTCCTTCTCCAGGGTAGTCACTATAGGTTGTCCTAATATAAATCACTGATTCAGTTAACTTTTTATAGTGCTATATACAAAGAAATGTTATAATTTTCAACTTCCCTTTGAATCACTCAGAAACTAGGCAAGGTGAAATGCTTGCTAGAAATAGTTTAAGTTCAAAACCCAAACCTATCTGTTAAAAAGGAGAGAATGAAAAAAAGCAAGTCAAGATTTTTTTTCTTTTAATAGATTCTTAAAGGCAGTTACTGAAACACTAATTCTGAATAAAAATGTCCACCTCCTTTATCTTCTTTCTTGGAACTAATCTCATGCATGTATTTGTATGTAAAATCCATAAATGATTGCATCGCTGAATCTAGACTTAACTGTTGTCTGAATGAAATTGTCACCACAGAGACATGTACGTAGCACGGAGAGGTCATGAGAGAACCTGCCCAGATGTTAGCTTATTGTGATCCTTTGTGCTGCAACTTTGGTTAGTAGAGCTTTTATGTGGAGTAAAATACTAATATTTACTCTAAGAAGAAGTTACTGTAGACAGCTCACTTGGTGAGTACTCTGCTAGCAGTGAATAAACCAGTGAGCATCCATTTTTTTTTTTTTTATTGAAACAGAAAAAGATCTGAGTTTTATTTACTTGAGCAAAATTTTGTAAGTAGAGCACTTGGAATAATAGAATTATATGCATACTTACCTGATAGAAAAAAATATTTCAATGACTTACCATAAACCTTTTGCAACATGGCTAGAGATCTTTCTACAGTGAGGCCAGGCTGTAGTAATTGTTATAACATTGTAAGTGTAAAAGAAGACAGTCACTAGACAGCCTCTTTGGAACATGACGAAAGCAGGTTTTCTTAAAATTCTCTAGAGAAATCCAGACGCCTCAGTGTAATTTTTGTCAGTTCGTTCCGCAAACAACTTTATCTCTAACAAGAGAAAACAAAAATGACTCTGAGCACAGGATGTTAAGTACTTCATAAACATATAACATTGTAATTCCTAGTCCTGACTCAAGTTAGACCCAAGGGAAGATGCAATTGGGTCGCTGATAATACCTTTTGTATGAGACTCAAGGATCCTGTTGAATCTATATAATTCTATTTTAGAACGAACAGTAATGAAAATTAGCAATGTATCATCCATAGTCATGGGTGTTACAGCAAAGAGGTGAAAAGCAGAACCACACCACTGCTGTCAGTGTAGCTGGTGTTGTGAAGAGGCTTGCGTGCATATGATACTGTATAAAACTGTGTGCAGAAGATTATGTGCATATGATACTGTATAAAATAGTGTGCAAAAGATTTTAAATAATTGTACTTCCATAGGAGATCACAATCTAAAACCAGAGAGTGGAGAATTGGACATTCAAAAGAAAGCCTTTAAATAGATAACTAAAAACCTCAAAAGTTTCAACACAAATTAGAAAGGCAAAAAAAAATCACTTCCATGTATTTTCTCCTTTTTTTAAGAAAGATAATCAATGATGTTTACTCTGCACTAAGGGCATACCACAGGCTTTGTGTACATTATCTTATTTTATCTCCTTCTTTGTTAGAGATAATCCAGGCAGAGATGAAGAAGTGGATTGCTATTTCTAGTTTAAAACTGGGTATCTTGTTTGAGTGCACACATGAAGTTATAGGATCAATAACAAAAGTAAGACTGTAGTATTTTAAACAAAAGGGGGGGAAGGGGAATAAATCTAAGTAAAAATTGCATCATTTCTTCTGTACCGTCTAACCAGTGGGTCTGTACTGGGGACAATTTTGCCCTGAAAGCAAATTTGGCAGTGTCTGGAGATATTTTTTGGTTGCCACAACTATGAGAGAGGGGAGAGAAAGAATGTTAGTCAGTTAGTGGGTGGGGACCAGGATGCTGCTAAACATCCTACAATGTGCAGGAAAGTCCTCTTAACAAAAAGTTCTGGCCCAGATGCCAAAGTTGAGCAACACTGGTTTAAAAGAAGCCTACTATTAAACTGCTTTGATACCTGTGTTACTCTTATCTTTAAAAAAAGAAAATTCTCTGCTATACTCCATAATTACTTAAGTAATGGACCACAGAGACCAAGAACTCAAATATGTCTGCTATTCTATCTTCTAGATGTGTGGATTTGGGTAAATCTTCCCAAAGTACAGGTTTGGTCCTATCATGATTCAATCAGTTTGATGGCTCAGGTGTTTTGCCAAAGAAATGGGTGAATTATAACATAAAATTCGTGCAGTTTTAATAGCCATCAAGATCAGGTCACACATACACACACACAATTCTAGGACATAGCTCTTTCTTTGAGGACAATTCTAATAGCCATCATAATCAAGTCACACACACACACACACACACACACACACACACACACATATACCCCTCATCATTTTCCCAAACTTATAGGCTCCAATACTGTTCTAGTCACCTTGGCTCAAAATCAGATATCTATTCATCTTGTTCCTCAGACATGAATCTTATTGTAACTGGACTTGTTTTAGAGATCTATTATATATCTTACTGTGTTTTTTTAATTTTTTTTAATCATCTCTTTTAATCCAGTCTGGTCTATGCACACAAAATCTTGACTGTCATTCCTTGGTTTAAAACAACAATAACAAAAAGAAACAAATGAAAAACAATTTGTCTCTGGATTACTTTTAGCTGCAAGTGACACAAAACCCAACACAACAGTGGCTAAAGCAGTTCGGAACTCTGTTTCATAAAGTTAGCTATCCAGATGACTTCCAATTCATATTTTGTTCTATGGTATACCGTTGATCTCATGGTCCAAGATGGATAGTCCAGATCCAGGTTATTGATTCTAGTACAGGCAGCAAGGAGGAAGAAACAACAAAGGACATAGCTCTTTCTTTGAGGACACTTAGAATTTGCACAGAAAATGTCTGCTTTTTTATCATTGAAAGTAATAAATTTGTTTGTATGATGTCATCCAGCTCAATGTGGCTAGGAAATGTAGTTTTCATTTTAGGTAGCCACACAACAGGGTCTTGGTTGCTAAAGGAAGAGGAACATGGAGAAGGAAAGACAGCCATTAGTTTCTTCCACACAAACAAAAAAGTAAATCCCCACTGACAAGATAAGGGTAAAATTATTCAACATGACTATTGAGGCTCTAAAATAAGCTTCTCATTGGTTTTTCAGCCTCTTTTTTCACAGTTTATAGGCTTTGCCACTGCCAGATCTTTAAATCCACCACTATAACTTAAATTCCTTCTTTTCAGCCTTTCAATTTTGCTACTTCCTGCTTCCCAAAGACAAAGATATACATACTTAAGGCTGACTTTAGATTTTTTACCATTACACTTTATGCCTTTCTGTTAGACCGTCATGGAAAGAGTCTCTCCTTCTCTGTGTTCCTCTAGCTCTTGTTCCTCCCCTAGTTTTTCTGTCATTTAGCAGAATATTTTTTATTGTTTCATCCCTTCTACTCATATGTAAGTTTTATGTTTCTATGCTCCAGTGCTCCTTTCTGAAAGCCCTATTTACACTAAATATGAACTAAACTCCAAGACCTGGTTAAAAAAAAAACAAAAACAAAACACTTAACTAAATTTTGGCTATGATGAAAAGAAATTGAATACTTTGGAATGAAACAGTCCAAATCCTTACCTGTCATTAACTTAATATCTCTTTCTCCTTTGTTTTCCTTCAGTTTGATCACATATCTGAGAAACATTTCCATGTCATCTTCACAGTTTTACTTTTGCTCTCCTTCAACATTGTAAAAAATATTATATTTTAAAAATTCATACTCAATCAGTAAAGGCAAGCATTTTCTTCAAATTTGAATTCTAAACTCAATTTCTGACTTTGAAGAATGGTTAGTGTAACAAATGTGGTGAGAGTCATACATAGATTAGGAACTTAGTTCAGATCGCTGTAACAAAATATAATAGACTGGGTGGATATAGCAACAAGAATTTATTTCTCACAGTATTGAAGGCTGAGAAGTCCAAGTCAAGATGGCAGCAATTCAGTTGCCTGCTAAGGGCTGTCTTCTGGATTTGCAGATGTCTGCCTTCTGGCAATATTCTTCAATGACATAGAGAGGGTTCTCAGGTCTCTTCCTTTTTTTACAAGAGCCTTAATTTTATCATAATGGTCTCATCTTCTTGATCTAATATAAATTTGATTGCCTTCCAAAGGCCCCAAGACCAAATATCATCACACTGGGGATTAGAACTTCATTTTATGAATAGGGCAGGTGAGAGGGAACAAAAGCATTCAGTTCATAGCAGACACATGTGAGTGAGAAATGAAAGCTACCTCATGTGTCATAACCAACTGGAATTTGAAAGTCAGGAGTTCAAAGAAAGAAGTTTCTGGGTAGAAATAAAAATACATCAAAATACATAGTATCTTGACTCATGGGATATGAGAAAAGAATGAATCCAAAGACATTTGTTATTAGATCATGTCTAAATTTTTTAAATAGACACAGATTTAACTAGGCTTCCCAGTGGTAAAGAATCTGCTTGCAAAGTAGGAGACTGGATTCGATCTCTGGGTCAGGAAGGTACCTTACTGAAGAAAATGTCAACCCACTCCAGTATTCTTACCTGGTAAATCCCATGGACAGAGGAGACTTGTGGACTCCAGTTCATGGAGTCTCAAAAAAGTCAGACACAGCTAAGTAACTAAACAGCAGCAACAGCATATTTTACTAATATAGGATAGAATGTTTAGATGGGTAAAATGTGCAATGGGTAATTTAAATTTAAAATTGCTTTTGTTCTGTCACTAAGTCATGTTCAACTTTTTGTGACCTCATGAACTGAAGCATACCAGGCTTCCCTGTCCTACACTGTCTCCCAGAGTTGGTGTATATACTCATGTCCATTGAGTTGACAATGCCATCCCACCAGCTTATCCTCTGTCACCTCTTTCTCCTTCAGCATCAGTCCTTCTAATGTATATTCAGGATTGATTTCCTTTAGGATTGACTGGTTTGATCTCCTTGCTGTCCAAGGGACTCTCAAAGTCTTCTTCAGTACTTCAATTTGAAAGCATCAGTCCTTTGGTCCTCAGCTTTCTTTATAAGTAGTTTTTTTCAAAATTGTTTTCTTTGTTGTACTCTAAATTTTAACTATTTTTTTTGCTAATCATTCTTACTCTCATAAAACTTCAATACCATAGATATATATGATATCTTTCTGGGTACTGTAGCTCCTCAGAGAGCCACAGATTATTATAATATCTTGCTCTTCTCAAGAACCACTTCCTATCAAAAACACTTAGGTATAAATCTAACATAATATGTACAAAATCTACAAGAAGAAAACTAGCAACGCCCGATGGAAGAAAGCAAAAAACTAAATAATTGAAGAGATATTCCCTGATCATAGATAGGAAGAATCAATAATGTCAGTATGTCAGTTCTTTCTAACTTTATCTATAGATACAATGTAATCGCAGTCAAAATCCTAGCAAATTCTTTTGAGATACTGAGAAATATATCAATGGGACATAATAAAGAATCCAGAAATAGACCCACATAAACTTGGTCAAGGAATAGAGACAATACAAGAAAACAAGCAAAGTATCTTCAAAAAATGTTGCTGGAGCAACTGGACATTCACATGCAATCAAATAAATCTATATACATACGTTATACCTTTAAAAAACCTAACTCAAAATGGATCCAACCTAAATGTAAAATGCAAAACTACAAAACTTCTAGAAGATAACATGAGAAAAAATCTAGATGACCTGGGATATAATGATGTTTTTTTTTTAGATACAACACCAAAGATTTAATCCATGAAAGAAAGAATTGATAAGCTATACTTCACTAAAATTAAATATATATACATATATATATGCACTGTGAAAGACACTGGCAAGAGAATAAAAATATACCACATTTTTTGAGAAAATTTGTACAAAAGATACAGCTGATAAATAATTCATATACAAAATATGCATAAAATACTTAAAACTCAACAATAAAAAAATAGACAATTAAAAATGACTAAAGATCAAACAGACATCTAATCAACCATGTATACAAATAGACATATGAAATACTGCTTCACATCACTTGTCATCAGGGAATAAAAATTAAAAACAAAAAATATCTATTAATATGCCAAAATTTGGAAACTTGTTGACTGCTAAATGATGATGAGAACATAGAGTAACAGAAACTCTTATTCACCGATGACAGTAACTCAAAATGGTATAGCCACTTAGGAAGACAGTTTGGCAGTTCTTTTCATATTACATAGTATTAATATACTAAATATTCAGTTCAGTTCAGTCGCTCAGTCGTGTCCGACTCTTTGCGACCCCATGAATCGCAGCACGCCAGGCCTCCCTGTCCATCACCAACTCCCGGAGTTCACTCAGACTCACGTCCATTAATGACACAGCAGTTATGCTTCTTGGTATTTTCCAAGAGTTTAAAAATCATGTTCACATAAAACCTGCACAGGGAGGATTATAGCAACTTTATGAATAATTGCAAAAACTTGGAAGCAACGAAAATGTCTATCAGAGTATATACAGCCTTCTGGAGAATCTTGCCCTAGTTCTGCAAGGTATTACCACCTAGGTGTCACTCTAGCTGAATCTCCAAAAGGCCATTCTGCCATTCTATCAAGCCAGTTGCCTCAGCATGCTGGGGAACATGATAAAGTCACAAGCAAAACTCATCAAAAATTTCCAGGGAGTAAAAATATTTCTGGTAATAAAATACAGTATAACCTTTTTTCATTTATGCTCAGTCTTATAGGTACCATATGCAGAAGCCTTGCAACAGGTGCTTCAGACCTGAGGAAAGTTCTTATCCATAGTAACTGTTTGTTCCAGTGAAAACAAATTGTTGCTGAACCAAACTTGTGTTCATTTGCTCACATGCCATAACGCCAGTCTACTGACCAAGTTGTGGTGAAGGAAAGTGCAGCTTGCATTGTAAGGTGCCAGAAAAAGATTCTGGCCACCTAATGCTCTGCTCAAAAAAGGTAAATTTCTTGATGGGTTTCAAGGAAAAAGCTTGTTTTGGCAAAATTGGGTGTGCATGAGGCTACCAGGTGTGTAATCTTTCTCTGATTGGTTGGTGAGGAGGTAACAGGATTGTGCCCCGGGAATCTCAATCATCAGCCTCCTGGTTCCAATCAGCCTGGAGTGCATGTGCTTGGGTGCTTGGTATCTGAAGATACCATCCTCCACCTGGGTGACGGCCTTAGTTCCTCTAAAAGAACTCAGAGATAAGTATCAAATTGCTATTCACATCCTCTGAGGAGGTACAAGGACCAGGTTTCATTGCTGAACTCATTTCTTTCTGCTTTCCCTCACTCCTGTGATTACTACCTGAATCTGCTGTTTGAAACTCAGAAAAGGTCTAGGAGGCTAAAACTTTTTCCCAACAAACTAGAAATGGATTATGACTGATCCTTGTTGTTGTATAGCAGAAACCAATACAACTTTGTAAAGCAATTATCCTCCAATTAAAAATAAATCTAAAACAATCAGGGAACATAGAAGGGCCTTTTTATTTGAGAGGTTCCCAAAGGGCCCCTATAGGATTTCAGAATTACTGCCCTCTCCATAATGGGGGAGGAGAAAGTCCAATGTAATCAACTTTACGAAGTAACTGACTAATCACCCAGGTAAATGGTGCCATATCAGAGATTCAGGGCTGAGCTCTAATGCTGGCAGATTGGCTACTCAGTGGTGGCTGTAGTCAAGTCAGCCTTGGTGAGTGGAAGTCATGTTACTGAATCCATGCATAACCCCCATCATCACCATTATGGCTCCTTTGTTCATAGGCCCATCAGTATGATGGCAAAGGTCACTGGGGAAGGATGTTGACTAATACCTACACAATGGGTCATCATTTTCATTTGATTATTAAACTTTTTCATGTCTTCTCTTCCTCTGTCAATAGATTGTAGGGAACTCCCAATGAAGCCAAGAAACAGGCTGAGAGAGAAGGTAGTTTAGCAGAAGAGAGGATCATGGACATTTGGGTTACTATATGTAATTTACTTGTGCCTTTGGGGACTGCTTGGGCCTGATCTCATTTATTCCTCTTTATCTGATGATGAATGCTGCAGTGTACACCTAACTGTGTGGCTTGGTCAGTCATATAACACCCAGTTCATGGTAGGTGGCTTATGGTTAAGCATTCTACTAAGGCCTGGTGTCAAGCTAAAAGCTGTTTCTCAAAAGGAAAGTAGTTATCTGCAAAAAAAAAAAGTGACAGAACTCTTTTTCAAAGTTTTAAGAACATGAAGGGTCCTGCCAAAGACTCCAGACAGCATCCCTATCTGCCACTTTTACTCCATACACCATTGTGTCTGCTGGATCCTATGGCTTAAGTGTCAGGGAAGATTTTACAATAGCCTAGAACTATTTCAGATCCTTCCTTCTGAAATCGTGCAGCTCAAATTGGGACTTGAACTCACATCTTTTAACTTGAGTTAATATACCTGGACTCATAAAAAAAAAAAGTGACAGAACTCTTTTTCAAAGTTTTAAGAACATGAAGGGTCCTGCCAAAGGCTCCAGACAGCATCCCTATCTGCCACTTTTACTCCATACACCATTGTGTCTGCTGGATCCTATGGCTTAAGTGTCAGGGAAGATTTTACAATAGCCTAGAACTATTTCAGATCCTTCCTTCTGAAATCATACAGCTCAAATTGGGACTTGAACTCACATCTTTTAACTTGAGTTAATATACCTGGACTCAGGACTTAAAGAAGCTCAGCTTCTTGATATTTCATCACACAAATAATTCAGTAAGAGATGAAGTGATAGGTAAGTGGATTTATTGAGAGAGAAACACTCCACAGACAGAGTGTGGCCCAGCTCAGAAGGCAAGAGAGTTCCAAAATATGGTGTAGTTAGTTTTCATGGGCTGGGTAATTTCATAGGCTAATGAGCAGGAGGATTATTCCAGCTGTTTAGAGATGGGGGAGGGATTTCCAGGAATAGGGCCAATGCTCACTTTTTGCTATTTGATGGTTGGAACTGTCAAGGCACTTGTGGGTATGTCACTTAGCTTGCTAATATGTTACAATGAGCATATACTGAGGCTCAAGCTCTGGTGGAAGTTGACTTATCTACCATCTTGGACCCATTTGGTTCTATTTAGTTTACATCAACTCCTTGACTTGTCATTCTTTTGATGTTTGTGCTCTGCCCCTTTGCTTGCCTATATCCCAAAATAAATTGTCTGAGTTCCTTTGCAGTATGCCTCACACAGTGGCTCAGTGGGAAAGAATCTGCCTGCAATGCAGGAGATCTGGGTTCGATCCCTGGGTTGGGAAGATACCCTGCAGAAGGGATTGGCTACCCACTCTAGTACTTTTGCCTGGAGAATTCCATGGACAGAGGAGCATGGGGGCTACGGTCCATGAGATGGCAGACTCAGGCTTGATTGAACAACTAACACTTTCACTTTCACTTTGAAGGCAGTGTGTACTCAGTAGCATATGATGGGGGTTGTGTGGGTCTGTGAATGCATATCTGTGTTTATGTGGGAAATAAAATGCAAGAGATAAATAGAGGCAAGAAAAGGAGGGAACAAAATAAGGAAAAAGAAAGGAGGCAAGAAGGAAGGGAGAGAGGAAGAGAAAAATCAAGTTTGAACTTTATTTGCCCCTTCCATTTTTGAAAGTTCACTAGAGTGTTACCAAATATTTGCTTAGAGATCAACTCACATAAAAATGCAGAATTTCAAAGCCATTTTTGGTAATCTTTCTTCAGGTAGATTGATGGAATGTCTAGCTTACCTGTTGTGCAGAAGGGCAAATTCTCAGAGAGCTTTCACACTTGACCTTCAAGAGCAACATTCACTAAGGTTAGCTCATGCAGATGGGATTCCTATAGTTCACACACCCTCGGGGAAGCTCACAATTGTGCATCAGATTCATATGTCTGACAGAGATGGTACTCTTTCAATTGACTTTTTTGTTTTTAAACTGCATAATGAGTAAAGAACTGGCCCTTCCACAGGTGCAGTTAAAGACTGGGGAACAAAAGATATGACAGGACAGAACTTTCTCTTCAGTCATATCCTGACAGTTCAGTAATTGTAGATGGGGATAGCACCAACTCCTCCTATTGTCAACCAGGGCACTTGAGCTTGCAGTTGTTGTTTGCATTTTGGGTAATAGATTTATAGGTATTTCTCACTATTTCTATGAAATGGTTTTTGGGACAAGTTGGCAGCGTTTTTCCTTTTTTTCATATGTATTGACTCGCACTAGTGGTTGTCTGTTTTTTCAAGTGTCTCATAGTTTTGGATTTTCCACTCATGTTCAGTGCTATCTGCATAGGAGGATGTCGTTTCAGGTCAGTTTTACATTATCTGTGAAAACAACACATCATAAATGAATCATTTGTTTAGTGGTGACTTTTTTTTTTTAATTCAAATCTTAGATTGAAACAAAGAAGCATCTGGTTGTGTCTTTATTGTGCAAGGAAGATACTTATCTCATTTTTTCTTTATTATTTCTTGAGCTTATAGCTCTTTGGGGGCCAAGATCTTCACCCCCACAATTTTTGCCCATTAAAAAACAAAAACAAACAAAAAAAAACTCTAGAATTTTTCAGCACAGCGGCTTTCCTCTCTGGCCAATAGCTTAAACCTGAATGTTTAATAGCTTTTTTTTCTTTCTTTCTTTGTGTACTTTTATGATTATTAAGTATTGAAGTCTTATAAAAAGTATAGAATATAAAGCAATCCAGACCCCAAATACCACAGAAAAAGATT